>CM076577.1:175001715-175349058 GCA_034641835.2 Pinus albicaulis | reverse complement strand
TACTCTTTTTATATGGTTAGCCCAAAAATTATTTAAAAAATATATATTTATTATATATTCGACAATGAAAGATAAGCGTAAATAAACCTTCAAGCCCAGATTCGCCCTATTTTGTTGGGCGGATTTGCTTCAATCGCCCCGATTTCATGTCAGATTTTCTTCAAATCACCTGATTTCCTGGAATGCCCTAGCACTGGTTAGGGGCTATTTTTCCCTCTACCATTCCTAAAAATTGAGGGTAAGGTTGAGGTTTTCTATTGGATTAGCTTGTATAAATTTGTTAAGATTAATAATCCCATAGTGAATATAATCATAGAGAGGCCTTTTGAGCGGGGATATACCCGTTGGAAGAGGTGTGTAGTGGCGCGTTCTGACATTGAGCTTGTCGCAGTTATTCAGAAGGATCGACCAGTCATAGGTATCGAGTGTAGGTGTAATTCTCTAGGGTTTTATCAGATACTATGTCACCACTTGCTCTTCCCCAAGCTCGACTTCCCCACCGTTGTGAATGTTTCTTTCTCTCGCTTCTTCTTCGACATCGACATGTCTGATCAGTAAAACCGAAATGCACAGTTTCACTACTAGACACTGCCTCACGGCTGTGAATAGGGATAACTTTGAAAAGGAGACTAAATGTTCAAAGGGGAGGCAGGATTTACCCATAAATTTGTATCTATGAAAGTTCCTTCTGAGGCTAAGATGCCTTACTCTGAGGCAGAGCAAAAGAATTTTCCTGATATGAATTAAATATTTCTTAGGCTGGAAGTCTATGCAAGTTCATCCCTGACGTTGTAAAATATTTCCTAGGCCTCAAGCAACCCTATAACAGTCATGAAGCACTCTTGTAATAGAGGTCAGAGGGTGATCCAAGAAATTTCTAAGACCAGGTTAACCTCTTGAGACAACTTCATGGGTCCTGTAGTAGGTTTGAGACCTTGAACTAATACGGGTCATATAAGCAGAGTATGACAAGATATTTAAGCATAGAACTCATATATCTTGAGAAAACCAGGTTTCATGTACGATTTAGCAATAGGTAGCATCTGAAATCTTTGGTTATGGTATCATTTGAATTGTTAAATTGGTTTTGTATGTCACCAGTAAACCATAGTATTCTGCCAAATTGTTATATGGAATTGATGAATAAGATATTTTATTGTTATATTTATTGCTACTACTGACTGGAGTTTAAATTCTATATTTCTCAGTTCATTTTATTATATCATTGAAAGCTGATACTATTTATTGAAGAATGCATTATTTTCATTTCTTTGAAAAATGAAATTTTGTTGAAACCCTAGTATCTCACCCTTAAACATGTTTAATTTCCTTCAGAAGAGAAAATTAGATGCCTGAGAGTCTCTAAGAGGAAAATGTGAGCTCTATCAACAAATAAATAAAATGATGAAAGTTGATCAAGGCTACATTTCTTCAGTAAATATGAAGCCCAATGAACATATGTGGTGTTTTTGTCAGAAACTACTCTCTAGTCATTTTCATGTATGATCTTTTGGATAATATATGATGGGGGTTGCCACATTGTCCTCTTTATAGTCGTTTGTGTAAGCCAAGCTAGTTTTTCATTGCATTGGAGCCCCACCTTGATGCGATGGTATAATGCAGCTATCTTAGATAACTTATTCCTGATAATGCAATCTCGTAAATTACATTCAAAATGTGGGATTTCTTACCTTCATTTTTGTCTCTCTGTAAATATGTGATAAATATAGGGACAGTCAACATACATACTAACATCTGAAGTATAAGGTTTAGGTTGTGTTATTCTATATTCTAGTTATGATAACCATTTAGTATTCGCTAGTGTGGGAAACTACTACCTGCCATTGGTCATGGAGTCAAATAAAAACAAGAGCCCATGTGGTGATGGGTTATTCCAATGAGTGATATGAAAATTAAAAGTATCACTGGAGAAATGTGACTTGAGTCCTATTGTCGACTCTGAAAACATAACCCTACCCTGGTTTCCCAAAACGTGATTAGGGGGAAACACACTTTACAAGCACCTAGGTTCAAGAAAAATTGCTCAAATTTGCAACAGCTTCATTAGAACTAGGGGTGGAATACACACAAAATCTCCTCTAAAACTAACTTAACCACATAGAATGAGAATGAATAAAACATCAATCAACATAATTTAATACAGAGGAAAGAAGGAGAAAATATGTGGACCAAGTGCCCAAGCTTTTATTCATTATCAAGACTTCTATAAATTACAAGATTAGATGCAATCTCAAGAGGTCCAACCTTTAATATACTCGATTCTCAACCATTAAATATCCCTTTTCACCCCTATATGTTGGAACTTCATGTTGCAGGTCTAAAGATTCCTCTGATTTGCACGTTTCCAACTAGAAAATGTGTCATGATTCCCATGGGTATGCCCTCAGGGATTTTTAGAGATAGTCTAAATATTGTAGAACATTGATGTGTGAACATATGCACTGCAAGAGCTTTGTCAAGTATTCATGCTGGCCCAGTATAGATGAAATTGTCTCTCAATTGCCTTGATCACTTGTTGTTTTCTCAAAGTTTGAATGAATCTGGAAATGAGTTAAGGGTGTGCCTTCAATTGAATGATATCACCCACCATTGATGCGCCCTTTTCCTTGCTAGAATTGAAAAAATAATTGGAAATGCATACATTAATGCATTATGATTGAAAAGAGGATATTATCTAAATAACATATACTCACAAATGTTGTAAACTTAATCGATTAATAGAGATCTAAGGCATTTTTTGCTTTGCATGTTCGCAAATAAAGGAAAAGGAACTGCTGGTTTATTCTAGAAACGCCACTGCCATCGTGGCAGTATTATCTTCTTTCCCAAATAAAGTTGTATTTTCCATTGACAAACTGCCTTAAAATTGAAAGTTTAAATGTTGTGAGCCATAGATTGAAAGCAGGTCCAAAATAGATGCTAAGGAGTGTGGCCTCCAGCTGGAAGCAGACTCTGTAAATTTGTATTTGTAACTCTAGTGATACACCCTCATGCATTGTCTGAGTAGCATGTAGTTTCTCCTATGAACTGCTTTCATACCTGTGCACTCAATAGGTCTAAAAGAGGTACAAAGTAACACCCTTCTCATTGTTTATAAAGCTGCCCTTTTTTGATACGCTCATACATCTTCAGGATATAATTTAACTACTCCTATAAATTGATGTCAACCCTCTTCCCTTAATGGTTATAAATGAGATGCAAAGCAGTATCCTTCTTGTTGTTAATAAAACTTCCCTATGATGTTATTTCATCTCTTAGAATAGATCCATATTTTTCATATTGTTTTAAGGTTGTATATTATTTTAGGCTTACCATGTCAGTTTATTTTTTTGAGATCTGATTTGAACATTTATTATTCCATGTGTAAATCTAGAATGATTTGGTAAAACAAAAATGACCAATAAGAATGACCTCAGATCTTCTGTGTTCTGTTACTTTGTGAAATATTTGTAGTCTTAATTCATTTTGTTTTATGAACATTGGAAGTGTTTGGAAATAATAAGAAAATGTTCTTATCTTCATTTGGTGCCAAGTTAGATTCCGCAGAAGAGTCAAAAGATGGCAGTAGAGGAGGAAATGATGATTTTCATGATTTTGTAGCACCTCATAACTTTAAGGGTGACTTTAGCTATGGGGGATCCACAATATCTCTAGAAGAGATGTTGGTATGTTCAATTTCCCAAGAATTCCCACTCATAAAATCATCTAGATTGATGCATATTATAACACTGAGCTAAATACGTGATATTGTGACTCTTAAAGATTTTTTGATGAGATGATGATTTTGAGTTCCTTCCTCCTTACTACTTATCCACATATATTTTGAAGGTTGTATCCATTTTGATTTTACTCTTGTTTCCATCATCAGTAGATGTTATTGTTTCCAATGAATTAGATTTCTTCAAACTTTTGAAATGAAGCGCCTGAAGATTAAGATTCTGATTCCGATGGAGATTGACATTGCATCGTCTATAAAGAACACATGTGATTCTCTCTCAACTTGGTGAATGAATTTAGGAATGAAGTTAATGAATTCAATATCAAATTATATTAATTTTGGAAACTACATTCAATCTTGGATAAACTAGAAGATTTCTTTAACTTGAATATTAGTGGAATGAACTCACTCTAAAACTCCTACTTTATGGCTTTCCACTGTAAACTAAACAGTAGTTTACATGGTATCAAACCTAAACACCACTATGTAAGCCTTCAACACCTTGGATAACTTCATTCTGGCAGCTTTCACGACATTAACTTCAATCATCTAGGTATAATATATTCTAGTATGGGTGTAAAAATAGTGGCAACCTTCACCTGATAGGCCTACATGGCTACATGTTGAAAGTACTCAAGAAAAAGTGGCATGTTTGATTTTTGTACATGCCTTTTGCGTATAACAAAGAGTTGTAGTGCTTCCTCATCATAAGCATGCTCATCATGTCCAGTATCATTTAATTCTGGAAAAGTGATTGTTCAAACATATTATCAAATATTAAGTGCACCTCTTCTATGCTGCCACATTTGGCATACAGGTCAATAAGAGCATTCTCCACAAAGATATTTGAGTCCAAACTAACTTTAATGATGATTATATGGACCTGCATCCTAAACTAGCACATGCTACAAAATTAGTGGAAAGGGTGAAATTATCCACTATAATTTGATTCGATTGCATCTGATTGAAAAATTTTAGCGACTCCTCAAAAATACCATTGTGAGCATATTCTTCATCACGGTGAAGAACTCAACACCCTGATCCTTCAACATCACTAAAATTTCTATATCCAACCTCTGAGAAACATAGATTACATTTATATATCCAACCTTCCATCATCAAATTGTTTAACTCTTGATATAGAAGTTGGTAAAATGGTTGTCTAAAATGAACTCTTCAATTGCTGCCATTGTCGTGCAATCCTGAGGTAACCATGTTGCCACTGCACCCGCCAATCATTTTCATTCTTCGGGTGGCATGCATTTATAATGAAAACCTGCATCCGTATTATGATAGGAGAATACTATGATAGTGCCACCCCAAGAGAAAACTTATAGATCAAGGTGTTTTTAAAGACAGTTTGGCTCCATTTATTCTCCACTTTATTCCATGTGATGTCTTGGTGAGTCAATCCACAAAGTTCCAATTAATGAAGACATTAGGGGAAGTTTGAGGTCTAAAATGGGCCTCCTAAGGAAAATATAATATATTAGTGGAAATAATAAAATAAGATTTGACGACATCATCAAATTTTAGAGGGAAAAAAGAAAAAACTACTTTTTTCAACTCGTATTTTCAACTTATCTCCCAAATTGTTTACTCAAATTTTGGGTAGGAGTGCTCGTTGGATGAAAAATTTAATTCCTCATCCAAGGAGTACCCATGTTGCATACTTTCAATGGATCCTTCTACACGAAAAATGATAAATACATGAAAAACGTTATTGCAATCACGTTTTTCATGTATTTCTCATTTTTCATATAGAAAATTCCATTGAAAGTATGAAACATGGGTACTCCTTGGATGAGGAATTAAATTTTGCATCCAATGAGTACTCCCACTCGAAATTTGAGTAAAAAATTTAGGAGATGAGTTGAAAAAGTAGTTTTATTATTTTATTATTTTTTAGTCTTTTTACCCTTTTACTTAAAAAATGGTGAATCTTCTCCCATGGTTGACATCATCATCTTGAATCCTATTGGTTCTTATAAAGTTTATTTTGGTTGTAAATTTTTCTTAGGAGGCCCATTTTAGACCTCAAAATTCCCCTAATAGCTCAATTCTTGTAACTCACTAATCAACTTGCATGAATGCTTCAAACAACACCCCAAGCTCTAGCACTTTGCAATCCTATATTTTACTTTCCCAAACATTGTACTATTCCATCTCAATAGAAAATTTTAACAAGATGTAGGTGAGAGCTCATATGATAATGTACCAGGATTCTAATTCCTTGTCTTATAAATTGTATTCTGGTATATTTTACTTTCCCAAACATTGTACTCTTCCATCTTAGTAAAATTTTAACAAGATGTAGGTGAGAGTTCATATAATAATGCACCAGGATTCTAAGTCCTTGTCTTATAACTGGTATTCTATGAACCATGAGATGGATCCAATATCACAAATCCTTTCTGAAAATGTAAAAAAATGAAACAATATGCTACAAAAACCAATCTATAACCATTATACACTAGATAATCAGCATCTTTGGCATGTAAGAAAATTTTGAGAGGACCATTTCAAGAACTACGACTGAAAGGAAGCTATCAATCTATCCTACAATATTGTTTGTAAAATGAATTTGAATCATTTCAAGTAAAGTCAAATTGACAGATGGAATGATAACATCGTCAAAAAATTGATGCACAACAGTGTCCCAGAAATATTAACAGTTAGAATAGAAAACCACATTGTTGAAACTCTAACCTTTAAGAAAGTTTGCAACACTCATGAATTAAATAGTGGGATGAATAAAAATACATCTTCTCTATTCTCAAATATAGATCAGTCCTTTTATTCATTGAAACATAACTAGATACCAAAACAAAAATGCTATTTGCATCTTACTTCTCAACAAATTTCTAGAAAACATGGCAGCTAAACTTGCAAACCACAACATTGTAACTAACATTCATGGGAGTTAGAAGACACCAATGAAGTAAATTGTACCATGAATAATGCACAAAAAAATTCTAGGAAATATAGCAGCTAAAATTACAAACCACAACATTGGAACTGAACTTCAGGTGAGTTCACATACACCAGTTAATTAAATGGTACCATGAATAAATACACCATTCTCATCTTCTCTAAACATTGATACTGACCAGTCCATTTTATTGGTTGATGCATAATTAGCTACCCAACAAAAAATTTCATTCATGTTGTAATTAATATACTCCTTGATCTCTTTGCATATAACACGGGATATCAAAAAACTTGAAATACAACAAAATTTTCTCAAAAAAACTAGCAAGGAAGTTTGCAACACCCACAAATTAAACAATACCAGGAATAATGGTACCACTTTCCTCTTCTCTTCACTAAAACATTTATCAGACCCTTTCCTTGGTTAAGCATTAATCCATAACTAGCTACCAAAACAAAAATGACATTAAGTTCTACTTCTCAAAAAATTCGTTAACATTATTAAAACAATTGGTATACTCCTTTCTCTCCTTATTTATCATGTACTCGCACAAGTAATTAGATAGAATAGGTGTGATGCCTCACACTTCCAGGTATTTATGAAATCCCTTCAAAAAATTCTCATCCAGGTAGGCTGCAAGCCAAAATGAAAAAGAGAGGGAGTGAACCTATCAATAATCAAACTTTGATAAATCTATAAGCCAACCCTAAAGGGCCATAAAACCCCTAAAAGACTAAAAAGGAAAACTCATAAATCCCCAAAATCCCAGAATCCTAAAACATCCCTAAAAATTAAAACCAGTGAAAACCCCGATGCTTGAAAATTCACACCCTTTAAACCCCTCATACCCCAAAACCACTAAAAATCTATAAACCCCATATGTACATATGTATATGGATGTAAATATGTATTTAAATCTATATAAATATGTACATATACCTAAACATAACATCAAAACATATATCAAAACATCACGGTGTGAGCGTTGTACAAGGCATCCAACAATTGAAGAGATGATTTATGCTCTTTATGTCAGTGTGTATTGGGATTTCAGTGTAGGTTTCTTACTACTAGATCAAGTTGGAAATGATAAATTGGACCTCTTTCTTCTGATGATACATGTTAATGTGCTAAGATGTTCGTACACTTTAATTTCCATTTTTATTAACATCAACTAGTTGTGTTATTTTAAAACAAGCTTATGATGTTATTGATATTATAAGATAGTTTCTATCACATAGGGAAAATCCAATAATTGTTTCCATGAGACATAATATGGCCAAGAACTGTATTCTGTAATGATAGAAATGGATGGAACCATTTTTTGTTAACAGGTTCTTTTATATGGAAGAACACAATATGCTAGTAATGCAACATTTTTCTTTTTTAATGAAGAATAATCATAATTGCTTCTTCCACATGAATATTTTTGAATGAAAGAATAATTCTACCCTATTTATATTTATCTCTTATATATCTTTGAAGTGATAAATGTTTCTCTTTATTTAGGGTGATTCTAGACGTACTTTAATTTGCAGTACAGATTCAGTGTGGAAAAATTTGTTTAAATGAAAATGAAAAAATGCACTTATTTGTAACAAGTATTATAATTTATTAGTTGAGTTTGTGGAAAATGTGCTTTCTGCAAAGACAAATTACTCCATTAATTTGGTTTTTATCTTTTATTAGTACATTTTGTGACTTGTAGGACCACTTGCAAAATATTTTAATAGTTGACCGTCATGGGCTACAGCTTCCTCAATATGCACATGCCTTCAGAAAAAATGCAGTAAATGGCTTGTATTTTTCTGCACTTATTGAGGATCATAGCCAAACACTGTTATATGTTTTATAGTTCCAAATCCGTCTTCATCGTAAGAATATTACTTATGCTATAGTGAGATAAATGTTTCTTATTGTGTTGTTCCAGGCTCTCCAGAAAATGTGATGTGTGTATCTTCGGTTGTGGCATGATTCAGTTTCATTGGGACCCCCCATAATTTGTTGGATATCATCCACTCCATAAGTATCTAATACACAAGCGCATTGATAATGCATCTTCTTGGATGTCAATAGGTGACTCGAAAGAAAATTCCTTTCTAGAGAACGATGGGAGTCGTCAAGGAAAATGTTATGGTTATAGAATTCAAGCATGGGGGGATCATGATCCATCAGAATGGGTACAAATCCACAGTTGTCACCATTCTGATATACCTGCTTCAAATGACCATTGTGTTATGACGTTTATAGCTGGAAGAGTTCAACCAACTGAATATTTCATTGCAGCTAGAAAAGTTTCCAATGCATATTTACATGGAATAAAAGTTAGTCGAACGTCAACAGGTTGGGGATGGATGTACTTATCCAGTTGTGTCATACTAATTTTAGGTATCATCTCAAGACATAGTCTTTTCTTCAGAATTATTCTAGCTTCTTAGACTCTGTTCAGAGCTATGGTTTTAGGCCCAATACATACAAGACTTATGGAAGCTCAGGATAGCCAGTATATTCTTTGGAGAATGGCAGGTGTTATAGAATCAATTTTCACCTCTATATAATTGATTCTTTGATACATGGCCTTGGGAAACCCTTTCCCTTCAAACTTGTTCCTTTACCTAAAAAACATTGTTTTGAATTCCATACGTGACTCTGCCCTCTAAAAAGTGCGTGAAAACGCAGGTCCATTTATACCCAACCCGCGTATATAATTTGAAATATGAAAAAAAATATATAATTCCCTATTTTATGGGAGGGTTTATGGGTTACACCAGAAGCCTACCTACAGTATCCTATGGCCTAATTATATCCCAACTAAAACAATTGTTTTGAGGTGCTATAAATACACCTCATGGGAAGGCCTTAAGGTGGCAAAGAGATAGGTATTGATATTATAGCCATTTAGTCCTTGATCAAGTCTAATTTATCCATGTGCCTCCAGCACTTCCTAGATTGTGGAAACCCTTGTTCCCCTCATGGAGATGTTCATTCCTCTTATATGCCATCAATGTGTATTATTGTGGAAGGATATTGTTGATGCTTGGACTAGACGGATCCGGAGGATGGTTTCGCTTGGGGCCATGGCTAAATCAGGTGGTATTCCTCCACATGTCTTTACATACATCAATAAAAAATATTCGTCCCATTCCTTATTTTCGTGATCTTAATGCTTTACACATGTTATGATCCTATTATGAATGATTTCATGTTATATTTTTTTTAAGCTTATATGATCTAACGCTAACATCTTGAACATGCTTTCAGTTATTACTAGTATATCTGCTTTTCTTGAGTAAGTTGCAGGTTTTGGAGCACAAGGAGAACTAAAGGGTTTGAACCCTGCAGGATCGCCTTCAAACATAGGACCTACGGGTACGGTCTCTTCTTCCCATTTTACTAGTTTAAGCATTAGGACTGTAAATTTGTTTGCTTCTTGTTGTTGTATGCTTCTTACTTTGTTGGGGTTCTCAAGCCAAACCCTAGGGTAATTCATACCATAATAGAATTGGCAACTCCAATAGGGATTACATCCATGTAATTCCTAGTTTGGGTTGTTTCTCTCTGGATCTTGGTTCTCTTTTTGGTTTGATCACTTTTCTAGTTTCTTTGGTTCATTGTCCATCCAAGAAAAAAAATATGATCTTCTGGATCAGACTTGGATTTTTAATTTTTCTTTACTTCCCCTTTTATATGCGCTTTCTAGTTTACACAGTCATATATACATGCGATTTGGTCCAAAGAACCATGCGTATACGTGTGTTTCGTTGTACACAGTTGCATATACACGCAAGCTGATCACTGTCAAGCCGCGTGTTGCTAGTTTTAAATGAAATTTTTATATTTTGAGTCCAGTAAAGTATTTTTCCTATTTGGTTACTCCTGTTTAATCATTGATTATCCTAGAAAGTGTTTCTTTCTGCAATTTATCAATTTCCTCTCTTTCTTGGTGAAAACCTAGTCAACCTAAGGTTTTCCATTTTTGTGAAGTTTCAGTTTTGTGTTTCGCACCAAGGATTCTTATTGAATTTCCTAGCTGTTCTGAGTATTCGGGACAGTGATTTAGCTTTGATTTTTTCATGCTTAGCCTTCTTATTACTTCGGTTTTTTCTTTTATTTCGTTGGTTTTCTTGGTTTTTCTTGGTTTTTTGAGAAAGGTGCTTTTGGCGATCTTGAAGAGTCTTCTTGATTTTCTTGGAGTTTCTTGGTTTGTTGGAGTTTTGTGCTGCTGATTAGGTCATTTTTTTGAGTGGGTAACCTCTTTCCACTTATTGAATCTTGTCATGAAAATGATATTTATGGATTAAGGAATTTGAGGCCTTTTTTTCTCAATTCGGTGATTTTGAGTTTTTGGGTAGTTTTTGCTTTCTCAAAGAATTTATTGCTTCCTTAAAAATAAAAATACATAAAAGAAAATGTGTTTGCATTTTCATTTTCTTTTGGTTTTTTTCTAATGCTTCTTTGTCATTTTTGAGCAAGTGTAAAGTTTGTCATTGGGTCGAATTTGCTTGGTTTTGGGAGAAGTTCTTGGTTGAATTTGCCCATTTTTGTATCAATTTTTGGGCATATTTTTTGGGAGAATTTATTGTTTGAATTTGTCCTTCCTTTGTGTCAAGTTTTAGACCTCTTTATTGGGAAACACATTTTATTTTTATTTAGAGTAATTATAGAATCTTGCATTAAGCATTGGTAGTTTGCATTAGAGTAGTTGTAGTGCAAGAATTTTTAGTCTTTTGTAGATTTTGAGTGTGTGCAGGTGTATTTTGAAAAATAAAAGAATTTTTTTTATTTTCACTAATTTGTTCATAGCTCCCTTGGTAGAAGTCTCTTTTCATCGAAGAACAAGTTGCATTTTGCATGTATATAGGTTTCTATTGATTTCTTCTTGCGTCCATAACACCATAAGTTGCACCTCCATTTCACCCCTGACTTAAAAGAAAAACCTTTAAAATCAAGCAATAAAATCTAAAATGAACTAGAATATTTTTTATTTTTCATTAAATACAACTAGTCTAGGTCATTAAGGACTTGGAATAGGTGTGTTGAGAGTTAACTCTCCAAGGCCACTCTAGATTTAAAATTAGAAGCTAATTAAAAGAGTGAAACCCAGTGTCATTAAGCTATCTGGGAAAAATCTCCTAATAAGGGAATCAATCACGAGGGCGAGTGAAAGCAGGGAAGAAAGATACCCCCTCTCCTACTTGTCGGATCCCGACCAAAGATTATTCTTCACGGCTGCTGATACGAACTGGTGACATTAGTTTTCGTTCCTATGTATCGCATAGGTGACTATGGGGGGGAATACCCGTGGTACCTGAGGTGGACGTTACATCATGTTCATTAGTACTTCTGGAGGGTGCCCTTGCGAAGCCTGGGTACTTGCACCGGTAAAGGCTTTTGTCTGGAGGTCAGCGTAACTACTTTTGTTACCTTCGCTAGTAGGCCTGGGGCATAATTACCCCAGACTATTTTCTAAAGGTCCTTATATATTCGCTTTCTTGTATTTTGGTGTCTGGTCCTAATCAACCAGAGCGGAAATACCTAAGATCTGCTTCATTGGTTGAATCTTTAGGGACATTTTTAGAGAGTGCACTTTACTCCTAGACTGCCATATCTTTATAATTTTTCGAGTCTATATAAGTTCTCTTAACAATTAAAAGTGGTTGATTGATCAGTTCGTCGATCTAGGAGGCTTCATGGGCTTTCTCCTGTGAGTGTCGAGCCTTCTCCTAGAAGGCGTAGAAGAAATTCTGCTGGTGATTTTCAATCAATAGCAGAAAATGCATCGGATAGTGATCCTCCACTTGGGGCTATAATTTTAGAGGGTGATCCTAGTATTAGTCATGATTTAGAGAGGAGTGATGGGCCTCTAAATTAGACATAAATTAAGGCCCATATAACCTTTCTTAGGCCCATCTACCTTCCTTATGCACATGAAAAGATATATTAAATTTATCCTTCTGCACTTAATAATGTTTTATTATGCTTTAATATGTTCTTAGGAAGGTTTAAAGGTAATTGTATATTTGTGTCTTACTTTGTAGAATATTGTGAGAATATTGGGCAGATTATGCATATTTGGAGAAGGAGATAATTTAGGGACTTGCTCCCTTCCACTGTAAGATCAATATTGAAGAATAAATGAGCACAATGTCAGGAAATTATGGAGAAATCTTGGAGATATTCAAGGGGGTTGTCCACCCTCCTTAACTATCAAAGGCAACCAAGAAACTCGAAGACCAAAGTGCACTCAATCTATGGGTTACTTGGAGTCAAAGTGGACTCAATCACTATTTTCTAGAGAGATGTTGGTAGCTGCCCTTGAGGATAAATAAAGTTGATCAAGAGCTAATTAGGGTTGATTTCGGTCTATTCGAGGCCAGGGGTTTCCGGTCCATTCGATTCCGTTCGAAAATTTTGCTGCAAGATATTAGGCTTTTGTTGTTTAAGACCTTAGGGATGTAATAATATTTTATTTTTGTAATGCAATGAGTAGTCAGATGTTATTTTACTGATCTAGTTCCAGAGAGAGAGGCTCGTGGGTTAGGTCCCAATCCATGTGCCTCAGCTTCTCTGTTGTTATCATTCTTTCCTTTATGTCATTTATCTAGTTTTTCTTGTTGTCATTTAGTCAGATCCGCATCTGATATTTTCATTGTGGTTTTGTTTTTGCTTTCATTTCTACTGTTGTAGTTCCTCATTTTCTTATGAGAATAATAGAATAGAGGAAAAACTCCAAAATTTGTGGTCAAGACTCCCCCTCTCATCTTTTTCAATATATTTTGAGCAAGGTAGATCTTCCCAAAGGCCAAAAATTTCTTTTTGTTTGAGTTTAGGGAAGAAATTTCATTATCAAGTCCAAGTCTCTCTTTCACTATTTTTATCACACATTTTTGTCTGTTTTCCATGCATGAATCTGCAGGTATGTTACACTTCCACTACAAGGAAAATATTCTTTAGTGAAGGTTATAAAGGAGGTTTTTAGTGACATAAAAATGGCCAAATTTTTCAAAAATCATTTGCTACAACATCCGTTTATGGTTACAAAGGTTTTGGTGGAGCTTTTAACGGAAATTCAACATAACTAAAAAAACTAGGCAGTCGGAGGTTATTACAAATGTTTTTTTCATCAGTGTGCTACAAAGGTTACTACACATCGGTGTGTTTCATCTAGACGGTGGCTTCGGGGCAGTCGAAGGTTCCTGCACTGGGCCGTCAAGGTATAAAACATTAACGGGCGCAGTGTTGGTGATACAACGCATTGGGCCATACCAATTGGTCTTGGGATTTGTGCGATGCCCATAGGTCATCTCAACGCACCAGTGCGTAGACTTATAGAAATACACTGGTGCATAGTATCAGAAAAATGCACCGATATTTATAATTGGTATTGGTATTTGTGCAGTGCCCATATGTTGTACAAATGCATCGGTGCATAGTCTCACATAAAATCACAAGTACAGAGTATCGCACAAACACACCGAGATTTTTAATTGGTTTTTGGTATTTGTGTGGTGCCCATAGGTCATAGAAATGCACCGGTGCGCTGTAGCATACAAACACATTGGTGTTCATTTTGTATTTTTTAGAAACATCGACCTGTGACAGTGCAATTATTGTGATTTTTCTAAATTCATTATTCATCAAAAGTCGACACATCTTATAACAATATTCATATTAATTAAATTTTTAGTAATTCATTTGAATGTGATGTTTGGATTAATTTGTTGTATCATATCATAATTATTGTGATTTTTTAAAATTCATTATTCATAAAAATTCGACACATATATATCTTATAACAATATTCATATGAATTAAATTTTTATGAGTGCATTTGATAACGACAATGGAGAATGCAATAGAATAAATTAAAATATATATATATATATAAGACAGTCTTTTTCATACAAAATGGGACAATTATTGGTATCCCTTTGTCTTTCAATTGGGACACTATGTCCATTACATTAAACAAGATGTCTGATTTCACAGACAAATATTTCAAAAAATACAACGCCTTGATTTGATATCCAAACATAGTGATCATCATTCTTTGCTTGAAATGTTGTCACTACTAGAGCTACTTCCATGACTTGGGTTATTTTCAGGAATGTTTTGTTCACGGTGTTGATTGTTTTCTTCTTCTTCACCTTCCATCTACAAACATAAAAATAAAATGAAATGAGTGTATACACATTGGTGAGAATAATGAAAATTGCAATATTAAATAATATACATCAATGTAAATCGAAAAGAAAAATGACGTACCATAACAACAATTGACTCATAAACTATACACATTCTTTCAAAACCATGTACCACTATCTTTCAAAATTTCATCTGTTGGAGCAGTTCCATACTTTGTTTCCTGCAAGTTTGATACCCCATAACAAATCATATATTCAATATAAAATATTTTTTTTTCTATTAATTATATATGGAGCTAAGTAAAACAAGATCGATAGATGCTTACAAATTCCACAATTGATTTATGATATGCCAACGTATACTCACAACCCATATTTAACCCAATTTCCATCAATTCGTTTGATGGTTCTTCTTTGTATGTTAGCACCTTTTTGAAGACATTCAATGATGATTTTTGTAAAACAGCTTAAAAAATACAAAAATGAAATCTAGTTAAGTTGTTATAAGGAAGTAACAATTACTCACAAACTTATATATCAACCCTTTTATTCCTTGTTGTCCTATTTTATGTGCTGAATGGGTTCCATTTTTCTTTTCTTTTCTGCAAGAAAATTTTTGAAAATTAATATTTAATGCTAAATTTTTTATTTATTGTACCAAATGATCGAAAAATTCAATGATTACATATTACATTTGAAGCACGTTGTTGTTGATATGGCTCCTCCTGCAATGCAATTTTGTCCATTTCTTTTACCATCTCCATGTACACCTTTTTGGACATTCCTACTGACATATTTATGATATCGGCTCGTTCATCTTTTGATATTTTCATAATCTTCCTGAAAATGTAACATGACAATAAACTATTTAATTTTTATATTGATATATGAAAAGTAAATATAACAAAAGTGATATTTATAAATAATTTTAGACAAACATTTAAAGCAATATTGCTTTTTCATTCCTTCTTTTTTGTTGTTGTATGTTTTTGCTATTAAAAGTATGACATGTCTCATTGACCAATTCTCTGGAAACTCTTCCTGTAGTTTAGATAAAATTTGGTTCTTGGAATCATTGGATTAGTTTTTGTATTGTAAGTGGAAAGAACGTCTATACATTCATTCCACTAGATCCCTCAAACTTTTATAAAAGTTTTCCCCCTTTTGTTAACCTCCAGCACCACTCCAGATGAGCTAAGGAGCCATTCATTTTCATTTGCATGTTCTATTTTTTTTCTTTTCTTAGAACAACATTCCTTTTCTGAGTTTTTGGTCCCTGTATAACATTAAACAGATGTGAATTAATAGACTGTTTGACACATTTTATCTAATAATTTTAAGTATATTATTAATGAAAATTAAAAAAAGAAACTCATATTGGATCGATAGCATTTTTTCATTCACCCGATCCATCCTTTTGCAATTTTTCCGTCAAGCTTTTAATCTCTTCTAGTCCTAGATAAAAAATAACCTTATCAAGCTTCATAATTTTTTGGCTCTGCATGATAAATAGTAAACAATACATATTAGTTAAACTTACATATAGTTCAAAAATAATAACTTTTGTAAAGAATTTACAAAGAACTTTCCTTTTTTGCTTTTCTTGATGTGTTACCAGTTATTTTTCACTTGATCTCTTGTCAGTAATTTCTTTATCAATCTGAAACCTGTACCATATCATTCATTAATATATTTATAAATAAATTGTCAACTTTTCAGGTAAAAAATAAATCTCAAGAAACCAGTGCGCCTTTCATGTTGTACACACTGAAGTCGGTGCGTGTGGGTATTATAAACTCTCCACACAAACAGTATAATAGACTGTACAATGTGTGGGGATATTATAAATGCATCACACAAAAGTGTAATAGACTGTACAGTGATATCCTTGTAACATAGCGCACCGGTGCCCTATTTTAGATATGGCGCACTAATTTTAAAAAATTGTTTTTAAATTTTTTATTACACAGTATTTACGAGGTGCACTATATAATACAGTGCACCGGTGCGCTCGGTTACGCAAGACGCACCAATAAAAAAAAATATCCATTTTTTCCAAAAATTCACGCAAGGGGCAACATGGATTGGGATCCGACTATGCAAGTTGTCCCGTGGGTTGGATGTCAATCTAAAATGAAAATCCCTAATTCTGAAATCACAGAAATAGGGAGAAGAAATGGAAGAAACAAAAAATGAAGGGTTTAGGGTAAAAATGGATAAAACTGCAGAAAAAGAAAACAAATTGCAGAAAAAAGTAAAAAAAATAATCAAATTTAATCACAATATCGTTTGAAATTCTATGCTTCAGGGTTTGAATCACCAGAGGTTTGGATTCTGATTGTATGAATACTTCTATTTGAACGTATTCGCTGCTCCACAGTGCTCTCGTGCTCTCTTGCTCTAGGTATGTCTCCTACAAATCTCTGGCTGAAAATTTTAGCAAAAATAATGAAATAATGGAAAGTGTTTAGTATTTAAAGAATTGTTTTATGAAATTATATTTTCGAAAATATTTTGTCGCCCATTTTTCAATTTTCCGCTTTTTTTTCACTTAAGAAAATAGAGGTGCGCTTTTTTTATTTGCATTTATTCGTCGCCAGTGCGTCACTTAATATCACTGCACCGGTGTGTCCATTGGTAACACGGCACCAGTGCGTAGTAACTAAAACAAACCAGTGTGTAGTAACTAGAATGTACCGGTGCAGTTATCTACTCATTGGCACCGATTTGCGGTTGAGGCACCGAAATTACTTTTACATGTGTACACCAAAATTAGGCATGTTGGAAATGTACATTGTGTTGTGAAAATATTTGGGCCATTTCTTTTCAAAACTACACCTCTTCTTCTTTCAGAAAAAGAAACCTGAACCTTTCCATAACCTGTAACAAGAAAAGGTGCCCCATGATCTGCTTGCTCACTTGTAAGTTCCTCCTCCATCTTGGTATCCAAATTTCTCTTTTCTCCTTTGTTCTTTCTATCTTGATCTTAACAAAATTTATACAATCTCTGTTTTACGAGAAACTGACCTTGAATGTTATGGGAGCGATGACAATGAGTCCTTCATTCTGCATTTTTTAGCGGAAGAAGACTGATTTTCGACTAGACGATGCAGTTATTACATGTGGAGGAAATGGTTTCCCATAGAAAATGAGTATAGGGTTGAGCAGAGGAAAGACATTGGAAAATGGGCTATTACATTAGCTTTTCCAATGGGAAACCGATTTGCAGGTGGAAATATGGTAGCTACATGTATCTATGATTTTCTTCCCACATAAATGGTCCTATATTTCCATTTATAATACAAGCATAATTTTTACTAGTTTCATCCAGAGAGAACATAATTTTCAATAACAAATGGAACCAAGGAATCCTTAAGTGTATCCCGTTTGCATTTTGTTCAACATTTCATTCTTTGATAACTGCTAATTCACTTATACTTTCAAAAATTTGGATTTTTTGGTACCTTCCATGTGATATTCCTCATTATCCATAGGACCACAACTCAGACAACTTAGAGATGCCATTCAAATTCAATTGAAAGCCGAAGATGTGATTTTATGCAACGTCATCTTTGCCAGTAAAAGTTTATATAAGCCAACCAAAGCTCGAACAATACTCCCAGCTACTTTTAAACACATTCTGGGAATCTTTCCCTTCATGGTACCTACCATCCCGATCAACAACGTCAATTGATCTTTCTCTGTTGTCCTTAAGGGAATGAGAATCCTTCCCTTCATGGTGCCTCTTGGCTTTATCGACTGCCTCTATTGATCTTTCTCTAATGTCTAATCTTTCCCTACCATCCTTGTAAGAATGAGAATCGTTAACTTCATGTGATCTCTTATCTTGTTCAAGAGACTCGATTTATCTCTCTCTGACATCCCTTAGCAAATAGGGACTCCTTGCTTTCGAAGGACCGTTTCACCTTGCTAGTTGCCAAAGCGTCAACAGGTAGTTCTCTGCCATCAACTCTGCTCTCCCTTTCTCCATCATGGAACCTCTTAACCCTATTGCCGACCTCAACATAATGCTCTCTTCCAGTATCAACTGAGCTTTCTCGGCCGCCCTTATCAGATTTTTCATAAATATTTTCTCCTTTTGTACTCTGTCAAGATTTGTATCCATTTGCATCCCTGTAAGCGTCTTTGTCCCTCTTTATGTTTGAATCACTCATTTTCTCTGCTATAAACTTCTTAGCCAAAATTTGAACTCACATCTTTTCAAACCCTCATCTCCTCAGAAAAATTCTTGCCCACAATTCGAACCCTCTGCTGCACCAATACTGCACTTTACATAATAACCCTGTTCCGGTGCACGGGGTTTATAGGTGCACCAATGCAGTTTCGTAAGATCAAGGTTTATGTTTTGGCACGGTGTTTTATACAACTGTAATATAAATTTCATGGATCAGCTGGTGGTACAACATCAATAGCAGTACTAGTTGAGGCTTGCTTAGTCAATGGTGTAGCCTCGATGGTCGATGGTCAAGCCTGCTCATGATCATGAGTACTGATGGATGCTACAAGCTGCTGGCTAGACGTGGTCAATGGTCCAGCCTCATCTCCATGATGGCTGCTGCTAGATGCTAGTGGAGGCTTCTCATATGGCATGGTGTGAGGTGAATGATCATCAGATGATGAGTCACTGCTAGCGGACTGTCGATCACGTGCTGCATCTTGACCATGCCTATAACATGCAATAGTCCTCCTCAACCATGTAACTAAGGTTGTATCTCCTACGACATGCCGCATCAGGTTGTAAATTCCACGTGGCATGCCTCTCCACATCTTTAATAGCCTACCATTGGCCTGTATGTATCTATAATGAGCAGGCCTGATACCCGCCTCAACCATCAATGCAGTGAGATGGTCACCCAACTCCATCTTGTCTCTAGTATCAAGTCGACCGCGCCTAGAAAAAGGTGGTACCGGCGCACCAGCAGGAGCATGTCTCTCTGCACTGGCCTCCTGATGACCCTCGACATCTGGCATGCCCTAATCATCATCAGGATCCACACCTAGATCATGTGGTGGTTCCAGCATGTCGTCGCCATAAAAAGAGCCATTGTCTGCAAAATATATACAAGTACACAAAAATAATTAGATGATTTCATTACACAATTTAATAAAAACAAATTAAATAACATGTTAGAATAAATTTAAATAAAACAGTAATATTACCTCTATCATCTGGTGGCTCATCATCTGTGAAGAGGATGTTGGCACACCCTCTCCAATCCAATCTAGCATAAGGACAAGGGACCATAATGAAGGGATGCAGCTCGTCAACACTGGCTAGAAACTCCAGTGCATCATGCAACATCCTCACTGGAAACATAGTCTTGCCCCTCTTGGGTATCATCTGCTCCCACATGTGCATATGTGCCTCGACCATCGACCTATGAGGCTGCCGAACAAAATTAGGCCTCGTCTCTAGAAACCTCTCAAAAAATAAAAATAAAATCTCTAAAGCAAAAGGGAATTTGACCCTCCCTTGTGCATGAGCACGACATCTATCTCAGGCTATACAGAACTGCCACAAAAAAATGGCAGACCACCTGGCAAGTCGTGGCTCCTGTACTAAAGAATCAACATAATATAGAAGCGAGCAACTAATGTGTTGCCCGTCACTGGTGTGGTGTGAAATGATCAAAATGAGAAGTGAGAGGCATTGCACCTCCTCACTACCAAATGCACCAATACGTAAATAACCTCTAGCGACCTAAAAATCTGCAGGAGATAGTACTAATGCTCCAATGTATCTCTAGGAGTACACTAACTGACTCCCTGCTACACAACCAGCGAGAACCTCTAGAAACGAGGGAAAATCCACCCTTCTCCTTGATAGCCCTGTAATGAAATATATATCCTCCTTAGTGGGTGTGTACCACTGGTTAGGACCAACCTGGAAAGCCTGTTGGTGGGCATTCCACCTGTGGATAAGATGTCTCAAAAACACACCATGGGCCTTTAGGGAAGTAGCCTCTTCATAGAACTTGAGGAGGCCTACCTGTCTTAGGAGCCACTGGGTAGTTGCTATAATAGGGCGAGGGTACGCATCTCTCTCCGTCTCTCATGCCTCCCACAGGAAAACCATGTCTTACTACTCCGCCTATTTTTGTTTTGGTTCCCCCTCTTATGTTTGAATGATTGGCATATTAAATAAACAAAAATTATTAAATGAGACATGTATTTAGGAATATACATATATAATTTTTTTTGGAAAAAAAAAAAAAAACCAGTCGATGTGCCACAAAAAACAGTCATGCACTGGTTCCGGTGTGTTGTTTGTTTGTCACGCACCAAGGGTGGTGCCCCAAATGACCTTAAATGCATCGTATGCAGTGCACCTGGAAATTTTCAAAGCACCTTTGACTATGTATGGTGTCAGGAGTGCAATGTGCTGACTAAAATCTACACCTCGATACGTATAGTTGTGTCACCACACCGAATCCCTGAATAATTACATAGTCAACGGTGCGGTATTTTACCAGGATGCGCCGTTGACCCTGTCGGAATGCCAAATGCGGTGCGCTGAAAAACACTGGGGCGGATATTTCCGTCAACGCACCGTGTTGCCGCTATTCCACATGGTCAATAGTGTGGCCGACTAAAAGACTGCACCGCACTTTTTTAAAAATTTTAAAATAACTCGGTGCACCTTTCAGTACCACCCTAGAAACGTTGCAGATACCATTAGCACCGGTTGTGGTGTGGCCTGTAAATTTTACAGGCATCACCGCTTACTGGTGCGAGCCGAACTCCTCGTGTGCACCGCACAACAAAAAAAATTCTTTTAAATGGTTAATTTTAAGGTTATTTGAAATTCTAATCCCCTAAAAATCTTAATTATGGAAAAACAAGAAAAATACCTGTACATTTCACCGTCGAGGAAAATTAGCTATAGAATTTGAAAAAGATAATTTTCCCACCGTTTTGAAAAATTCAAGCTGGAGATTGGTGGGAAATGCACAGCAGCAGTGCGTGCAATGGGTGTAATGAGAGCACCAATGTTAGGGCGCCTCAAACAAGAATAAATTGCACCATTACTTGAGAGCTCTGGAGCACTGAGAAAAGTGAAAAATGCAGTTTTTTGGCTGTAATGTTTTTTTTATTTAACCCTATTCCGGTGCATGGGGTTTTATAGGCGCATCGGTGCTGTGTCTTACGACCACACCGGGCGGTTTCTGTTTTGGCGCGGTGTTTTATGATGCACCGGTGAGGTTTCTTAATACCACACCGGAAAATTTCTGTTTTGGCACGGTGTTTTATGACGCACCGATGCTCTATAGTAATACGACGCACCGGGAGGGTGTGTATGGAGTGCACGTGTCTGGTGTGCCAATATTTTTTGTGCACCGGTGCTTTCTATTGTCAAGTGCACTGGTGCATTTTTGGATGATAAGTGCATCGAGCAGAAAACATCCACAAAACCTCCGCTCGCCAACCTCCTCTAGTAACCTCCACTAGAAATGGATGTATAGGGTATTTTTAAAAGGGGTTCCTCAAAAACATCCGCTAGAGGGTATTTTCCTTGTAGTGTTCTGAGAACTTCTATTGCACCTCCATTTCCTTCCTTCTTCTCTCCTTAATAGCTGTCGCACTATTTTTATTCACAAAAACCATTAAAAGTTTGACCTCTATCTTTCCTCCTCAAAATTCCCGCTATCGCATTTCTCATCTCGCAGGATCCTCCATATCCTTCCTTTTTCATTCATTAGAATCTCTGCGATTTTATTTTTCACCTTACCTTTGCTGATTATTAATGAAGACAGTCGAAAATCCTTTAGAAATCAGCCTTACCCTTTTCCCTTTAAGACTCACCATAATTCCTTTTCGCAATCGCATTTTTCAATCTCCATCCGCTCTCCATTAACGTTAACACTCCTTTCTGATGATTGTGATATGATTGAAGCACTCTGCCACCTGAACTACTACCACGTCATCTGACTTATCGCATTTATCATTTCACTTCATTGTCCCATCACATTTCGCATTTCGCAATTTTTGTCCCGTCGCATTTCGCATTTCGCAGTTTCTTTCCCATCGCATTTCGCATTTCGCTCCCGCTACCGAAAAACACTTCCACTTCTCCACCAGCCTTGCAATATTGAAATATTTCAATATTTCATATCGCATATCATATTTCCATCCTCCCATCACATTTCACATTTCGCAATTCGTACCTCCATCTTATTTCGCACTTCGCACTTTCCTCCAAACTGCAATCAGCACTTTTTCAATTAAAATTAAGTCATGGATAGCTGCATGGATAGAAGCATGGTAGATAGAGCATAAGATAAGTAGGGTTTTTTTATCCGATTGGCCAAGTTAAGTGTGATTTAAATTAGTTTCTTTTCTGCCATTTCTTTTCAACAAGTTAAATTAGTTTCATTTTCGTCATTTCCTTCCTGCAATTTAAATTAGTTTCTTTTTTGCCATTTCTTTTCAGCAAGTTAAATTAGTTTCCTTTCTTGTCATTTCTTTTCAAAAATTTAATTTGGTTTCCTTTCTGCAATTTATTTTAGTTTCATTGAAGTGTGACAGACTTCACCGAGAAACCCTAGAAGTAGCACCCTTCCGTAGAGCAGAAGAGGATGACATGAGTAGAATGAATCTGTAGTGTATATAGCATTGTCACCTTCTAGTTTGTACAAACCCCGCGTTGATAAAGTAAATTAGGGCAGCCCCTGGGATTTTCAACACTCTTGGTGCAATACCAAGGCTCAGCACTTTTTAGCGTCGTTGTCGGGGAGGTGTCTAGTAGATGCTTTGATTATGTTTTAGCATTATTTTCTACTTTCCCTTTTCATTTTGTTTCTGAAATATTGAAAAATACAAAAAAAAATCTGATTTTCATGCCTCATAGGAGTAGGGATACTCAAAAAATATTTAAAAATACTTCTCCAATACCAACCCCCCCACTTGACCATGTGGTGCAGTAAGAACCACATCACTATACACTTTTGAAGGTAGAAGAGATGGATGGATATGATGACAATGAAGAAGATCTTATTGGTTTTCCCATTCAAGATATGGACATCAGTGTACATATGAATAACATCCCTCCATCTTTCCTTCCCAACTTCCATGGTATGAGGACAGAGGATCTGGAAACATTTCTCTTTGAATTTGAGACACTTTGTAGATCTTATGGCTACTTATCACACACTCAAAAAATGAGATTGTTTCCTGCAACATTAAAGGATAGAGCTCTTAAATGGTTCATGATTTTAGGTACTAATTCAATAAGATCATGGAATGATATGCAAAAGATATTTCTAGAAAAATATAAAGATCGTGATCTTAGAGAAGAAATTTTTAGAATGAACCAAGAAGAAGATAAGAGCCTTGAGGATCTAATAGAGAGGCTAATGTATAATGTTAAGAGGGGAAAATTGCATCATATAGGATTTGAAACACCACAAAACCCTCTTACTTAGAACAATTAGGGATGAGTTGATTGATCTCCTTAATCTCATGAGTAGAGGATATGTATACCAATTTTCATTTGAAGAATTTTGTGAAACATGCAAGCGCATATCAAGAGGAAGTGAAAGAGTAGTAAATCAACATCAACATTGGTAAGGAAAGAGGAACTTGGAAACTTGCTTAAAAACTTTAAAACATAGATTCTTAGAAATCTAAGTGAACAAGTAGAAATGTTAAGAATGAAAAGTGAGCAAAAATAATATGCTTATATTTTTTTATCCATGCAGAATCATATGCTACTAACTGTTGTTCATTATTCCCCAGGTTTAAAGAAATTTACCAGGAAGACAATGGAGCAAGGCAATCACCAAAGAAGCTATATTATGTAGCTCCAAGGAGACCCTGGCAGCCTATTCAACTTGATATGATGCAAGGACCCACTTCACAATTTCAAGCTTATTCACATCCATCTAAAACTAATTGGGACACACTCCCTCCTTGGCAACCTTGGCCATCTCAACCCCAATTCAAATCCTGGAAACATGGGTGGAAAGGACCTTATTAGGAAAATCCACAATATCTTCAATATTTCCCTCCATATCCCCCATACCCAACTCCATGATATCCCTACCATCCACCTCCACCACAACCACAGCCTCAACCACATCCATCTCATATATCCGCCCCCACTCAACTACCTATACCATCATTTCCAAACCCATACAATGAAGTATCTCAGCTCACTTACAATGTCAAGTTACAACACTTCCAAACATCTCCTCTTGAACTAGATGGTATTCATCTTAGTTCAAGAAAGGTATTTCAAATAAGATATTTTCTTAATGTCATTGAAGGACAACATAAGAAGAAGATCCAAATGAGGAGATCAAAATATCAAGGGTTGCACTTGATAAAGAGTCGGAATTAGAATCAGATGTTGAGAAAGTTTCCTCATGTTTACCAGCATTTCCTCCATGTGTTCAAGAGAAAAATCAGCAAAAAGGGGAATATTTGAATGTCATAATAGAATAAGACATCCAAGGTGATCCAACTCAGAAAGTGGACCAGGGGAATCACAACTATATTGACATATGGTTCCAAACAGTCATTAAGTTGCAGCAACACGCTCTTCTCCAACAATACTTGATACAATCCCAGTCAAAGCAATTCATCTCTTATATTCAGGTACATGTTAAAGAATGTATTCCAAGTTTGCACCTGATTTTATCTTTCATATTGATGTGTACATGGTTCCATTGGAAGTATTCCTAATCTTGAAAAAAGTTTTGTTTTTTCAAGTAGAGTAGGAAAGTGAAAAAGAAAATAAAAATAAAAAAAGGGAAAAAGAATAAAATATCAAGTGAAAACCTCTTTTGATGTGTATGTGATTGGGTCACTGATTGAAAACTCATGAGGCGGTCATTGGGTTGAAAAAAAAGGAGAAAATAAAATATCCTAGGTGAAAACCTCCTCTGAGGTGCCTAGGCAGACCTACTAGGCCTTTAAAAATAAAAATAAAAATGCATTTCTCCTTGTATCTCTCTCTAATGAATGCAATTTATCTCCAACCTTTGCAAGCAGAAAACAACATGTTGGCACAAAAGAAAATTTGTTCAACACTTTTTTCAAAGGTAGTCAAACTTGGACTTCCTCCTCATGTGATCAGATGCTCCAAAAGGACCTCAATCAGATCGCCACATGTAGCCTCAGTGGCAGCTTCAATATCACCTGCAAAAAAAAAATCAATGGTAAGGCTCAGGTATGCAATTATCTAACCCTTTCTTCGAATCTATTTTAGCTTAAGAAAACATTAAAAAGTGTGAGAAGGAAAGTTTTTTATATAGCCAAAATCAGTAGCAGAGCAAACTCAGCCTTATCAGTGACTAGCCTCACTTTTTCCACCAAGAAGAGGAATAAGAAAAAAGTAAAAAGGACTTGAGAAAGTGGGTAGTAAGCAGTTCATTGTAATGGAGGACAAGGAGTGCCAAGGGATAACCAAGGGTGAACTCAATTAACAGAAAAAAGAACTATGAGTTTATTCTGCATGCAATTAAAATAATAATAATAATAATAAAGAAAAGAAAAAAATAAAAATAAAATGTGGATCCACCACCTCTTGGCAGGCAAAACAAATTTTATTAAGGCATCTAAGGACATCCATGAAGCACCTACAAGAAGAAATGTAAGAAGAATAGAAAGAAGATTAGCAGCGAGAGCAGCGCATGGGCCAATAAACAGAAAATGAAATAATCTAGCATGCAGAAAGAACCATAAGGCAGAGGATGAACATGTTGCTCAGAGGATGAGCAATAGTTTCAGTAGGGGGGTGATTATGGGCCTCTAAATTAGACACAAATTAAGGCCCATCTAACCTTCTTAGGCCCATCTACCTTCCTTATGCACATGAAAATATATATTAAATCTCTCCTTCTGCACTTAATAATGTTTTCTTATGCTTTAATATGTTCTTAGGAAGGTTTAAAGGTATTTGTATATTTGTGCCTAATATTGGTTATTTTTGTAGAATATTGTGAGAATATTGGGCAGATTATGCATATTTGGAGGAGATAATTTAGGGACTTTCTCCCTTCCACTAGAAGATCAAGATTGAAGAATAAATGAGCACAATGTCAAGAAATTATGGAGAAATATTGGAGAGATTCAAGGGGGTGGGCCACCCTCCTTAACTATCAAAGGCAACCAAGCAACTCGAAGACCAAAGTGCACTCAATCTATGGTTTATTTGGAGTCAAAGTGGACCCAATCACTATTTTCTAGGGAGTTGTTGGTATTTTACCTTGAGGATAATTAAAGTTGATCAAGACCTAATTAGGGTCGATTCAAGTCCATTCGAGGCCAGGGGATTCTGGTCCATTCAATTCCATTCAGAAATTTTGCTGCAAGCTAATAGGCTTTTGTTGTTTAAGACCTTCAAGATGTAATAAGACTGTATTTTTGTAATGCAATGAGTAGTCAGATGTCATTTTACTGATCTAGTTTTAGAAATTGAGGCTTGTGGGTTAGGGCCCAATCCATGTGCCTTAGCTTCTCTGTTGTTATCATTCTTTCCTTTATGTCATTTAGCTAGTTTTTCTTGTTGTCATTTAGTCAGATCCACTTCTGATAGTTTCATTGTTGTTTAGTTTTTTCTTTCAGTTCTATTTTTGTAGTTCCTCATTTTCTTATGAGAATAATAGAATAGAGGAAAAAATCCAAAATCTTTGTTCAAGCCTCCCCCTCTCATCTCTTTCAATAGAGTTCGAGTAGGGTACACCTTCCCACAGGCCAAAAATTGCTTTCTGTTTGAGTTTAGGGAAGAAATTGCATTACCAAGTCTGAATCTCTCTTTCATTGTTTTTATCACGCATTTTTGTCTGTTTTCCATGCATGAAGCCACGGGTGCGTTACACTTCTGAGCACTATTGTTGCACCTCCATTTCCTTCCTTCTTCTCTGTTTAATAGTTGGCGCACCATTTTTATTCACAAAAACCATTAAAATTTTTACCTATGTATTTCCTCCTCGAAATTCTCACTATCGCATTTCACATCTTGTAGGATCCTCCATCTCCTTCCTTTGTCATTCATCAGCATCTCTACGATTTTATTTTTCACCTTACCTTTGTCGATTATTAACGAAGACAGTAAAAAATCCTTTATAAATCGACCTTACCCTTTTCCCTTTAAGACTTACTGCAATTCCTTTTCGTAATCTCCATCCGCTCTTCATTAACGTTACCGCTCCTTTCTGCCGATTGCGATATGATTAAAGTGCTCTACCACCTGTCCTACAAACATGTCATCTGAATTATCCAATTTCACATTCCGCTTCACTGTCCCATCGCATTTCGCAGTTTCTGTCCCGTTGCATTTCACATTTCACAGTTTCTTTCCCATTGCATTTCGCATTTTTCTCTCGCTACCTAACGACACTTCTACTTTTCCACCATCCTTGCAATATTGCGATATTTCATATTTCATATCACATTTCCATCCTCCCATCGCATTTTTCATTTCACAATTCGTCCCTCCATCGCATTTTTCACTTCACACTTTCCTCCAAACTGCAATCAACGCTTTTTCAATTAAAATTAAGTCATGGATAGCTACATGGATAGAAGCATGGTAGATAGAGTATAAGATAAGTAGGGTATGTTTAGCCGATTTGCCAAGTTAAGTGTGATTTAAATTAGTTTCTTTTCTGCCATTTATTTTCAGCAAGTTAAATTAGTTTCCTTTCTATCATTTCCTTCTTGTAATTTAAATTATATTATTTTCTTCCATTTATTTTCATCAAGTTAAATTAGTTTCCTTTCCTGTCATTTATTTTCAGAAATTTAGTTTAGTTTCCTTTCTGTAATTTCCTTTCAGAAATTTATTTTAGTTTCATTGAAGTGTGATAGACTTCACCAAGAAACCCTAGAAGTAGCACCCTTTCGTAGAGCGGAAGAGGATGAAATGATTAGAATGCATCTGCTGTGTATATAGCATTGTCACCTCTAATTTTGTACGAACCCCAGGTGGATAAAGTAAAGTAGGGAATCCCCTGGGAGTTGCAGCACTCTTGGTGCAGTACCAAGGCTCACCAAGGAGTACTCCACTCCTTTCTAGGGCTTTTTTTCCATTAGAAGAAGTTGAAATCAAAGAGATTTCTGAACCTCCATTTACTCCTTCACCTCTTCCTTTTGATTTTCCAGGTGTTATATCATACGTTGGGACCCCGACTCATAGGCCAGCAAGCCCTCTTATTTCTCCTTATTTTATTTCAATGGCCACTACTAGGAACACAGTTTCAACTATGAGTACTTCTAGTGTGCATAATCCTCTTTTAGTACAAGGAGGAGGTACAATTTCTATATCAACTATCACTCCTATTTTTACAATACTTGGCTCTACCTCCATTCCATATTCGAGTGGGGGCACCCATGCATTTGCTTCCCACACTGGTTCATTTTCATTTGGGATGTTTTCTAGTGAAATTCCCTCAGTTCCTTTCACCACTTCATGTGTTGTCTCCAGACCTATGTCTTCTATGGCTAGCGGTTCAACATATTTTCAGGGTTTTCCCTTTGGAAGCGATCATATCCCTCATTCTAACCCTTCCTTAGGTTCTTTTCCTTTCTCCACGCAAGGTCAAGGTTTCAATACTTTTCTATGAGGTCAAGGTTTCAATACTTTTTAAGTTTGTAACCTTTATTTTTTTGTTTTAGGAACTTGGAATCAATTCATGTTTGATAAACAGGGGAATGTGCCTTTCTCCTTCGTAAGAACCTCTCAGGGTTTTTCTCCTTTCGCTAATGCATGGAACCCTTACCAAGGGGTCTCATATTCTTTTAATACTTGTATTGGGGGAAACATTCTTGTTTATGGTAACCCTTTGACAGGAGGAGGTCCTACTCTGAATTTCTCTGGACCACAAGGTTTTCCTTATGGTTAAGTATCTTCTACAAACAATCCCTGGCAGCCTGGTACCTCAACAAATCTAGGTTATTCTTTTCAAAATGTTGGGAATCCCTCTCATGTTGGATGGAATTCTCAAGGTCCTCCATGCTTACCATTCCTGGCAACCCTAAGTTTTATAGATCTTTTGAAATTGACTAACGATCCAATCTGATATAGCCTGGCTTGGCCTCGGGTTCCTACCAAGCTTCCATCAGACATTCCAACATTCGAAGGGGAGATTGGTGAGGATCTAGTTGACCATGTAACAACTTTCCACTTATGGTTCTCATCTAACTCCCTTATTGATGATTCAATTAGGTTGAGACTGTTTCAATGCACCTTGTCTGGAAATGCTGCCAAATGGTACATAGAGTTTACTGGGAACACCTTTTCTTCATTTGGTGAATTCACTACTATGTTCTTGAATCATTTTTAGTTGCTCGTTCGGTATGATGTTGGAACTGAGATTTTGGCCAACTTCCATAAAGATAAGGCAACTCAAATTTCTGAACATATTCAGGAATGGAGAAGAAGGAAGAGGCTCATTAAAGCCTACATTCCCAATGAATTCCTTTTGGAATTGTTCTTAAAATTTTTAGTGCCAGAAATGTCAAAGGATGTATCTCTTTCTGGGGTATTTACTGAAGAGGAGGCTATATTTAGAGCTCGGCAATTACAACTTATCTATTATCAGTCTAGAATTCTTAATAATATTTTTCCAGATGCTCCTCAATCCAAGATATATTTAGCCAAGCCAAAGCCAAGTCCCCATGCTAACAAGCTAGTTGGTTCGATTGATAATAATATGGATATCCTCTTAAATAAATTTCATCAGTTGTCTTTACAAATTGCATCTTCTATTCAGGCTTCATCGTTAGTGTTTATGTCTTTCCAAACTTTAATGATTAATGTTGTCCAATCCTCTAACCCCAAAGGAAATAAAAAATTCGATGGGAAGAAGAAAGGACGTAATAAGAAAAATGATAAGGATGGGAAGGATAATGCAAACAAACCCAGCAATAATGTTGGGGAGGGTAAGAGAGAGTCGAAAAATAAAGTTAATTTTCCTTGCAAATTGTGCACTGGAGACCATATCACTCATATTTTCCCTAAGATTCAGGATGCTCAACGCTTGTTGGCTCAACAAGGTTCTTCTAGTTCCCAGGTTGTCCTGATAACCCTTTTCCCTAAGGGCAGCAAATTCTTGATGGCACGAATGCAAATACTGGAGCTCCCACAAGGGGCAACCAGGAGGGGGAAAATTCATCAAATGTATACATCATGAGTGCTCACGCTGATGTCGCAACGAGGTCACGTGATTATGGTGAATTTGAATCTTCTAAGGCTAAGGTCGTTCCTGATATTTCCAAGCCACTCCATATAGAGAGGCCCATAGTTGATCCTATACCTTGCATGTCAAAAGGCTCTACTAAATGTTCGACGATTAACCCTAATGACAAGGCAGCTCAAAACTACTCCATTATATAAGATCTGGCTCAAATTCCTTGTGCTATTTCTGCGTTGGAGGTACTCCAGTCGTGCCCAACACAAAGGAGTGCACTACTCACTGTGATCAGGGTGGTATATCCAAAAAACTCTCTTATGATTACATTCGACATGTAAAATATTAAGAAGATACTTCCTCATCATATGGCTTTTCAAATTAAATCTATGTATCGAAAGATCAATATTTTTCGAACTGTAGTTGATGAAGGAGCTTACACATGTGGCATGTCTATTTCATGTTGGAAAGTTATTAGATCTCCTCAAGTTGTTGCTTCACCTACTCTCCTGGCTCTATTTGATGGTCATTATCATAGGCCACATGGCATTGTTCCTTCCTTGCCCATATGTGTTGGGGGCAAGGTAGTCAATATCGAAGTATAAATATTCGATGCTAATTTGGACTATAACCTTCTATTGGTACGAAATTGGATTTATGAGATGGATGCCATTGTATCATAATTATTCCGCATCCTATGTTTTCCCCATGAAGGGAAAATCATTACTATTGATCAGATGGATTATTCTCCAATAGATTCCAATTAATACTCTGATTCTATTGTTCCTTTGGTGAAGAATGCCAAGCAACTTGTTGAGAATCTAGGAGTTGGTATGTATTCCTCATTGATGGGTTCATTTGATCGTCCGCCTCCTGTTGTTCATATAAATGTTATTTTTTCTTCCAAGGTTCCTTCCCAAAGAGAGTTCTTCCAAACTCATTATTTTTCGGATCCTTGGCCCTTACCCTCTTCTACGACCACATTAGAAGAAGTGCAAGTGGGTGGAATGGCATATCTTATGTCTACAGCTGGAATTGCTTATCAATCTATTGTTAACATTGCATATTTTGATCCGGTTCCTCTTTCACCGGAGGATTTGGATGGAGATGTGGCTCCGGCTTGGACCCTTAACTCAAATTCTTCTTTGGATTGCCTTGATACTATCTTACCATCTGAGGAGGCAATCCTAGAAGCAATGATGGGTGTGGAAAGATCGTGGGATGATTTGCATCATCGGTCATATTTTCTACCAAATTTGAGTGAAGTTGAGTCAAGTTTGTCTATCCCTTCGTCAACTGGTCATGTTCACCCAATTCTAAACCCTTTGGATCCAGAACACATTTTTTTCGAAGGTAATATGTCTATCATTTCAGAAACTATTCTGGTGAACATTTTTAGGGATCCCAATGTAATAAAGAATGTTTTCAACGAAGTCAAGTGTTCCCCTGAAGAGATTCAAATCTATACTGATATTTTCAAAGAATTATGTGATGTGTTCTCTTGGTATTATGAGGAAATGCCCATAATTGATCCATCTATTATCCAACATGAGATTAAGACTTATGAGAATGCTAAGCCTATACGACAAAAGCTTCGACTAGTAAACCCTAGGAAAGATGCAACTATCAAAGTTGAGGTTGAGAAGTTGCTTAAGGTGGGTTTTATATACCCCATTCCTTTGACTGAGTGGGTTTAAAATCCAGTCTTGGTTGACAAGAAACAAGGAATGATCTGTGTGTGCATAGACTTAAGAGATTTGAATAAGGCTTGTCCTAAAGATAATTACCCCACACCCTTTATTGATCATATTATCAATGAATGTGAGGGGAATGAGATTTTCTCCTTCATGGACGGTTTATCAGGTTATAACCAAATTACTATCTGTCTTGAAGATCAATATAAGACAGATTTTATTTGCCCCTGGGGTACCTTTTCATATAAAAAGATGCCTTTTGGTCTTAAAAATGTTGGAGAAAAATTCCAGCAAGCCATGCCTTATTATTTCCATGATATCAAGCATATCATCGAAGCTTATTTGGATGAATTAGTTTCTCTTTCTCGGAAGAGAATTGATCATCCTCATCATCTTCGATTGATTTTTGAGAGATGTAGTCACTATAAAATACAGTTGAATCCAAATAATTGTGTTTTCACAGTCACATACATTTGGCTATTAGGGTTCATAGTGTCTACTGAAGGGATTCGTGTAGATCCTTTCAAGGTTGAGGCAATACTTCAGTTTCCTCCCCCGTCTGCCATTCGTCAACTTCAAAGTCTCCAAGGAAAAGTCAATTTCTTGAGGAGATTTATCATCAACTATGTTGAGATTATGAAGGGATTTATGAGATTGTTGAAAAAAGGAGTTTCATTCCTGTGGGATGACTTCGCTCAACGCTCATTTGATTCCTTGAAAAAGGAATTAACCTCTGCTCCTTTACTGATTCCACCTGATTATAGCAGGGATTTCCTCTTGTATCTCGCCACGACAGAATCAACCATAGGTATGGTTCTAGTTCAGGAAGATGATGATCTTTGTGAGCATGTGATTTATTATCTAAGTTGAGGCTTGATAGGTCCTGAATTACGATATTCTCCCGTCAATAAGTTAGCTTTGGAAGTGGTCCATGTTGTCCAATGACTTAGACATTACATTTTGCTTCACAAACTTTTGTTTTGGTAGTTGTCGATCCATTTCAGTTTGTGCTCAGTAGGTAAGTGATTGGGAGAAAATATAATAGATGGATTATTATTCTACAAGAATTGGATCTCTAGTTCTTGTCTGCCAAATCCAAGAAATCATTGATATTTGCAGAATTAATCTTGGAGTTGCCTTGTGGAGAAGAAATATTTTATGAGGAATCATTCCCTGATGAACATATTTTCCTTATTTCTTCACAATATCCTTGGTATGGGGATATTATTATATATATTTAGAATTCAAAGTTTCCCATCACTTTTTCAAAGTATGAGCGTAGAAAATTGTGTTACTTGGCTAAAATTATGTTATCATTGGTGACACTTTATATCGTCACGGGGTTGATTCAATCCTTAGACATTTATTAACCCTAGAAGAAGATGAGGTAGTGCTGACTGAGTGCCACAGTGGAGCTTGTGGTGGTCATTTATCAGGGCTTGCTACAGGTCAAAAAATTATGTGTGCTGGATATTTTTGGCCTTTGATTTTCAAAGATTGTGTTGAAGCAGTCAAGAAATGTCATCCTTGTCAAGTCTATACTCAGAAAATGTGCACTCATCCAACTCCGCTCTTTCCTGTCATTACCGTCGGTCCATTCAAAAAGTGGGGAATATATTTTACAACTTCTAACCCGCCTTCACCAAAGGGTCATAATTATATCATTGTAGCAGTGGACTACTTCACCAAGTGGGCCAAGGCTATGCCTAATTTTGTAAACGATGGTGAAATAGAAGCCATGTTTCTTTTCAACCAAGTCATTTCTCATTTTGGTATTCCTAAGATATTTTCACTGACCATGGCAGTCATTTTCAGAACTCCATGATGGTCGAATTGGCTCTCAAGTTAGGTTTCCAGTAGGAGCATTCATCTCCTTATTATCCTTAGGCCAATGGGAAAGTGGAAGCCGTGAATCCTGCAAAGGATTACCATTAAAGCTCATTCCAATTGGCACATTATGTTGTATCCAGTGCTTTGGGCATACTAGATGTCAGTTAATATTGCAACTGGTTTCACTCCTTTTTAACTGGTTTATGAGTTGGAATTAATATTCCTTGTGGAATGTGAAATTCCTTCTCTTAAGCTAGTTGTTGAAATTCTTCCAAAAACTACAAGTCTTGAAGAAAACCTCATTTATTTGGAACTTCTTGATGAGAAGCATGGAGACGCAACCACGATTAGCGAAGCTCATAATAAAAGGGTTAAGGTTCAATATGATAAGACTGTGTGACCTAGGTTTTCTCTAAAGGAAAACTTGTCCTGGTCTATGATCAAGACAAGGATGCCTTGGGGGTAGGTAAGTTTAAATCCATGTGGTACGGTCCTTATATCGTTAAAAGAGTCTTGAAAAGGGGAGATTATGAATTGGTTGATTTTAATGGAAGCGAGTTGGAGGAGCCCAGAAATGGGCTCTATCTTAAGAAGTATTATGCCTAGCCTTGTGCCTAACATTTGCTTTAGTTTTATACATATTTTAATTTTTGTGCATCTATGTCTATCAGTTTCGTTATGATGTTGATATTTTTGATCTACCTTCACGGGCATCTATGGATGATATGATCTATTTAGGATTTTTCGATGGTGCTAGTCGACATACCCGAAATTTTGCTTCCACGTCTTGGGTAATTTACTATCCATCCGGTTAGTTGTTAGTCTCAAGGGGTATATGTATTGGTCCTGCTTCGAATAATGTTGTAGAATATATTATTGTGGTCAATCTACTATCTGAAGCAAAATCTCTTGATGTTGGTTCATTAGTAGTATACTTGGATTCACAACTGGTGGTTTCTCAATTGAATAACATCTATCGTGTTAATGATCCTTATTTATATTATCAATTTCCAAGAGTGTGTTTAGTACAAATATCATTTAATTTCATTACATATATCCATATCCCGAGATCAAAAAACACATTTGATGATTCATTAGCTAATCAAGCATTAGATTGGCATATAATTCATTCATCACATTAAAAACATCAAAAATCATCAATCGTCATTTGTATATATGAGAGAGTCACATCATGAAACTGCCTGTATACAGATAAGAATCATATGCTCAAAATTTTATACAAAATTAGGACAAAATTGTCCTACAAAATTAGGGCTTATGCCCGATCATGTCTATCACAAAAAAATCAAGTCATCCTAAAATCTTTGTTTGAGGGCCTTGCCCTAGATTAGCATCCTGGAAGAAGACTATGGAAGTTGCCACACGTCGGAAGAGTCGCACCCAATCTTGTGGTACACCAACCACACATCTCTGTATAGCCTCTGACATATCCTTCACTGTAGCCATTGGCACTTGGCGGGTTAAACCCTACAGTTTCTTTTGTATGGCATGAAGGACTCTCTCAAGGTTAGCTGTGACATTTTCCACTTCTCTTCCTCAGTGTCTGTGCCTCGACAGACCCTCAGGTCTTACTATTCCCACATCTGTGTCATGATCAATGATTTTGTAATAATTTTTTCCTATAAAAAACAATTTCATTTCATATTTTTGGAAATCCAAAAAAATCGAATAATATCAAAAATCATAAAATCAATCCTACCAATTTCTCCCCATGCAACACCGGGTGGAATTCACAGATCTAGGTCTGCTATGAATTCCATACCTGCGTAGGGGTAGTCCTCAATGGTGATGACTTGTTCTCCCCACCAAAGTAATAAATCATCATCAAAGGTAGTCCTAGGGACCTCTCCACCCCCTAGTCTCTTCATCAAGTCAACCCACCTTGCTATGCATGGATATCTTGGGCTGCTAATCGTTGACATCACCTTGGGTCGAAGCCCAGGTAATATCTCAAAAAAGAAAGTGCAAGGGATAATTCAATATCCAAAGTTCTTAGTATTTTTCTTCTGAATTGAAGTCAACTTCTTTTTCAGGTTGGTCAGTAAAGTTGTCCACTAGTCATATAATGTAGTTAGGCAATATGTTGCCAAACTCATTGTAGATCGTGAGGCTTGATGCAATGATGGTTATCTGGCTACTCTAACAAATTTGAAAATAAGGATTATCATGTTTATTCCTTATACATCTCTGATTGGGATTTGATTCCCAGCCTTCTGAGTATCTGCTAAACAGTAAAGGTGAATGTAGTCATATACATTGAGACCTCCTGGCGCCTTCCCCTACAATTTTACTGGCTCTCCTCTCTAGGAAATTCCAGTGATGAATTATTTATACTATACCTCAATCCGTAGAGGCATATGATCAATCATAAAGGAATCCTCTTTTGGATCCCAGAAATTCATAAGCATTTCAAGCAATCTTGTGTTTATCTTCATGTTTGGCATTTTGAATAATTTTAACAAATCGCATCCTTTAAGGGCATCCAATGCCAAAGGATCTTCCATAACTTAATTATCAATGGATATGTGTTCCCTCTCTCTCCAACTGATAGACACCCTACATTATTCAAGTTTTCATTTCATTAAATCCTTGATTCAAAAAATTGCACTACGCAGTTACTTTCATACACAGTTGCGTCTACACGTGACTTAAATATATTAAAACTGCATATACACAAAGGGTAAATATAAAATTAGAATTCCTACGGTCAAATAATTTTAATTTTACTTGAAATTATTAGGAAATTCACTAAGGATGAGATTGAGGGGATTACTTGAAATATTTGCGATGATCCGGCTGAGAAATTGGGCAGATTGAAGTTGGAGTTTTTTTCTCCAAATGCCCAATGCAAAAATGACAAATGTAAGTAAAAAAGGTGTATTTATGCTAAAATTTCAAAAAAAAAATAAAAACCCACTTTTATAAAGTCTGTGTCTATTTTTAGAATTCATTAAACTTTATGACCTTTTTGGCTTTCAAGTGCTGGGATAGGTTGTTTTCAAGACCAATTGAATATTTTGAGATATTTTTTACCGCTTCGATTGCATGACCCCTAACCTGTCATGGCAGGTATTATTTTCAGTACTGGCATATAGGTTAGGGAAACCCATTTTCAGTTGCATTCTGAATTCTAGCTTCCATACTGTGATATATTGCCATAGGATCGACCCCATCATGTTATGATTATTGAAACCATTTTCACTCACTAATTTATAAAATCATGATATGATGGTAGAGCCATCCTTTACATGGGATTCCTAGTTAGATCCTCGCTAGCATATGTTTCCCATGTTGCAAAATTTGTGTAGGCTAGGGAGTCTTCTTTAGTCTCCCCATGCCCTTTGCAATGAAGCTTAATTCTCCTTATTCTTTGCTATCTTTCTAGCTTTATACCCTAGAGGCTCCCTCTTGTTAATTTGTTCTATTGCATTGCATGTTGACTATTTGTATCTTTTTTCCTTACGCCAGATTCACTTGGACTCGTGTATAAACCACTTTTTGACCATGTCTTTCTGCAAAATAAGCCTTACAATCACTTAAAATCTAAAGGGAAAGGGATGCCCAAGGCCATGTATCAAAGCATCAAGTATATAGAGGTGGAAAATGATGCTATAATATATGCCCCCTAATATATGAGGTCAGAAGGGGTACATGATGGCCGAATTGTATTAAGTGTATAATAAGAATCATGCGAGGACTTGGGAGGTTTTCACCAGCTCATGTCTGAGGCAGGCATACCCATGCTCAGTGAAAGTAAAGCATGTCCACATCTCAAGTATGGAGCAAATAAAATATGTATACAAGTACAAAATAAACTACAAAGTACATAGTGGATCATCGGATCACAACCTCAGAAAGTACATATCAAGGTCATGTCATAGTATCACATATAGAAGAATTGATCAATGATGCTGAGAAAGATATCTGATCATTGAAGTCACAGAAATGAATCTCCAAGTACTGAATCATAAAGAGTGGAATAATGGTACTGCACGCAACTCGGGTGCCAACATATAATATGTTGATGTGATGAACTGCAACATATAAGGTGGATGGTGTCACTGGCAGAAAACTAAAGGAGTTGTCAAATGAACCAAAGCATTTTGATGCGAACCCGAGGTCTTCACCGATCACCATGGTACATTTATAAAAAATGGGAATAAATGAGTTGAAGTTTACCATGTGAGAAATTGTTTGATTAACAGTCACTAATGTATACCATTAACAAACGCGAGACAACTCACCGATACTGATGATGAGAGTCAAGGTACCCCAGTACAATCTAACAAGTGAAAATGAATGAGTTGAAGTAAAACACTTGAGATAATATACCAATCAAGAGACATTGATGTATTTTAATTTTCGATAGTGAAGGATTCTACCACTAATGATTGAAAATCCTAAGGTATTGAAAAAAGACTCTAGAACTTGTTCCATGTTACCCGAATTAATCCCTCTTGCGGACAAGAGCGATGTCCCTAGTACTCCAACAAGTAAATAGAAAAAAATATTCATTTAATATCTATTTCTCTAGATTATTTATAATTAAGATTATTACAACCTTGAAATAAGGAGGTTATGCTCTTACCTTTCAACCAAGACGTTCGATGTAGCCTTTTTCCTTTCGCTCTAAAGAAATTCTTCAATTCCCAGAAGAACCTGAAATCACAAAAAATACAAAAGATCAAAGCACCTCTAGTATATAATAATTATAAATACTAATCCAACTTAATGATCAAGGAGTCTAAGTATTGACATCATTTCCATGAATTCAGAAACAAGAAAATAAGAAAAAGAGATCCATATGTATTATCAAAAATTTAAAAGAGAAATCTTACAACCTGTGCCTTGATATTGTACAAATTCCTCCCATGTGTCTGCGCAATAATTTCCTTCAGTTTGATAAGCCTTCCTCTCTAGAATGACCAGCATGAAGTCATATGCACAAAGGTGTAATCTTCAATGTGCCAGCAACAACTTACTAGTTCAGAAACTATGAACTCTATGAACTCTCTCCAACTTAGAATCTATACAAATCAGTATCTACCCTTCAACCTAAAACTTCAACTCAATTTATAGAGAGATTGAGGTAGTTTCATATCCATTAAGAGAGGGAGGAGTTCCTCCCATGAAGGGATTTTGGTTCCTTTAGCCAAGGGATAAGCTCCATGAGTAGAGGGATAAAGCTCAAACTAGCGCGACTCTAGAGGCTTCTAGTTGGGAGAATATTCGACCAACTAGGCTTCTAGAAGTTACTTTTTATATTTACTTGCTTTTTATGGAGGTGCGCATTTTTTAGTGGAAAACAGAGCGACGATCTCCACGGATAATGGAAAAAGCATCAACGCATGCGTAGGAAAAATCTATAAAAAGCATGCAAGTAATCTTATATAGGTTTTAAAGAGATTTTCTCCAAATTCCAAGACTTGTTTTAGGAACATGAGTGTTTTTGACCTCTAAGGGAACATGATATGGATGGTGATAGACCCATATGGATAGTCAAAGCTCATGGTGAAAAAATGACATATAACAGATTTCCCCCTAAAGTGCGAAGTCTAAGAAAGTTTTTCTAAAGAGTGAAGTGCTTTATCATTCCAAGGATTGAATTGGAGACACTGGTCGAAAACCTGTAAAAAAACTCAATGCAAATATATATCATCACTGAGGTAGGCATTCCAATACTCAGAGCAAAACTAACTAAATTATCTAGTACATATATGATTTTAGCATTACATCAAGAGTAGACACAGTATGGACACAACCATCTGTCATAAGATGTCTACTGTATCATGAATACATAACTCCTCGCAGCTCGGATGGTGGAAACTAGATCCAGGGTCTTGATTTCCGCTTCTCGAACTAGTAAAAATCTATCCATGCGATTGATTGTGTCGAAGTCGAACATGGTAGAAACCACTTGATTACCAATTAATGATGAGAATCGTTAACAAGCATGAGAGAAACCACCAATAATGAAAATGGCTCTCAAATTACTTCAAAACAATATATGAAGTGTGAATGAATGATTTGCATTTGAACACTCATAGAATCATTCGATTGAAGGACAATGATGAGAACCTATTGTCAAAGGTGAGAAATATTCCATTAGGGCATGTAGATTCCAAGGTATTGATAGGATTCTAAATCAATTTTATAGATAATGAGCTGGTGTCAATAGAAAGCGATCCGTTGCAGGAAAGGCTATGACACGAAACCACTAGATCAAGTTTTGAAGAAATGCTTTGCAAGGACTGACTCAGGGATGGTCAATGTGAATGGAGACAAATGTTTGCAATGAATGGTAAATTGAACTTTTCCTTGAACACATAACGACACTGTAAATGGAATTAAGGGAATTTTGAGGTCTAAAATGGGCCTTCTAAGGAAATTATAAAATATAATGGAAATAATAAAATAAGTTTTGATTACATCATCAAATTTTAGAGGGGAAAAAGGAAAAACTACTTTTTCAACTCGTATTTTCAACTTATCTCCCTATGGGTTTACTCAAATTTTGAGTGAGAACACTCATTGGATGCATAATTTGATTCCTCATCTAAGGAGTATCCATGTTGCATAATTTCGATGAACCCTGCTACATGAAAAATGAGAAATACATGAAAATTTTGATTGCAATCACGTTTTTAATGTATTTCTCATTTTTCGTGTAGAAGGGTCCATCGAAAGTATGAAACATGGGTAATCCTTGGATGAGGAATTAAATTTTGCATCCAATGAGTACCCTCACTCTAAATTTGAGTAAAACCCTATGGATATAAGTTTAAAATACAAGTTGATAAAATAGTTTTATTATTTTATTATTTTTTAATCTTTTTACTTTTTTACCCCAAAAATGGTGAATCATCCCCCATGGTTGACATCATCATCTTGAATCCTATTGGTTATTATAAAGTTTATTTTTGTTGTATATTTTTCTTAGGAGGCTCATTTTAGACCTCAAAAGTTCTCCAATGTTTGGCAACATTTGACTCAAAGATAATACCCCGCAACCAACTGAAGATATTTAATGTGGTTTTATTAACTATAAGACAAAAGGATTACCCAACCTAGGTACAAGTGAGACAAAGTGTTTTTCTCAAGAACGACATGCTGCTTTCTAAAATAAATACAATGAATGGGTTATTTTTCTCACTTTTTCCCCCACCATTACTGGAAAGTACCTCTTTATTTTTTGTCAAGCTTGAGGAGGATAATATTTTCTTGTCGTGTAAGCTCATCCTTCGGATGAGTCCATCTTAGTATTTTTTAAATGAACCCTAAGAAGGAGTGCTTCGGTCCTGTTGTGATCGATAGGTCCTGTAATGTTTAATTTTAACGAGTCCAACTTAGGATTAACTCGTTGTTTTTCAGTTTTAAGGAGTCAGAAGAAAAACTTGAGAAAAATCCGTAGTGTTCTTTTTTGTAAATTTAGTCTCTCAAGCTCGAAAAGGGATAAAATAATGTAGTAGAGAACTCTATTGACCATGTTTAGTCAACGTATACATTTTTCGTAAATAGTCTAATTCAGTCGAGAAAAGGGGTAAACTTATACTGAATAGATGACTGCTCATTCACTTTAACGAGTTCGAATAGTCAAGTACTTGATGATATTTTCATGTTTATAGAATATGAAAAGGGCTTTAAAGAGGACTCCGGGGTTTTGCTTTTTCGTATTTTTATAGAGTCTGAAAAAGTGATAAAATTATACTCAATTTCAAAATGATTCTTTCCAAACATAACTTGTTTCCTACACAAAAACTCAAAAATATTACAAATATTTTCTCTCAAAATATGAAAAACATTTTGATTTTGACTTCTAAAGTGAAAATAAACAAAATAATATTATTGTATTCATTTAAAATTATAAAAAGAAGTTAAAACAAATCATATTCACCTTTTAATTTTTAGAGCAGAGCAGAAAGACTTTTTACCCTAAAATTTCTGGAGCAGATATTAGGAGCACTGACCAACCATTTCGAGAACCGTCTGCGCCAGGTAATCCACATCATCATTATCTTTCTTGTCATCCGTTTAATTTTTTATTTTAAGTTTTTAGGGAATTTTTTAGGGGGAAACAAGGTTTTAAAATCCACCCTCGGGGGTGTGTAGGTTTTCGTGGCAAAATCCGTGCACCCTGATGATTTTTAATAGAAAAAATCATCGGGCTGCTGTGGTTTTTTATGTGTAGCTCGTGCGCAAAAATTCACTATTGTAATATTCCCAAATTTTCACATCATATTTGGAATATTAGAGTCCTTGGTTTTCTTAATAAATTAAGTAGATAAGAGGGTGGAGGGACCCACAATCCTCAATATGAATAAATATCCACTTGTGTGTGTGAATGTGGATTAATTTGACCTAGATCTGCATAACAAGGTAGTTAAGAAACTACTAATGTGAATGAAATTGGAGAACCTGTCTCATTAATGAGATAGATCATGGAGGTTGACACGGTCAACTAAGATCTTGAAGGGATCAAACAGAGGATGATTCAGTCAAATAAGATCTTGAATATGTCAAAGATCATGGGACATTCATGATAAAGTGATGGAGGACGTTGTGCCAACAAGACACACTTGATGGAAGGTGTACATTGCACCTAGACATGATGGTTGATTTGGTCAAACAACGCAGTCCAACTTGGAGGATCTTCTCCACATGTGACAACACAGTCTAGATGAGGGCCAAGGCTTGGGAAGGCTCAAATGTTATATAAAGAAGATGAAGACAAGAATGAGAGCATGCTGATTATTTCTTGATGTAAGATCTTTTCAGATATGGAATTGTCATGTGACATTCCACTGCTTTCTTGGGTTTTTTAGCAGAGATTGCAGGTGTTGTTTAGCACATGGTGTTCCTAGTCGGGAATCCCACCTATTTCTTATAGTATCTCTAGAAAGAGTTTTGTACTTCATCATACATTAGGCTTTAAGTGCCACATCTCCTTTCCTACTTTCTGCAGAACAGCCATATTCAGAAATTGCAGATTTCTGAAGATCAGTTTGGAAGGAAGAAGTTGTCTTCAGTACTTCAACTAGAGAACTGGTGAAGGATTATTCCTATCACCTTGGGCTTAAATATCAGCTTCCCAGAGCTTCATTTCATATCTAGAATCAGGCCAAGAGTTATTGACCTCCTAGCAGCAGGATTCCCTTCAGGAATAACATTGTTCATTTTGCAGATCTAAAAGAAGGGAGGAAGTTGCTAGTATTTCAGCTAGCAATCCTATGAGGGATCATCCCCTCACATTGCTATCAGTCTCACCATCAGCCTGGAGTTCATTGCAGTAATTTTCAGTAGGCAGAAGGCCTCTCTTTCCCTCACAACGCAGTTTATAGAGGTAGTTGTGTTGCAGCAGCTGCAATCATAATTGGAGGATTGAGAAGCTAGATCTAGAGCTTCTAGCTCATAGATCTGAAGAAGGGATCAACCCTTCAAGCATAGATATGATCTGATATCATATTTTCAGCCATCTATTTGTCAGATCTAGCTTCAAATCTGTATTTCCCAGCAAATCAAGGATCAAATCCTACGGGGTTGATTTTCCAAAGTTGCAGATCTGGAAAATCCTTTCTGAGTTATCTTGGGAATCCATCACATTGGCCAGATCTTGAATCTTGGCATCATCTGAGCTCTAGTTTTGAGTAGATCTACATTTCCCTTTTCAGCCTACAACAATATGTGTATGTTCTGCTAGAGGGACAGCGCAATATTTTTTTTAGAGCCTCTCTAGTTATGTTGTACCTATTGTATCATGTTTTCTGAGTGATTCTAGACCAACTTTTTTGCTAAATCTACTCACATTTGGTACATTGTGTAACTGATTCTTCTCCAATCTAATAAAATGGCTCAACTTCTCTATAAATTCTGATGTTGTCTTAAGATTTATTATTTATCTTGCTGTAAGTTCTTACATTGTATGAAGTATTACTGCATTCTACCCTTTGGGATATTACAACTGTGTACACGTAAAACCTGCGCAAGCCCCGTGGGGTTTTGAAAAACATGTTTCTATCCATAAAAAAATGGCTCAAATTATCCCAATTGATTTATAATGGTCTTAATTGATGGTTTATAGGTTATAAATCATATTTGAATGGCGAGAAAGAGAGCATGAACTTGCAGATAATGCAGTCATGGATGATCCAGAAACAATTCGCACATTGAAAAATTGTGGCTTTTATAAGTTTTGGTCAAGGTATGAAAGCACAGGTTGAGTTGATGACCTGGATAGTGAATTCTTGGGATACTCGAGACCATCGTTTCATCATTGGAGACCATAGGCTTGTGATCGAGTTGGAGGATATCTATTTCCTCACCTGATTACCTCACCAGATGGTATGCCTATTGCATCTTATATGGCTCAATATTGTAGCCAAGATTCATAGTTGAAGGATGGCCGCATTGATATCAAAACTATTGTGTGACTAGACCTAAATATTGTTGCATTCAAATTTACCAGGTTGTGTGGGAGTGCAGCTCTGCATGTGGCTACCAAAGCACAAATGTTGTAATATCGAAAAAGGGAATATGCAGCAATACTAAACAATTAAGCATTAAAATAATGCAGATCATCAAGATATTTTTAGGAGGCAAATATGGAGACCCTTATTTAACATTTATAATATAAAATCAGATGTACAATGAGGCCCATGAGATGTAAAAAAGGAAATAGAAGTCTCCAATGAAGAAAATTCCTCAAAAAGAGGTGCAGCAACCATACAAATGAGAAGAAACTGCCTTGATAGCATTATTTTTATTATGTTGCAACAGCTGTTGATTACAACTTAGATCTAGAGAAAAATTATGTATGAACAGTTGGATTTATGACAGATCCATACACTATAGAGCCTCTATTTCAAATACCCCTTGGGGTTTTTCAGCGATACATAAAGCACATGGAGTAGATATGAGATCTAAGGCTGCAGATCTGCAAAAATCTCAGATTTACAGGAAGTTTTAGATTTGATCTGATGTATACAATAATATGGTCCTCTTCAATCAATCTCAAAGGTGAAGGGAATATCCCAAACACATCATAAAGACTCCTCCAAAATGTTATGCCAAAAGTCCCTGCAACAACACCTACAGAAAAACACAGATCTGGAAGATAAAGTGCGTTGTAGGGTTTAAGATCAGTTTGGCCTGATGCCAAGATGTGGATCAGATGCTCCAATGATCCAATACTCTCTTATCAATGGAATAGAAGACTTTCCCACTTAAAAGAGGCACTAGATTGGCCTAGATCTGAGTATATCTAGCCTCCACTTTCTGCAGCTTACAAAGACAACCAAACCCTCAATAGGATTTGCATTGTAGTTGGAAGTAGAAGCTTGGCCTTCATCCTGATAGTGGACAAGAAATGCAAAGCTCTTCCAAGAGGCCTCTAAAAGAAAGAGATGGGATTCCTAAACAGGATATCCTTGTGCTAAACAACACTATTCTCTGCTAAACAGCAAGGAGAATGAGATATGTCTAAATAGACAATAAAATATGAAAAATGTAATCACATCAACAACCTTCTCATGCTGTCCTCCTCTTCCTTATATAATTTTTTTACCTTTCAAAACTCTAAACCATCTCAACGAAATAGCTCTTTTCACATGAACAACCTCCAACTAAAACTGTGTTGTGCCTTAATGAAGATCACTCCTTCTAGACAACGTTGTTGATTTGGTCATGGTTGACCCAGTCAAATGTCTGAGTCCCTTTCACACATAAGGGTGTTTATTTAAATAGCCAAGATTTAGCTTTGTTCACATGTGGCATTGATTTATTTGCTATTTTAGGACTTTTTATAATCCTCCTTTACACATTTATTCATGAAATAGAAAAGTAAAACAAAATTGAATATTCCCATTAGCTTGGGCTAATTGGGAATATTACAGTCCTCCCCTCCAAAATGTTGCTTGTCCTCAAGCAACTAATAAGGTGAGTGCTGCAACACTTCTCCTCATTCATTGGTGACACCAACATGAGTTAAGCTTCCTCCATAAGCAAAGTGTTCACCAAACCATCCATCCATGCCTTGCTCCTCCAAATTTCTCATGAGATGTAAACAACTCATCTCATAAGGAGAAAATAGATCACATGAAACAGACATTGTTTGCAAAAATGATCTCCCTAAAATATGAAACATAAAGTACATGGAGAGTAGCCATCCCATAGGGCACATTCATACCTTCCCTCCTTCCTCCATACATCCCCATAAAAAGTACCATTACATCATCAATATAGGGGATCAAAACAATGTACATACAAACAAAAATTTGTGCATATGGAGGTGAGTCATAGTCCCACATGTGGAACCAACGTAGTGCATCTCCTGCTTGCATCAGATCTAGATATGGTAAGTGGATTTTCCACCACTTACTTTTTTTCCATACCATCTCACCATAGCTGAAAGTGTGAGATATATTTCATGCCTTAGGGAAGCACCCATCATGTTGCAAAATCTCCCTTTTTCTTCCAAGGGAGTGGCCAAATTCAGAAATTTTTCTGGCCCAATATTGGCCATGAGGCTTACAAGATATAATACTCCTCCTTGGAGTCATGACCTGCAAAAACATGGTGGAATAATGCATGAAATCAAAATATAAAACATGTGTAACAAGAGCATGTCCTTCACCAACAATCCTCCTCATATCATTGGAGTGGTGCATAGATCTATCCTCTCCCTCAAAGAGAGAAAGAGAGGGCCGATTTCACTCTCTCATAGATTCATGCAGCTGATCCATCTCCACAAGGTTCATGAATCTTTGACAATGCTAATATAGTACTTTTTCAAATCCCTCCCAATAGTAACTCCTCAAGATGATGTTGTTGAGCTTCAAAGAAAATGTGTGGCTGAAATAGAACTCTTCATAAGACCTTTGTAGTAACTTATCCTTGAGATTGGAGGCTCTAGACAAGAAGGTCCTACCATGATTATAGATGACTCCATATAGGATTGAATAGCTTTCATCATGTATCAAGTCATCAAGAACCATTAAAGTGTCAATAACCTTGGAATATTCCACCAGCAGTTGGGATTTCCAATATGGATCCAATTTGCCCAACAATGACAGCGCTGATAATGTGTCATCTGAAATTTTTTCCATGTTGCTGCTCTTCTCCTTGAAATTTCCCATGTCAAAGGTGTATGTTGGAAGGTCATGCCTCCCATTTTTCTCCTCCTTGACATCTCCCATGCCAAAGGTATAAGGTGGAAGGTTGCCTTTCCTTCCTTGCTGCTCTTCTTGCATATGCACATGCTAAAAAAAAAAATGGAAGTTCTTGGAATTTAGTCTCCCATGGAAGGCTATCATCTATCCAAAACCTCCTTGGTTTTGCCAAAGTATGCATGTGTGACCACCATCTCTCACCATGTATGGAAGAGTGTTCTCCAAACAAGTTTGTCTCCTGATTCAAGGATTGCCTTCCTTGCTCCATGATGGTGTCATTCTTCCTCCTTGCAACATATTTTCTCAGTGCAATATGAGATGAGAGAATGGATAATGATGATAAGGAAAAAATGATTTCCCTCTCCTTGAGCCTTCCCCATACTCTCAGTGATGTAGTATGATCTTCTAGTGCTCCCTTCCTTCTTATATCTATGAATGGAGCATCCATGCATGAAACATATTTCACCAAATCTAAATCAGGTGGCCTCCCAGGTGGTATACCACAAGATAATGATGTCTCATGGCTCATTATCATGTGAACAATATATGGGAACATCTTATGGCTGCTTCCACTGCGCAAATCCATCTCTAATTTTTGTGTGGAAGTTTCATGATAATGGGGCATCACTCTTATGGATGTAAGAGTGCTTCTGATTGGAGAAATTTCCCCATATTCTTCTCCATGTAATAGAGGATCAGCCCCCATCATATCAGTGTTGTGATCCTTCATCTTCTCTCCTTCACCCAATTTCTTCAAGATCTCACAGTCTAAGGTGCTCCCTTTATATGTAGTTAAATCATGAACACCCATCATCTCCTTGGTATCAAGAGTCTTGATCACAAAGGGTTGATCTATCATAGTGTGTGTTCCGAAAACTGGATGCAATGTTGGGACACATTCCTTCCATTATCTTGTCCCATTTTCTATCATCATAGACACATGCTGATCATTCTCTTCATGTGTAAGATCCTTGGGGCCTTCTTTCAAAGATACAAGAGCCCTCTTAGTGGAAGCAATGGCTTCATCTCCATCTCCCAATAAAAATAGATCTCCTCCTGTTGTCACAGTGCTGGAGGAAATTTCCAAATCTTCTTCTTTCTTCTCCTCATCAATGGAGCATGCCTCATCAATAAGAGATTCGTTCTCTTGATCTCTTCTTGAAAAAGGAACACTCATGTCTTCCTCTTGAGAATAATGTTCTTGCTAAATTGGGGCCTTTTCCCTTAGCAAATCATGTAGCAGATCTTTAACCCCCTCAACAATGTTCTAGAATGGAGTTATCTTCATGTATCTTCCCATGTCATGCAAAGGTTCTGAATTCTTGGGCTTAGTTTTCTCTCCCAAAGAATCTTCAGATGGCTTAAAATAAAATCTTTTCACTAACCTCCTAGTGAACTTTGCATAAGTAGAGATATTTACATTCCTCAATGAAGAAGATTCAAATAACCACCAGGCATAAGCCTTACCTTGGAGGTGCAGCACTGCTACTCTTATGGCTTCTTCTTCTGAAACTTGATGCAGCTAGAAATATGTGTCTAGCTTCTTTACCCAAGACTTAGCTGATTTCTCAAGTGATCCATCAAATGTAGGTAGAAAGGTTCTACCCAAAGTGTGTTGCATGCACCCTCTTCTTCTCTTGTATATGCTGGATCTTCTTTCTTCTTTGAGTTGACAAAACTCTAGGAAGCTTAGATGCTCTTTGAATATTTTAGACTAAGATTGATATTCTTGGAGATAATCACCAAGAGTATCCTCTTTCGGTGGTTCTCCTTCTGCTTCTTCTCTTTCTAAAGTAGGCATACTACAACGTTGTAGATATAATTGTGTGGTTGAATGCTCACACACATAATATGAAGAACAGGGGCTTTCTTCATGTGAAAATATCTCCAAAGGATCTGCATGTCTTTCATTCCTCATTCCCCTAATTTCATTCTTCAGCTCATGCATAGTTTGGAACAGATTTTTTGAGAACTCTTTTCCTTTCATTCTTACAGATAAAGGGGTTTTACCCTTGTCTTCTTTGTCTTCAGTGTAATAAATCTTCTTCTTATGTCTTTCCTTCATTTGAAAAGACATATTGGCTTCTTAAAATGCACAGGTTGTGCCAAGATGATGCTCCGATACCATTGTAATATCCCAAAAGGGAACATGCAGAAATACTAAATAATTAAGCATTAAAATAATGCAGATCATCAATATATTTCCAAAAGACCAATTTGGAGACCCTTATTTAACATTTATAACAAAAAATCAGATGTACAATTAGGCCCATGAGATGTACAAAAGGAAATAGAAGTCTCCAATGAATAAAAATCCTCAAAAAGAGGTGCAGCAACCATACAAATGAGCAAAAACTGCCTTGACAACGTTATTTTTATTATGCTACAACAACTTTTGATTACAACTTAGATATAGAGCAAAATAATGCATGAACATTCAAATATATGACAGATCCATACACTATAGAGTCTCTATTTCAAATACCCCTTTGGGGTTTTCAGAAATACATGAAGCACATGGAGTAGATCTGAGATCTAAGACTGTAGATCTGTAGAAATATTCATATTTATAGGAAAGTTCAGATCTAATCTAATGTATACAATAATATGATCCTCTTCAATGGATATCAAAGGTGAATGGAATATCCCCAACACATGAGAAAGACTCCTCCAAAATGTTATGCCAAAAGTCCCTGCAACAACACCTATAGAAAAACGCAAATCTGGAAGATAAACTGCATTGTAGGGTTTAATATCAGTTTGGCCTGATGCCAAGATGTGGATCTGATGCTCCAATGATCTAATACTCTCTTATCAATGGAATAGAAGACTTTCCCACTGAAAAGAGGCACTAGATTAACTATATTGGCCTAGATCTGAGTAGATCTAGCCTCCACTTGCTGCAGCTTACAAAGAAAACCAAACCCTCAACAGGATTTGCATTGTATTTGGAAGTAGAAGCTTGGCCTTCAGCCTGATAGTGGACAAGAAATGCAAAGCTCTTCCAAGAGGCCTCTCAAGAAAAGAGATGGGATTCCTAAACAGGAGATCCTTGTGCTAAACAACACTATTCTCTACTAAACATCAAGGAAAATGAGATATGTCTAAACAAACAATAAACTCTGAAAAATGTAATCACATCAACAACCTTCTCATGTTGTCCTCATCTTCCTTATATAAGTTTGTGAGCTTGCAAAACCCTAAACCATCTCAATGAAATAGTTCTTTTCACATGAAAAACCTCCAACTAAAACTGCACTGTGCCTTAATGAAGATCACTCCTTCTAGATAGCGTTGTTGATTTGGTCATGGTTGACCCAGTCAAATGTCTCAGTTCCTTTCACACATAAAGGTGTTTATTTAAATAGCCTAGATTTAGCTTTGTTCACATGTGGCATTGATTTATTTGTTGTTTTAGGAGTTTTTATAATCCTCCTTTACACATTTATTCATAAAACAGAAAAGTAAAACAAAATTGAATATTCCCATTAGCTTGGGATAATTGGGAATATTACAAATGCAGATTGTAGTTGAATTTTCCAGGGGAATAGTTTTCAACTGGTGTGAAGGAGTGTTGGTTAACATGAAGGGACTACTTACGAGAGCTAAGAATGGGAAGTTGAAAAACTTCGGCTATGGAGCCATTCTTGTGTCTTTATCTTTGGAGAGGATCCCACTCCTCGCACCTTAGCAGTCACCAATGGATCCCACAGGACCTCGGGAACCATGTATGTTGAGATGGGTAGCGTTGATGGCTCACCATGGTGGCGATGGTGGTGTAGTGGTTTGATATACTCCTCAATTATTTATATGTCTTAGGAACCATATCTTCATGATTGAAGATTTTCATTATGCAGGGATTGATTTTAGAGGTGACCCTCACACATCACTTCCACCAGGGGCACATTGGGATGCATAAGGTAAAGAAAATCATTTTAAATTTTTTATGTTATCTAATTTTTATTTGGTTTTCTATCATCCAATACTGATAAAAATTTAAATGCATATGTCGGCCCATCACAACCATCAGCTCTTCGTCACTTTGATAGGTGATATGTGCAGCCTATAGCAGGCCCACCATAGACCGATGTGATAGAGATCCTTATAGAGCTAGAGCACAACCTAGAGAGGTTGACTATTAATGTTCCAGAGACAGGGACAGATGATATACCTCTCAGGATTCAGAGACATGTGACTGGTGTTCCAGGCCCATTTAGAAGATATTTGTGCAGGGTGGCATGTGCCATAGTTTTTTATCATGATCATCATCATGGATAGTCTATGGTTGATTCAGATTGACATTTTATTTTTTGTGTCAGTATCTTTAGATCATAAGGTGTTTAAAACATATGATCACAGATGATGTATTATTTTTTGACACATAACTATTTTTACCCTAATGGTATTTACTACTTTCGATCTCTTAGTATCTTGTTCAATATGGATTAAATATTCTTTTGTTTTAATTTTAATGCTGCATATTTCTATTTAAAACTTTATTAGCTAATGCATTAGCCAATGTGTTTGAATTTCTTGAAATGTGTTGATATTCAATATAATCAAACTTTCTTTCCAAGAGACGAACCCTCAAAAACATTCTTAACAAAGTTGGATTTATGATAGCGTAAACACCATTTAGATGTAATACAATGAGTTGTGAATCTAACCTAACAATCAAATGTCGAATGCCAAATGCGATGGCATCAGATAATAACTCAATGACTGAGCTATATTCTACAATATTGTTCGTTGTTTGACCAATGAATATCACATGAATAGAGACTAACTCGTTAGTGGGTGAATATATGACCCATGTCGTGGAAGAGATGTTATGTGTACTACAATAGGCACCATCAGAAAAACCAATGTAATTTTGAAGGAATGTCGACATTTGCAGTATCAAGCATAATCAAGGTAAGCATCGAAAGCAGCGAAAATTGTCAAACAAAAAAAACTAATCCTAAGGCACACTTTTCTAATATAAGGCACAATGTTCTAAATTGTAACTAATGTACAAAGAACTTCACACAAATAATCATGCATAATATCTCTTGAGATAAAGGCCATTTCTGGGTTTATCTAAAGAGACGTTGTCGTAATTGATTAACTCATAGGCTCCTTTTGCAAGCACACACTTAATAATGTAAGGACCATCCCACATTGGTTCGAATTTACTAGCGCCTATAAGTTTGTCGTGAGCTTGATCGTATACTAGAACTAGGTTACCTTCTGGATATATGCGAGGGTTAAAACTTTGATCATACTGAGCTTTAACACATTTTTTATGAGCCTCAGAATCCAATGCAGTGCTGCGACGAGTTTCATATAACTGTGCTAGGTATAGGAAGTGTTTCTCCTCTTCAGAGGTAGTCGATAATAATTCAATGGCTAATTTGAGTGATGGGATTTCACATTCAATGGGTAACACAAATTCCAAACCATAAACAAGCTAAAAAGGAGTGAACCCTATGGATGTTTTTGCAAAGGTACGGTATTCCCATAATGCCGAAAAAATCATGGTATGCCAATTGGTTTTATGAGTTCTGACAATCCATTTAATAATGTTGGTTAAAACCTTGTTGGCGGCCTCAACTTGACCATTAGCTTGTGGGTAATATGCTGTAGAATTATCGTGGCGTAGGCCAAGTTGATCAAAAATTTCGATCATCATAATGTTTCGAAAATGACTTCCATGGTCTGTAACGATAGATTGAGGGACACCAAACCAAGAAATCACGTGATTGAATACGAAAATTTTTGCAGTTTTTCCATCATACGCGAATGTAGGCATCGCCTCAGCCCATTTGGTAAAGTAATCTACGGCGATAATAATATACACATGCCCCCAGGATGAGTGAGGGTAACATGTGACGAAGTTGATGCCCCATTTGGTGAAAGGACCGACAACAATGATTGGGTGAAGAGGAGTTGGAGGTGCATGCATATTTTGATCGAAAATTTGGTAATTGTGGCATTTTCTAACCACAGGAATACAATCTTTGAATAGTGATGGCCAAAAATAGCCAGCGCGTAATATCTTTTGGGTTGTGGCAAACCCATACATATGACCACCACATCCTCCATAGTGGTTGTCAATCAAAACCCTTTCGGCTTCTTCATGAGTTATACAACGTCGAAAAACTGAATCGGCACCACGAGGATAAAGAGTATCGCCAACAATATTATATCGCTAATATTGGTATTAAATTCTTCGTCGATCTGATCATGAAATCTCTGATCAAAAGGTTTGGGTCTGGTGATATATAATGATATTCCCAAACCAAGGATCTAATGTACTGATTAGAAATAGAGAGTCATCAATGAGATGGTTTTTTTCCACTGTTTCAGATTCAGTATTGGGAAAATCACACATAAGCTTAGCAAATACCAGTGATTTCTTAGACTTGGATTTCTCAAACTCCAAATCAAACTCTTGCAAGATAACAATCCATTTAGAATATTTTTCCCCAAGCAATTGTTTCGTCAAAATATATATCATCGGGTTGCAATTAGATATCACTATGGCTTTGCGTAACAATAGTTAATGACAGAAACGTTGGACAGCTTGAACATCTACCAAGGCCAATTTATCCACATGTGAATACTTGATTTCCATCAGGCTGAGATTCCAACTTAGATAATAAATCACATGTTCATTGTTAGAATCATCCTCTTGAACTAGAACCTTTCCAATCGTGGAATCAGACGCAGCTAAATACAAAAAGTAATCTCGATGATAATCATGCGGATGCAACCAACACATGTTTAAGCACATCAAAAGATTTATCGGCAAGCTCATCCCAAATGAATGGAACATATTGTTTTAACAACCGAGTAAAACCTTTAGTTAACTCCGCATAGTTTGGAATAAAAAGACGCAGAAAGTTTGCTTTTTCCTGCAAACTTTGGATTTGGTAAAGAGTGGAAGGAGGAGTTAGATTAACAATAGCCTCAACCTTTGATGGATTGACACAAATGCCTTCCTTTGAAACAATGAATCCAAGTAAACTTCCTGATTGTACACAAAATACACATTTGTGCGGATTCAAATAGATGTTTTAATGCCTACATCTCATAAAGATAGCATGTAAGTGTGTAGGATGAACTTGTCTACGTAAATAATTAGCAGGTAAGTCATCTAGGTAGGGTTGTACAATATGTTTGATATCGTGAATTCGTAAGACATAGCTCGTTGAAAATTCGCGCCAAAATTTTTTAGTCCAAAGGGTAATTTACAGTCTGAAAACGTGCCCCATGGAAAAATAAATGTTGTTTTAGGTTGATCATCAAGGAGTATGTTGATTTGATTGTAACCAAAAAAACCATCTATGAACGAGAATATTTCGTTTCCAGCACAATCATCAATAATTTGGTCAATATAATGGGTAGGATAATTGTCTTTAGGACATGCCTTGTTGATATCTCGATAATCAACACATACTCTGATAGTCCCTTATTTCTTGGTTACAGGAACTATGTTAGATACCCGATCTGTCAAAGGAATAGGATAATAAATCCTGCACGTGGTAATTTTTCAACTTCAGCTTTAATTACAGTAGCTTTCCACGGATGTATCAGACGTAATCTCTGTCTAATAGGCTTAGCATCCAGGTATGTCTTAATTTCATGAATAACAATATTAGGATCAATGCCTGGCATTTCTTCATAAGATCGGCCAAAAAATGTCTCAGAATTATTGAAATAGGGCTTTGTAGTTTTTGATCTCTTCAATCGAGCAAGAAGAACCTGTATGAATGTTCTCAACTATTCCGGGTTTAATTGATATGTCAATAGGAATTGTGGTGGAAATATTTCCCAAATTTTTCTCAGAATCTAAATGAAGAATGGACATAGGATTTTGAGGTTCCTTAACATAATTAATTGAAAATATGGATGAAAAATCATTCTCGAGTTTATCAAGGTTAGGTAGAAAATAATATCAATGATGGAGATCATCCCATGGTAATTTGTCTGATGACAAGATTTCTCATATATTTTCATCAGTTGAAAACATTTGATGAAAAGGATCTGAAAATGATGTCAAATTTGAGCATGATAAAGAAGAAGACTCGTCACTGAACACATTCATTTGATCATTATATTTTTATGGAGTGTCAGAACACGATTGTACTTCTACATATGCCAATTCAAAAGGACTTAAAGGCATCTCACCACCAGAGGAGTCCAATTCTGATTCTAAAGGCACATTCGATGTGTCATCAAATGGAATTGTGCTTGATGTAATCATATTGATATTAGAAATAGTTCATGGTACGTTGGGAGAAGGTATAGCGAAATTTCCCATGAGAGTGGAATCCTTAACTAGGTATACCCCAACATCTTCGTAAGGGATAACCATTTTTTTTACATGCAAAATACTATCTGTATAAATAGGGTCTGAAGCAAAGTAAGACAACTAATATATTTTAACAATATTTCCTTTATGAGGAAACATTATCATTCGAAATATTGATGAAACAACAACATTCATAGCATAATACCAACTTCGACCTAGAAGAAGGTTGTAATCAAGAGGGGCACCAACAACTTCCACCTCGAGTGTTACAGTTTTTCCTTCTAATTATATAGGCAGATCCCAGAGTATTCCGAATGGGTGAAAAACTCTTCCATCAAAGGCTTTAGGAATGTTCAATGACTGGTTTATTGTTGGAGAACCAAGATTTTTCCAACAAGCTAAGGACATAATGCACGTGGTGCTCCCTCATCAATTATTGTGCGAAAAAATCACCTTGATTTGACTAATACCGGAATTTGAAAATCCATTTGATGTGGGAGTCTAGGTACAAAGTTTTTGAGATCAAAGACAATAAGATTTGAGTCTTGAGGATAAATCGTGCTTATGGTTGATAATAGTAATTTCCTCTAAGCTGGACAAGATTGCAGCACTTCGAGGGCCGACACTGTTGAAGGGGATATGTCCAAATATTCAACAATATTGTAATTCTGAGAGGCTCTCACATGTGGATTGAAAGCTGATTTTTGAAGTACACCCTTGGAAGGTGGTTTAATTACTAAATCAGGATTAGGTTTCTCGATTTGCAATGGTTCCAAAAGCGAAGGAGTTGATATTGGTGGATGACTGGAAGATTCATTTTATTTACCATTTGCATGACTCTTAGATCCATAGTCTTGAGATCGTGTCACAATCATGACTTGGGACATCATCAGGATATATGCCGATGAATTGGAAGAAGATCCGATAATTTTTCAATCTTAAGATGGAAAATTATCTTTCAAGACAACAGGTGTGGGTGAACCTTTGACAACTTCAGATACTTCAGCCCGATGTGGGCACTCTTTAGTGTAGTGATCCTCATCACAGATAAGACAAGGATAACAAGGTTTCCGTTTTTCATCTAGCAGTTCGGTTTTTTCAGCGTTCTCTTTGGGAGAAGTGTTTTCTTTATTTTTAACCTTTCCCTTATTCTTATTTCTGGATGATTTAGCTTTGGTTGTAGATGATTCTACGACATGAATCTCGACAGAAGCTTCTATGGAAGGGTCTCCTTTAAGTGAATCTAGTAAAGTTATGATTGGAGAAGTAGATTTAGATGATTTCTTCTTACTCTTTGTCATATTAACTGTACCAATTACACTATCTGCAGAATGAGAACTAGAAGGAGTTGCAATAATTTGGCCTGGGCATGGTAAATCAGGAATTTTTTCATACAGAGTACCAGACTGTTTGTAAACGAGGTCCAGGTATTGTGCTTGAGCTACAACCTGCTCTTCTATTACAACACCTCCCTTAGCTACATCTTCATTAATCTTAGGAACAAGTGATTTAACGATCCATTCTTCCAAAATTTGATCTAGAATGAAAACTTTGACTAAACATCGTCTACGTCACCATTCGTGTATGTGATCTGAAATGTAAGTAGACGTACTCTATTTTAATGAAGTCAAAATTTTCGTGCCATTGTCATAATGGACTGGAAATTGAAAATGAGTTAGGAAGGTTGTTGCTAAGGCATTGAAATTATTTAAAGAGCCACTTGGTAACTCAATGTACCACTTTTCAGCTAAGCCAATCAACTTTCTCTAAAAAAAGTATGAAATGAATGGAATCATCGATCAAGGAGTTGGAAGCACACCACAGAAGATAAGTCATCACGTGATTTGAGGGGTCTTCTCCTAATTTTCCTTCAAACTTTGGAATATGACTGGGAAACTTAGTGGGCATTGCCGGCCAAAATGGAAGATAATAAATCGAATCATTCATTAGCTGAGTCAAGTCTAGTAAATCTAAAGTTGCAATGAATGGTAACCGCTGGTTAGGGTCTTGGTGTGAATACTGATAACCTTGAGGAACAATATCAGTACCCAGAGGAGGATATCCAGGAAAACCTGGAATAGCCTGAGCGGTTGGGATTGGAATACCTCCAGGGTATCCAGGGTTATCCATACTGAACTGAGGTTGATCTGGTATTTGATATGTATAACCAGGGTATGGTTGGCTTTGGTAAACTGGATTTTGTCCCATTTTTCCATATTGAAATTTCCCTTGAAATGTTTGACTCTGAACAAATTGGCCTTGAAAGATTTGACCCGTAAAAGGTAGACTTGTTTGAACCGTAGTTGCACAAATTTGTCCTACAGAGGTTTGAGGAATAGACTGAACTATAGTTCTAGTTTGATGAGCAGTAATCTGAGGGATTTCCTGTGTAACAGTTGGTGTTGTCATTTGAAGGGTGGTAACAACAGGGGTTTAAGAAACTCCAGGGACAAGTGTACTCAGTTGTTGAACATAAATTTGCGCAGTAGATTGGATAGGATTACTTGGAGTACTCGGACCAGCCTACTGACTACTCGACACAGATACCTGTGGGGTAATTTTAATTACACTCTGAATAGGTTGTTGGACTTGGGTAAAACCAAATTCTCCAGCTGACTGAGTAGTTTGATTATATGTTACTTGTAAAGTAAGCTGCAAATATTGTTGACTCAACAAGGGATTCCACATTGTATTAATTCCTGGGTAAGGAGCTCCTATCAAAGGTTGCGATGCATAAGGTTGACCATAACCAGTTTGAGGGATTGGAACATAAGTTTGATAATTACCAGGAATATTTGGTCCTACAACCAAGGGATAAGTTCTAGCAAAAGGTTTTCCTCCTTGAAAGGATGGCTGCTCTTGATAAGGTTTTTTCCCTTGGAAAGGTAGCTTCCCTTGGATAGGTTGCTACCCTTGGAAAGGTAGTTTCCCTTGGAGAGGTTGTTGCCCTTAGAGAGGTTGATGCCCTTGAAAAGGCTGCAGCTCCCCAGGAACTATATAGCCACCTTGAGAGCTAGCTTGAGGAATATTTCTGAAAAACATATAAACATGTTCATAGAGACCAATTGATTTTGTGAAAGTTTCAGAAGATGGAGATGCTCCTAAGAAAGTACCAAAGTGACTGGTAGCCAAAAGGAACAGATGGACCGTCATACAAAAATGTTTCTGGTGGTGAAGAAAACATAGATGTCTTAGTAGAAATGTTTGGTGAAGCCATGTAACTACCTCTGGGTATATATTAAAAAGTTATGCGGCATGGTGAATGATTATAACCATATTTATGAAAAAATTCAGTAATTTGATGATACCAAGGATCAGGTCTAAAAGGAATGAAAGGGTAAATTTTTTCACTAAACCTTAGATCTAAAAATTCTTGACGCAAAGGACTCTGCGATCTCTTCTTCCACATCAGAAATCTCTTCAATACTAATTAGGCGAGGAGGAAGATTCTTAGTAACAAGAAGTTTCTCTCAAGGTGAACGAGGACAATTAGGAGTCAGGGCTATGAGATCCAAAGGTGACTCAGACGAAGTAGATTCATATGCAGGCTTAGATATTTCGGGTTCAGTGGATTGGGTATCTGACAATTCACCAGTAACATATTCACCTGTAATTATTTCAGAAATTTTTGGTTGTTCTTGAAATTTTTCAATTATTTGAGGTTGATTAACTTCAAAATTTGGATGTATTACTGTTGGATTATGGTCTCCTAAAGAGCTACGAATTTTGTCCATTTTTGTATATTTTTGTATTTTTTAGTCTAACGCAGTGGTTTTTGGGTGGGTCAAATCCCCTAAAGCATTGTAAATGGATCAAGGGTAGACCAAGAGTCCACAAACCATGGTTTGCAGACCATTGGATGCATAGGCTAAATTGGTATAAATAGATGAACCTTTTTTTAGTCTTAGGCAGAGAAAGATAGAGATTGTTACGAAGCACGAATTGTTAGATCTGTTAGAATTGTTAGGGTTGTTTGGGCTAGGACTCCTGTTGGCTGTGTGCATGAAGATCCTCTATCCTGCTGTGTGCAGACCCTGATGGCTATGTGTGTAGGTGGTATTCTGGGAATGTAAGAGGATTTTGTTAGTAATATATATGCAGAAAGTATTGTTGGACATCTGATGTTGTCTGGATATGTTATGTTATAATTGATGTGAACTTGGGTTATATGACTAAGTACGAAAGTATCTATTTAATAGCTACAAACTATCTGTGTTCTGGTCTGTAATAATTTCTGCGAACTATCTGTGTTTCTGGTATATGTGATCTGTCAATCACTACAGTTATACTGTTATGTGATCGTAGCTGGTAATATGCATGTGGATGTGAACCCGCTAAGTAGATTTGATAAGCTGCATTCTGGTTACATACTGAAACGCTACGAATAGCCCCTTGTTGTGTAGATCTCATAATTAATGCCCGGCTTGACTTACCTTCTCTCTCTCAGGGTGTGGAAACCTGGTTCCAGCACCCTCCCATACTGCTTCGGGTGAGACTTTGGCCTGCGCAAGCAAGTCACTGTCGAAAAGGCTAGTAGTATAGGGTTTTGTTGGCAAACCTTAACCTCTAAACATTGGTCAGGACCCCTCGAGCCAACAAATGGTTTCGTTGCTGGGACTGGTAGAATTTTGAGAGAGATTGGGTAATGCCAAGGCCGTATTGGAAACCTTAGAAGAAAGAAATCGACAAGTGGTTTGAAAATCAAGTTCAAGAATTCACAGTAAAAGAAAATCATAGTATGAAGTTGACCACATAGGATTGTAAGAATAAGTACATTTTCATGGAGATCTATGAGATTTTCTTTGTGACGATTGTGATCAAGCTCCAAGAGTGGCTCGCAAGGCTTGTCGATTTCCAGAATTGTTGGAAAGATGAACGGGTCACGCAGTGGACCCCAGAGCGGATCAAGCAGTTAGAAAAAATTGATAACACCATCACTCGCACAGTGGATCACTGGGTGGACAGTGAGTTAGGAGGATTTGTGATAGAATTTGCAGTCGACCAATTTTTTTCCTACTCAGAAGTAGAACGAAGGTTCTTCAAGGGTTTTCGGGGTAAGTTTCTGAAAAATTTTCCCTTAGTAATTAAGATCTTGTTGTGCGAAAAAGAATTTTGTGTATCCATACAAAGTGAATGAGCTCTGATCAAAGTGAGGGTACAACGCGCAGTGGTAAGTACTACAGGACAAATCAAGAAGGGGATCGATCATTCTACATCCCAATAAGAAACTTTTTTGTGCATAGTTCTCCATCTACACCACCTTCGAACCCTCATAGGGGTAAGAACTCACCTCCACCACCCCCAGAAGACGATAAGGCCTTGCACATGAAGCTACCTACCTTCAAGGGCGTGGGGGATAAGGACATGGATCAGTTCTGGTTTTTCACAAGGTCGGTATGGACTATGTAGAAAGTGGCTAGCGATGTGGTGAAAAGGGCGTAGCTATCCCTTGCCTTTGAAGGAAGAGACTTGGACTAGTACATGGGATATATCGATCAACATGCGAATGCAACTATTGAGGAAATCAAGAATGCTTTGAAAAAATAGTTCAAGAAGCCTAAGTCCTACTCTCAGATAGTAAACAACCTGAAATATTTCAAGCAAGGACCATCTGAGTCCACATGAGAAGCCGATCAATGATTAAAGAAAGTAATCAGAGAAGGAGGATTCCAGTATGATGACATGCAGCACACGGAATGGTTCATTGCTATGTTGCTTCCCCACCTGCGTGTGCCGATGGGTCATCAAGCTATTGAATCACAAGAGAAGGCCTTGGAGGTTTCCATGAAGCTGGAGGCTGCACCAAAAGATGATACCTAGTTAGGAGTACAACAGATACAGGTCCAGTTAGAAGAAATGCACATAGAGATTCAGAATCTGCAAAAGGAATGAGGAACAGAGGCTAGCCCTAAAAAATGGTGCATATGATGCAGGGTGAATGGCCATACCAAGGATATCTTTCCAGTGCTCACAGACTACATGCAGGCTAGGGGACCCAGCTCGTCGCATCTTAGGGAAGCTGCGGGAACAAGTGGGCCGACACTATGGTGCGATGATTGTCGCGTTGCGGGACTTCATGATAACAACCACTGCCCTTGCCTTGCCGCATATGTTACAGAAGTAAAGCAACAATGGTGTAGGTTTTTCAGGTCTGAAGGACATGATGAACAGAACTATCGAACGTATGATCTGATGATAGATCGAGGAAACCTATATAGGGTACCGTCGAACCCCTCATCACCAAGATCCCCCATGGGTATAGGAGGCTCCCTAGCCAGGGACAGGGGAGGGCGATGAGGTGGAAGTGCAAGTAGGGGTAGAGGCCAACTGATTTTCTATAACTTCGGGGAAGTAGGTCACTTTCCAAGGGACTACACAAACCCAACACGACAATCTTGTAGATATTGCAGATAGTTGGACCATGTGATTGAGGACTGCCTGATTCTGATAGCCAAGGTATAGGAGAAACAACAGACACCTACACAGAATATACAAAGGCTTAAGGTAGAACCCTGAGAGGAAGTGTTGTCCAGGTAAATCCCCTCTGCAGACAGAGGCGATCCCTCTAGCCCTAGGGTGGGTCTAGCAACTACAGGAACATACTAACATCTACCTTCCTATATTGTAAATGAAAATCAGAGCAAGGAAGATTACCTACATCATTTTGATGCTATTTTTTCATCTTCAGTTGAAGCTTCTTGATCCGTCGCTCTTCTCCAGCTCGATACGCGCTGCTACCAACGTTCGATTACCTGTGCAGACAGTCAAGACACCATGACAAGCGTAAAAATATGACAAACATAAAAACAATTACAACCTATCTAACTGATCAAGGAATGCTAGAAATCTCATTATAGATGTAAACAAGAGTGGAAGATAAACATCAAATGCATTTTATTATGATAAAGACAAGGGGAGTTTACAACCAAGCCTTGATGTTGAGGCTCTCTTTCGGCAAGTCTGTATCCAAGCACGTTTTCCACACCCTCATGAGCAAAGGTCCAATATATCATTATGTTTTCAACACACACAAACAATCACACTCTGTACTATTCTCTCGAAGCTATGATTGCTTCCTCTCTATGTTAGCTCTTTTAGCTATCTGTTCAACTAGCACATCAATGGAAGATGGATATATTTATAGAGGAGAGGAAGAGGTTGGGATCCATACAAAGGTGGGAGAGATTCCTATCCTTTAGGAGAGTTCCAAGGGAGGTGGAAACTACTAACTAAAGGAGGGATTTTGTGGTTGTTTCAGTTCAACCACTCCTAATGACTCATCCTCGAGGTGGTTGGAATAGAGCCTCCACCTCTATTCTTAAACAACATTCCATAAACAGCTTGGCTCGGGGGCTTAACTGGGATAGAGTGCCAACTAGCACGGGCTCAGTGTTAATTTTCCAGCTCGGCGTGGGCGTGTAACTGGCTACTCGTGCCAAGGAAAAAAAAAATTCTTTTAGTGGTCTTCTCAGGAAATGGTCAATAGAAGGAATGTTGTCCTCATGTCGAGGGACGCAATGATGGTATTTGCAAGGCATGACACTGCTTATTTATCACATAAATGACCCTCCAATGGGCGAGATGGGGATTGCAGGGACAGTGAAAAAATGTTTTGTAACAGATGCCCCTAAAGTATGAAGTCCAAACATGAGTGAGGGGTGAAATGCTTTACAAATACGTGCAAGGAACTAGACGCTGCTATCAGGAGACCTGAAAATCAAGCATAGATACATATATATAACTGAATTCTTTGTGGAAAATACATGAATCCATGGTATAGGCGCAACTATCCATCAAGAAGAGGATCATGTGCATGTATCCTCAGCATGGACACAGCCATCCAAATAAAGGGATCATATGAAATAGATCCACGGTATGGGCACAGCCATTCATATAGATAGGATCAAAACAAGAGAACCCATGGTATGGTTGCAGCCATCCATCTAAATAATCATGTATATAATCATGAAACTCTCATCACTCCTCGCAACCTGGACTTTTGTGATCGAAGCCCAAGGTCTTGTGCTCCAACACCACCCGATCAAAGTACAAATTCCAACATGTGAATAGACGTGTTGAAGTTGAACATGCTAGAAAATCACTTGATTACCGTCCAATGATGTGAACCGTTAACAAGTGCGAGAGAAACCACCAATAATGACAATGGTTCTCAAGGTACAACCAGTACAATCCACGGAATGTGAACAATGAGCTAAAGTCGAAAACCCGTGAAATCACTCGATCAAAGGCCGATGATATGAACCTGTCGTCGAATGCGAAGAACTTGCCATTAGGGCATGCAAGCTCTAAGGTACCAGAAAGGATTCTCTAGATCAAATTCCCAGATAATGAGCTGAATTCGACAGGAAGTGATCCATCGAAGGAGGGTCATAATGAATCCCACATCATCAACATGAAGCAGAGAAGGTAATATGAGTGTGAATCAAGACTGAAACAGAGGATCAAGGAATGTACAAACTGTAGAAGGATTTTCTCTTGAACATATTGGCGACACGACTCTGGAATTTGGCAGCATTTGACTCAAATAGGATCAGAGGTCATGTTGACAAGATTTTTAATCGAATGAGAGGCAAACGAATTTCCAAAACCCATGGAGGCAAAGTGACAGAATGAAGATATCCCAACCCGACATGAACTGCAGATAAGTGTCATGTTCAAGGGTGACATACTGCCGACACAATTGATGAAAAACTTCCATTTTCCCCCACCATTTCTGGCGAGTACCTCTTTATTTTTACACAAGCTTGAAGAGGATAGCATATGCTTGTCATATAAGTTTGTCCTTCGAACAAATCCAACCTAGTACATTTTATGAGCCCTAGGAAGGAGGAACTTGAAATAACGTCATGGTGACGAATTTTGATGTCATCAGGGTTTAATGAGTCTGAAAAAGGGAGAACTCAGCATCTTTTCATGTTTAGAGAGTTTCAAAAGAAGGCAGAAAAGAAAACTCCATCATGGCCCTTTTCGTAAATAGTCTCTCAGATCCGAAAAGGTAGAAAACAATATCTGAAAGAACCTCCTAGTCACGATAGGCTAAGGTATTCCTTTTTCTTAAATAATCTATCCTATCCCGAAAAAGGGGTAAACGTATACTGGGTAGATATCGCTTCGCAGCCATTTAATGAGTTCGAAATGACAAGAGTCTCGACAATATTTTCAGTTTTGGAGAGTCAGAAAAGAGCTGAAAGTTGAATCCTCCTGGAGGAATGAGTGGTATTAAGGATAGCAACTGGTTCCAGTGATGGTGGAACTACTCAAAACAAGTAAAGGTTAAGAGGTTGGCTAAAAATACCACTCATTGCAGAGGTTCCTCAGGAATGGGTAAAACAATCAAGTGAAAGCGTATGATCAGCCAAGCAGATAGTGACGATGGAGTGAGAAAACCAAGGCTCATCTAGCAAAAACAGGCTGATAAAATGGCAATCGCAAGAGGTAAAATGGGAATGGTTTCATTTTTATACAAGCTTGAAATCAGGAAAATCTGCTTGAAGTTGGTTTCATTTTTACACAAGCTTGAAAAAAAGATAAACTATGCTTGAAACCGGTTTCATTTTTACACAAGCTTGAAACGGAAACAAACTATGCTTGAAAAAGTAAGCATGCCCTTAGCATGGTGACTCAATTCGAGGTACATGCCCCCAAGCTTTAGTCCATATGAAAGGCAGATGGAGTGAAGGTTCAAATTATGAGATCAAGAGAAAGACTCGACTGGGATTTTACGAGATATTATCAAAGAATCGAATTGAACGGGAACGTGTTTCATTGTTTTAGCGAGGTTGACACATTAAAAGAACTATCCTCATGACATCTTGTTTCATTTTTTAGGGAGCTTGACACAAGAAAATGAACTATGCTCCAAGGACCTTGTTTCATTTTTTAAGGAGCTTGACACAAGAAAAATGAACTCAGCTCCAAGGACCTCATCATGTTGAATAAGAAGTAATGGCTTCCAAGATTTCCGCACTGGATGGGAGAACAACATCTCGGAAATCAGGACCCAATGCCCCCAACACATGATGCACAATGGCACTATCACTGAATGCGTGCATGGGATAGGTAGCCACATAATTAACCTGTGGCGGGGAAGATAAAACCAGCGGATAAAGACCCAGAAGGGATGATGGTGGACTATATGTCATGACAGGACCAAAGAATGAAAGTTGATCAATGGTTACGATCTGACGTTATTGTGGAAAACAGATCACATGAAAGAGGGAGGAGACAAGCGCTCTCATAACATAAGTATAGTCGTGCCCCAGGAGTAAATTAAAATCCAAGGGGCTTGGAACAACCATCATGTCTATATAGACAGTTTTCCCTCCCAAAGTAACAGGAAATTTCGGAAGGATCCCTAACGATTGATTGGTTCCTCTGTTAAAAGCCAACAGATTCTGCGTAATAGGCACAAGCAGTGGAGAACCAAAAGCTTGCCAAGTAGTGGAAGACGGAATACTAAAAGACATGCCTTCATCTATAATGGTTCCAAGTACAACCACATCAAAGGTCTGTACCATGATCTCAAAAGGCACATAAGAAGGAATTTGGTATCCTGCAAATCGACTCCAATCAAAGGAAGTGACCAAAATACTTGGAGGAGGTACCATCGAACTGATATGGTATTCCCATGGTGTTACCAGAGCAAGAGGAGCATCCTCCTGGACCTCCATCATGGGAGCAGGAGGAGAAACTTCTTGAATCATAGGGACGGGATGATCTTTCTCCAAGTCCGAGGAATCTGAAGAAACAAGAGGAACGTGAGGGCGATGAGATCCACTCTCGACGGAAAAGACCTGATGAACCATAGGCGAGATCAAGTCGACCGATTCCATGTCCAATTTTTGGTCAGGAATGGATTCCTGAATTTGAATTTTCAGGGGAGTGGGATCGACCAAGGATGAATCTTGACCGATTTTTGAATCAACTAATGGAGGACTCAAAGAAAGCTTCTGATAACTAGCTGAAAGGTAGGGTGCAGAAACAGTAGGGTTTTCCAACACTCTCTTGGCTTCATCCATGTATGGAAAAAGGTGAATGGGATGATGCCCTTCACACAACTGAAAGGGATTGGTAATCTTACCCTGTCTCTTATGAGTCTTATCAATACTAGTCGAAGATGTGCCACCAATATGACTTCTAGAAGCCAAAGGCAATGGCGGATGATCGTCGGACCATACTTCAAGTACCTTGGGAATGCCAGGGCAGTCTCAAAGAAGGTGGTCACCTTTGCACAACATGTAAGGGAATTTGACTTTCCGTGGAAGGTTGGATGGTTTACCAATGGAAGGTTTCTTATGCGCAACAGCTGCAGCATTAGCCTCTCTCTTATCTGACTTCTTCTTCTTTGTCTTCTTCTTCTTCTTCTTAGCCACCTAGTTACTGGAATCCAAACTTTCACCAGGCGAAGTAGAAGAGGAGGATGAAGAAACAGGCAAAGAATGGGAGAGGTCCACTTTAGAATCAACATGATGTTGTTCAGGTGGAGGAGATGGTTGTACAAAGGGCGGAATACTCGAGACCACAAAGGTCGAGAATAACCAAACAAGCAACCCAACGGTTAACCTAGGAAGGGACAATGTTGCCATATAAGGAGCACCAACATTCCCAAAAGCAGGAAAAGGACCAAGATTCCCTTCGGAGGGGATTCCTTGGTTGGTAAACTCTGGAAAAGTTTCCATTAGAGACAACCTTAAAACAAAATACTAAGGAAGATAAATTTAACCAAGAATATTTCGTGGACAGTTGATTTTTTAAGACATCAAAACAAAACTCTATCATTTCATATTTTAAGAGTCGAGAAATAGGAAAAAGGTGACTCTATCACTTTCAAGTTGAAACGAGCATGAAAGGACAAGCGCTCAATGATATTTTCACTTTTAGAGAGTCACGAAAAGACCAAAATGACTACTTATTTAACCTAGGCAAGAGGGTGTACCAAGTTTCCATGAACTGCCATATACACCTTGGTGATCAAATGAAAGATAAATGACCAAGGACTTTCCATACGTGCAGGTAGACTCCCCGAATGATGTGTTCGGTGTATCACGGTTACAGGGTGGCAGACTCGACTTCCAATGTATAAAGCATTACAACCTATAGGGGTCTCCCTTTACATACTCAACGGTACAGGGAGCACAAGTCCGTACTAGTGTTGTCTAAATCCAGATGGTGAACAACAACTACTAGGTTTTAAGACGCCGAAACATGTCTCTAGCCTAGACCACTAAAAATGTGTCGTTAGGTTTCAATGCTTCCTTAGGTCAATTAAATAAATTTTAAAGTTGATCTCGAATTATGTCTCAGTTTCAAGGCCCTACCGCATGTCATCTGACAATCTCCTATATGGAGCTATATGAGGAAAGAAATCTTTCAATTCGAGGAATGCTATCTAGTTAACGGAAGAGTTTCAAACAATGATGCAACAAACAACAACACTGCAAACGAAATTTTTCCAAACTAGATGACTTTCACTATCCAAAAGTAATATAAAAAATTCAATAATGCGAATTATGCAATGTAATCTACGCAAAATCCTCTTTTTTGAAAACTATGCATTTGTAATCTATGCAGAATTTCCTTTTTCGTTTGAAAGAATGAGAATGAAATCAATGCATTTTTTGATGAAATGAAAATCTACTTAATGCATGATTTTAATGAAAGAGAATGCACTTAATGTGATTTTTAACTTTCAATCATTGAAAAATTTAATCTAATTTCAATGATAAATCTCAAAAAATACTTTTCAATGCAATGTGATCTAATGCATTTTAACGAAAAGAAAACTTTGAGACGAAAACTAAATGAGCGCAAATTTTCTAAATGGAAGGATGAATGCAAAAGGGATGCAAAACAACACTAAGAATGAAATTGTTGTTTTAAACACTTTGTAACGAAAGTCCTCAAAAGGCTACAAGACATATGAGGTCAAGCACAAAAAGGACTTCCAAAGCATGAGTTCAAAACAAGGCATTCATTCCCTTTTACATCAAGCAATCATAGAAAGAAGACTTTTCAGTTGAACAATGAACAATGTAATCTATGCTCACAAGTGAAAAAGTAAAGGAGAGAATGTGTAAATCATACATAGAAAAATACTGGAAGGGAAAGACATACTGGTGGAGGAATTAGGGAAAAACCTCAATTTTTCACTCACCCTGAAATTGGCACGACTTTTGTGGGTGAAACTAGCGTCAACTAGCGTGACTTGCTCACTGACAACTAGCGCCAATGGCCAATTGGTGCAAGTTTCTAACTAAAAACTAGCACCAGTCAGCGCTACTGTCAGAAAAATAAAAGCTCCAATTCCTGAACAGGAAAATTCAAAGAATTTCTCCCAACCAAGACCAGACTCACCACTTCAAGAAAAAATTAAAAAATCATAATTGATGAAAAACAAAGGAACAAACAGGGGAATGGTTGTTCGACTAAATGAAAAACAAAGGAACAAACAGGGGAATGGTTGTTCGACTAAATCTGTCGAATGACTAAGACCTCAAAGAGTGACAAACTCAAAGGAAACTCCCCAGCGGAGTCACCAATTTTTTGTCCAGGTAAATCCCCTCTGCGGACAAAGGCAATCCCTCTAGCCCTAGGGTGGGTCTAGCAACTACGGGAACATACTAACATCTACCTTCCTAGATTGTAAATGAAATTCAAAGCAAGGAAGATGACCTACCTCATTCTGATGCTATGTTGTCATCTTCCATTGAAGCTTCTTAATCTGTCACTCTTCTCCAGCTTGATACATGCTACTACCAGCATTTGATTACTTGTGCAGAAATTCAAGACACCACGACAAGCGTAAAACCACGACAAACATTAAAAAAATTACAACCTATCTAACTGATCAAGGAATGCTAGAAATCTCATTATATATGTAAACAAGAGTGGAAGATAAACATCAGATGCATTTTATTATGATAAAGACAAGGGGAGTTTACAACCAAGCCTTGATTTTGAGGCTCTGCTTTGGCAGGTCTGTATCCAAGCACATTTGCCACACCCTCATGAACAAAGCTCCAAGATCTCACTATGTTCTCAACACACACAAACAATCACACTCTACATTATTCTCCCAAAGATATGATTGCTTCCTCTCTATGTTAACTCTTTCAGCTATCTGTTCAACTAGAACATCAATGGAAGATGGCTATATTTATAGAGGAGAGGAAGAGGTTGGGATCCATACAAAGGCGGGAGAGATTCCTATCCTTTAGGAGAGTTCCAAGGGAGGTGGAAACTACTAAATAAAGGAGGGAGTCCATGGTTGTTTCAATTCAACCACTCCCAATGACTCATCCTCGAGGTGGTTGGAATAGAACCTCCACCTCTATTTTTAAAAAACATTCCATAAACAGCTTGGCGCGGGTGCTTAACTGGGACAGAGCGCCAACTGGCGTGGGCTCAGTGTTAATTTTCTAGCTCGGCGCGGGTGTGTAACTGGATACTCGCGCCAAGGAAAAAAAAAGGTGTTTTTAGTGGTCTGCTCATGAAATGGTCAACATAAGGAATGTTTTCCTCATGGCAAGGGATGCAATGGTGGTATTTTCAAGGCATGACACTGCTTATTGATCACAGAAATGACCCTCCAATGGGAGAGATGGGGATTGCAGGGACAGTGAAAAAATGATGTGTAACATGAAGGGCCAAGCATTAATGTGACAACACGAAGTGGCATGGCCACCGGGGATCTGGGGAAAAATATGAGATAGGTCCTCTTATCCATAAATTAGAGACGAAATAGGAAGGAGCAAACTTACAAAGCGAGAAGACCTTTGTTGCAACTCGACGAGACTTTGTTCAGAACGAAACATCTGCTCCTCAGAACCCCACCGACAGTAAAGTTGAAGATGAGGTCAAAACATTCTTGCAGGCATGCATGAAGCTGCTACGTAATCAATGAGCCGTGGAAAACCTCCAAGCCCTAATCGACAGCTACGAAGGAAAAGCAGATCCAGTCATGAAAATTAAGGATGTTCAAAAACTATACAAGTAGAAGAGACGCAATGGTTAAGAGATGTGATTAACCGCGCAGATCAGTGACTATGAAATGGACCAGGTTATTCTGGACCTAGGATCGGGTGCGAATGTACTACCGAAACAGACTTGGCATTGAATGGGAGAACCTATGTTGGAATGTTCCACTATCCAGTTGCGCATGGCTAATCAACAGAAGATCATACCGTTAGGAAGGTTATCAAAAATTTTAGTAGATATCGTTGGAGTGAAGGTACGGGTTGACTTTGAAGTCATTAAAATTGTAGAAGACGCGTACTCCTATCTGACACTCCTAGGATTGGATTGGGCCATTTATATGGGCGGTATTATCAATTTGAAGAAACAAAGCATGGTGTTTGAAAGTGAAGGGACATGGGTCATCGTACCACTAGACCCCACAAAAGGAGAAATGTATGCCGAGCTAGTGCGCGAGGAAGAAGAGGTGGATCACATCTATAAGTTGACTGCGAGGGATGAATATTGGATCAATCCTTCAGCCGAGGGTGTGCTTTTCTGGGAAAAGGATAGCGAATGTTTTTCTGACTCCGAAGAAGAAATAGAAAATTGGCAAAACCAACTGCATGATGTCTATGCGCTACGCTGCCTACGGGTTACCAAGGACTTCCGTTGCATCTGTTCTGAGGTAAGATAGCTACCCTATTTTAATGGTTCTAGTAGTGTAAAATAATTTTTAGGAACATTTGAAGCCGAGGTGCCCATAGAACGAAGACTAGGGGCCCTTAACCTAGCTATGCACGCAACGCCTACAAGATGGTGGGACACACATAAGCACGCGTTCCAGGACTGGGAGGAATGCTGGGATATGATGATCCTGCAATTCGAGCCTTGGGCTAAGGTATGCTTCAAGACATCCCTTGGCCTAGGGGACCCGCGCACACACTTGTTCGCTTGGATGAAGAAGTGGTACAACCAAACTACGAAAGAGTGGGTTCACTTGTTTATTCATGTGTTGGGATCAATCCCTACTGCATGGTACTTAGATGTGGAGCTACATCAACAAACCCATCACTGGGAAAATTTGAAAGCTAACTTTCGTGGTACCTTTGGACTCAAAGAGGGCTCAGAGGCACATGAAAAAGCTCTGCAGGATATAGATACTTTTGTGTTTAGTGAATCCAACTCCTCTGTAGCAAGTAGAGTACAGATGAAGCCTACCCAACTGTGTTTGATCCTTGGACATGCGGGCTACTACAGGAAATTCATTCAAGGATACGCACTAATCACAGCACCTCTAGAAAAGCTGCTCAAAAAGGATGTTGCATTCTTTTGGGATGATGCGTGCTAGAAGACCTTTGAGCTACTCAGGGAGAAGATGGTATCTACACCTATCCTTACTTTTTCTAATTGGACAAAGTTCTGCCACGATCATGTTTATGCATTCGAAATCACCCTGGGCATGGTCCTTACGTAGCCTGGAGATGGAGACCTTGATTAACCACTTGCATTGGTTAGTCGAAAACTCTTTGGTACAAAGCGCACCTATGCGACCACAAAGTGGGATGGATGGGCCATGGGTTATGCATTACGGAACTATCGACATCTTCTATTCAGGGGTCACTTCAAAGTATTCGTGGATCATTTGACTTTAAATTACTTGGTGAATAAGCCTATTTTGGGGGGGGGGGGGGGGACCTACGAGTGGCTGCTATTGTTTCAGGAATATGATTTTGAAATAATAGCCAAGCCAAGGAATTTGAATGTTGGGCCAAATAACTTGTCCCAAATCGAGACAGATGAAGAAACCACTAACTTGGCAGAAGGATTGCCTAATGCACAGCTCGCTGATATCGTTCAGTTCCCATCGGAGCTGGTTACCTAGGCAGCGGATTTTACCATTATCGCAGGTCATTTATTTAAGCTAGGTGCTTATGAAGTGTTGTGAAGATACGTTCTGGAGCATGAATGGCATGCTATCTTAGTAGAAGCTCACAGAGGCATAGCAAGAGATCTCTACGCATGCAAGGCAACGGTACAAAAGATCTTGAGGGTTGGGCTATGGAAACGTAGAATTACATGGGGAAGATTCGGATTGCAGCTGGTGTGCTAGGAGTGCAAGAGGTATGATCAAAGCACAGAGGTGTGTTGGGAGCATAGGGATACACTGAACACACCTCGGGTGCGAAAACTAGCCATTAGAATAGTCAAATCAGGTAAAAAGAAAAAATTAACGTTGGATGGAGTGGGCGGCCGGAAATTAATGAACGATTTCTGGGGATTTTTTACCATTTACTTGACGGTAAGTTCCACATGAATTTTACCCTACCATTGGCCGTTTTCCAAGGCTATAAAACCGGCAGGCTAGATCAGACATAGGTTTTGTATTGCTCGAATAGCTTGTACTTGGCATATTTGTCTCTGGCTAATTTGTGCTGTAATAATTTTTGTGCCTATAGCGTCTCTTTCATGTCTGAGAAACCTACTCCATCTGACAGTAGAAATCCCAAGTTTTTATTTTGTGCCAGGATGACAGCCACAAATCTGGCTGAACCTTCAGAGCCCATGACCTCGGTGGAACAAGAAACCAAGGAAGTAATGGAGATAGAGTCCAACGTCGAAGAGGTCCTCTCTAGGCCCAACCCAACCATGAGGAAAGGAAAAGGGAAAGCACAGAGCTCATGGGAGCCGCCGAAACCCACGAAATGGGCTACAGGGAAGCCCTGTACTTCCCTGCAAAACATAAAATCCTCATGTGTTGTTGAGGAGGAGGCTCAGCCCCCTAAGCCGATCAACTGGTCACCTCCCTTTGTTCGACTGCGCAGGTACTTAACAAGCACACTGAAGAACCTCGATGGCTTGATCACCTACCTGCAGATGCCACTGACCCCGGGGGAGGTCCCCGTCATTGGTGAACCTTTCGTAAGGCTTCATAAAATCAAGTTTGAAGATCATGACTTGGCCAATTACGAGGCCTTTCCTGAGCTGGCACCTCAATTATACCTTGACACATTTCACGGGGCCAATGGGGTCAAAGTTGTCCCCCAACATTGGGTGTGTGGTTTGAATGGGTCTGGGCTCCTGAACCTGCTCAGGATGCCGCACTTCAGTCACTAAAATGTCACAGACTGACTCGCACAATAGTTGCTCGCCTTGATTCATGATGGTTGCCTGTGGGTCCAGAACAGGATCCCCATTGATGTTGCGCTTTTTCATCGAATTACTGGTCACCCCATGAGCGGACCGAACCCTCTAGAGTGCATGGGCAAGAAATATGAGTGGGAGACTACAAAATATGTGCGCCAAAAATATCGCGTGGAGTGAAACACTCGGGGTTTCATAATCAAGTCCATCAATAACCAAGGTATGCAGCTGGGCACCATGATGTTGGCATGCAAAATAATGAGGAAATGTCAGGTCACATCTGTCCCAGCCTACGTGATTCAGTTAGTAGGCTAATGTAGGAAAGGGGTATGTTTTAATTGGTCACAGTATTTGTGTGATGAGTTTCTGATTAATATCCGCGAGTCCTAGGAGCAAGGCTGCACCTTTTGTTATTCCTGGTTACTATTCCTCATAGCGTTGAATACCTGGGAAGCCCCCGCGGATTTCGTCCTCCCCAAGCTAACCCCATACATGTGCGAAGGGGCTCGCTATGCCCACTTATGGGATTCTAAGGATCTGCAACGTCTCGAGGACAACCAGGTTTTCTGGGTCCTCTTTCAGAGTAGCGCGGCCGCAGCCATTAACTCCTGACCATGGTTATCCCCTATCATATATGACAGCTACAAGGGCATTGCGGCATTTCAGATCACTATGCACAATTTCCAGATCAGGGCACACAAGGATAAATCCTGGACCTCGCTCCCTTATATGGTGGCGGATGAATAAATTGACAACGTCATTGTGCTCTAGCATCCTAATTGGAAGATCAGTTTCAAAACTGGAGTGAAGGGAATAACAAGAACCAGCACATCCAAATTCAACCCCCCTGTCATCATCAAGGATATCAGGGGTGTGACCAAGAGTACCGGATAGGACACGGGCGCGACCGTACAAAATGATTCGCAGCTGAAGCAGGCCCTTGAGAAGAACGTTGAGGCGGAAACTCTAGTAGATTCGCAGCCAAACCAGGGTACAAAAGGTCTGGATGCAGGAGGACTTTCCTCCCCCCACAGCACGAAGCAAACAAGCAAGCCTGACAGAATGCCTCGCAAGAAGCAGCACTCTCAACGGATGACACGAGACGAGAAAATCATGTTGACTGATGGAAACCTTGAACAAATCATTGATGCGGTCACGCTGGACATGGAGGACAGATGGGTAGCCTTAGAAGATCATTAGAAAGCTACGGTTGACACAATCTAGGCTGAGCTCCATGTGCTACAGCTTAAGACAAACACACTGCAGACTAGTGTGACTCGGGTATGCACAACCTCAGCCGCCAGTAGTGCAGCATTAGTTACCGACATAAATCGCCTCTGCTCCCTACCGAACGCAGCTCTTCTGATCAATCCACCCAACCTGCGAATCCAATTCTAGTCTAGTACATAAGTCTAGCTGAATTTAGCTAAGCTACCTCATGAGGCCTTGCAGAGCCTCTACACCTCTGTATTTCAGGAAATTCACCATCGGGACCAACAAGTGCACCAACAGCTTAGAGTGGTTGAACAAACAATTGATGCAAAGAACGCTGAAGTGTGCCTTGCTACCGTGAAGCACATGGAGCTCAAAAATGTGATCCACCAAATTTGTGTAGATGTTACCGCAGAGATCCCGGCCACAGACACCCCTCAGGAAAAATTTGAAAGGTTGGTCGCAGCACTAAAGGCCTCCCGGGAGGAAGTTCAGATGGTCAAGACATGAATGGAGTAGTATATTGCCGACCTACAAGCTAAGTTGCAGCCCGAGACACCTCTGGAGGTATGGGCCCAGCGGACTATGTTGGCCACCGCAGCTACGAACGTCATCATAGGGAAAATCACGTAGGGTGCCCAATTACTAGAGACAGTCATGCAACTATGGACCAAGGTCCAGCATGACCTGATCCTGCAAGGAATAAAACAGGACCTACAACAAAAAGAAGAAGAGTTTGAGACATTAGAAGCCATCTTACCCACTTTGGTACCCGCTCAGCGCTTGCAATGGTAGCGCTCCAAGTTGATATTGAAGACCTCCAACAAAAGAAGAATATCCTTAGTGACCGTTTGAAGCCTTAGGCTGCCGAAGCCCTCAAACTTTCATAGGATGCTGATATTGTTTTTAAGCAGCTAAACCAAACTCTAGAGAGTGTCACCACCACAATCGAAAGCCCGATTTCGGAAAAATTGGTCGACATTACATAGAATGCTACTGCCCAAAGTGAAGGCGTGCTACCCCTGTTAGCCGAGGTGATCAGATTGTTGCAAGGGTAGATCGAGACCCCACCATCACAATGACTCGGGACGAGTCACAAGATTATGTTGGGAGATTGTTAGAGTAGGGCCTCCTAAAGAGATGCGAATTTTGTCCATTTTTGTATATTTTTGTATTTTTTAGTCTAACGCAGGGGTTTTTTTGGTGGGTCAAAGCCCCTAAAGCATTGTAAATGGTTCAAGGGTAGACCAAGGGTCCGCAAACCATGGCTTGCGGACCATTGGATGCATAGGCTAAATTGGTACAAATAGATGAACCTTTTTTGAGTCTTGGGCGGAGAAAGATAGAGATTGTTACGAAGCACTAATTATTAGATCTGCGGTAGGGTTATTTGGGTTAGGACTCCTAGTAGATGTGTGCATGGAGATCCTTTGTCCTGCTTTGTGCAGAACCTACTGGTTGTGTGCGTAGGTGGTAATCTGGGAATGTAAGAGGATTTTGGTAGTAATATATATGCAGAAAGTATTGTTGGACATCTAATGTTGTCTGGATCTGTTATGTTATAATTGATGCGAAATTGGGTTATATGACTATGATTCGAAATGTAGAGAAGTGTCATTTTAATAATACGAACTAGGCTGGTTTCTGATGTGTACGTAACATGGTATACGTGTTTAATTATACGTGATCTATCAATTACGGTCCATTATATAATCGTGATCGTGTACGTATCCATGGCTGGATAAAGGAACATACAATGAATATCATTGTTCTTTTAGTTTACATACTGAAACCCTACGAATAGTCCCTTGTTGTGTAGGTATGATAATTACAGACCGGCTTGAATTACCTACTCTCTCTCAGTGTGCAGAAACCTGGTTCCAACACCCTCCCATACTACTTCAGGTGAGACTTTGGCCTACGTAATTAGGTCACTGCCTAAAGGGCCAATAGTATAGGGGTTTGTTGTCAAACCTTAACCTCTAAACCTGGGTCAGGACCCCTCGAGCCAACAATTACAATGGATGTTTCTCCTTGTTTAGTAGACCCAGTTCCTAATTGTTGAACTCTTTCAATTTTAATTTTTTCCAATTCACTGGGTGTATACTCAGGGGGTTTCCCTTGCATTGTACATGAATGTCTCAGTAATTCAACCACGGTTAATCTTTTAACACACGAAACCAAAAAAAATCAAAAGAATACACCTAAGGTCACTAAACAAAATCAAGCAAATGAACACGCGCCTACAAAATCTAAGAGACAAACCACACACAAATAATATGTTTCTACAATAAAAGCACTAGTTGGTGATGAAATCCAATTTTGCGGAAATTAATGTGGAAAACTGGCGGTTGGAAAAATTACCTTGACAACTTGCTTAATGAAATATTCTGATGCAAGTAAATCCACTATTCCATCTCGAAGTTAAGAGTACCCTTCATAACGTCCAAGTGAGTCTAATCAACATCCACTCCAGGTACAGTGGGACCTTCCATCCACCGTCACCTTGGGAAAAATCCTAAAGATTATGGCCACTAAGGTGACCAACTGAGACAATTGCACCTGGGGAATAGTCTACGATCCGATATACACACAAGGGTAGAGTATCAAGCTCAATCTCCTTGAAATCTCCTCGACATGGTAAATCTAAGGTTTTCTAAAAAGTGACCCTAGGCTCCTTGAAAATGGTTAATCTGAGGTTTACCATTTGTATTACGTGCACGTCTTCTATTTTCACCAATGAAGTAGGTACGATTACCTCGCTAGGTCCGACATGACCTCTTGCTTGACTCTTTTAAGAAGAGCTTCCCAGAGTACAAATGCAACAATTGGATTTCCCTACTGCAAGATGCTACTTGTTGGTTTTAACTGCTTTGGAATGTTTATTACAACCTATTCCAAAGCACTAGCCTAAGCTAAATTGGTGGAATGAGCCCTAGAAAATGTAAAAAATATCTAGATTAATTTTACTAATCATTGTATTGATTTGGTTGTTATTAACGCAAAGGGGTATGGAGATGAAACTTGATGATATTGTGACTTGACTCAAAAATACACTAAATGCATCGATATGAAAAATGCAACTCTTTTATTTCGATGAATTCTATCTAGGAGAAAGTTGAAGGACTTTTGAACTCAAAAGTACAAGTTTCCTAAAACCTCAAATAAAATTCCTTTTCAACAAGAAAAAAAATTCATTAAGAACACAATTTCTAAGCATGATCAATGTCTCTTTTGCGAAGAAAATTTCGTTGATTACAAAGTAAAAAAAACAATTTTGATAAACAAACAAATCTCAAAAGAAGGAAACTTCTAAAACCCTAAAAAGTATAAAAAATTCAAAGAAAATCAAAGTTCTAATTATCAATCCTAACTAAGATACCTATGAGTGTATTTGTAATGATTTCTCTTATTTGTAATCAGGCTAAAAATGTTTCCACTTGACCTAGTAGAAATGAAATCATGAAATACTAGCTTGAGATAAATCAGACTTCGGTGATCTAGAAGCTTTTCCGTTTTGCAATCGAATAAGAAACAAATATTTCAAAAAGTAAGGTTGGAAATAATCTTGGTGGCTCAAGGAGACAATAACATAAAACCAGTGATCTTAGGAAAATTAATGTATCTTTCAAAAGGAGCAACAGCAAACCAGGAAAAAACCTAACTGTATAATGCAAAAAGGATCATTTATCAAATAAGACACTATGGTGTTAAAGAGGAGTTCATACATAGATTCCGAAAACTGGTATAGATCAGGTTAAAACTCAAGAATTTGGTTATCTAACTCTAGAAGAGAAAATTTCAATTTTTTCAAAATTTCCCAGGGGGTGCGCAACTTCTCAGTTCACACCAGTGCGCATGCACACTAAACTATGCTGACAAGTCGCACAGGTTGCCACTCTATTTTCCAGATAAAACCACGCAGGGAAGAGAAAATTTGGAAAATTAATTTTTAGGTTTTCTATATTAGAGAATCTAAAAGGTTATGTACTGAACCAAACTCATAGAATTCAAAATAAGAAAGCTAAAATGTCAAACTGAACAGAACAAAAGAAAACTAAACTTTTCTTCCCCAGTATGGTCAAAAATTTGTTACCTGGATTAATCCCTCATGCAGACAAGAGCGATCTCCCTAGTACTCCAACAAGTAACTAGAAACAAAGATTCATTGAATATCTCTTTGTCTATATCATTTATATTTAATGTTATTACAACCTTGAAATAAGAAGGTTATGCTCCTACCTTTCAACCGAGACATTCAATGTAGCCTTTTTCCGTTCGCTCTAAAGCAATTATTCAATGCTGAGAAGAACCTACAATCACAAACAATACAAAAGATAAAAGCACCTACAGTATATAATAATCATAAATACTAATCCAACTTAGTGATCAAGCAATCTAAGTATTGACATCATTTCCATGAATTCAAAAACGAGACAATGAGAAAACAAGATCCATATGTATTATCAGAAATTTAAAAGAGAAATCTTACAACCTATGCCTTGGTGTTGTAAATATTTCTCTCACGTGTCTTCACAATCGTTTCCTTCAGTCTGACAAGTTTTCCTCTCTAGAATGGCCAACATGAATTTGTATGCACAAAGGTGTAATCTTCAATGTGCCAACAACAACTTACTAGTTCAGAAACTATGAACTCTATGAACTCTCTCCAACTTAGAATCTATACAAATCAGTATCTACCCTTCAACCTAAATCTTCATCTCAATTTATAGAGAGATTGAGGTAGTTTCAGATCCATTAAGAGAGGGATGAGTTCCTCCCATAAAGTGATTTGGGTTCCTTTAGCCAAGAGATAAGATCTCGAACTGGTGTGACTCTAGAGGCTTCTAGTTGGGAGAATATTCGACCAACTAGGCTTCTAGAAGTTAATTTTTATATTTAATTTCTTTTTACGGGAGTGTGCAGGTTTTAGTGGCAAACAGAGCGGCGGTCGCCACAGCTAATGGTAGAAGCATCAGTGCATGCATAGGAAAAGGATATAAAAAGCACGCAGGTAATATTTTAAAAGTTTTAAAGAGATTTGCTACAATTTTTAAGACTTGTTCAGGAACATGAGTATTTTTTTACCTCTAAGGGAACATGATATGTATGGTGATAGACCCATATGGACAGTCAAATTTCATGGTGACAAAATGACGTGTAACATTCCCAGAGCAATGATTAGGAGTTGATGGGAAAGTATCTGATGGAAGGAAGGCATTAAGGAATCCCACATCAATCCAGCGCTAGTGTAACCCGCAGGCCAATAATGTGGAAGGAATCAGATGAAGAAAGATGAAGTAACCAACCCGAAGCATGTTTCTGGCATACACAAAATGTAGCTAGTGCAGGACAGAAACCCTCTGAACCAACCAAAAATGAAAGCTGACACAGAGGCAAGGAATCCACCAACAGGGTCAATGGAAACCAAGGTACTGCATGAATCACAATGTGTGATAATGAAACCTGACGTCGAACACAAGAGAAACCACTCAGTCAAATACCCATGATGTTGATCGATGTTGAGCACAAGGTCACCTATCAATGATGGAAATAGGGCCAGGGTGTAGCTCTAGGTTTAATCTCAGAGAAATTTGTCAAAGTTTATAAGAGAAAACCCGCCAGTAAGAAGTAAATGGAGACCTTATTAAATAGGACAAGAAAAGGACCAAATAGTTGATGTGATAGCACATAACTTTGACAAACCGGGTATGGCCGACTGAAAAATGAGTCAAGAGACACCGTAGAAAGGTCGACTCGATTTTACTTCCCTTTAACAAAAGCATGACTCAAATGCAACTATATGGAAGCACAAAATAACTTTGTATAAACTTGTAATGTAGGAGGCATTAACAAACCCTCCATATGATTGGAACAGATAACCAACCAAGGGATTACTGACTCAATAACTTGGTTATGGCTCTCCTAAGTCAAAATAAAGCCCATCCCTTCAGACATGGTCCTTTACCTGAGACCTTTTCAACATTTTTGTACTTCTGTATTTTCATGCAATCAAAAATATGGGATCTCTCATGGCAAGTAAATGGTAAGAAATTTTAATCAAATCCATATTTTCCATCTAGGAGGGAATATCAAAAGCTATAATGATACTGATGAACATTCAGGGAAAACTCAAAGTGTTGAAGGTTTAGTGATAAGGGCTCTTTATAATGAAGATTCCTTTTCATCCAAGGTCTCATCAAAAACATAGAGAAGCTCCTTGAATTTAAATATGATGCAATTTACTACAACACCCAGAGAAAGCGGAAACCAAAATATTGTTGGTTCTATGAATTCTTTTCTTCTAGATATTCGATTAGCAGATGTTGGAGATATTGGAACTGTTGTAGAGATGCAGATTTTAGAAGTAAACATGTTATGCAAGGGAAATGCATTAAAATGATTGCATCAGCTAAAACAATAGATGATTGAGAACATTTAAACTCGTATAGTTTGGGCACAAAAAGTAAAATACGTAGCTCTTCTGCTCCAAATGGAAGGGTTAATAAGTCCACTGAAATTTCAGTTGACACTATGGACATCACTAATCACAGGAAGATTGAGTTCACCAAAATTCATGGAAAAAATAGGTACAGGTATGTAATTATTGTATCTCAATGACTGTTCAGAGGTAAAATTGAGTTTTTATGTTTATTTAAATAGACTTATGTATACTATATCAATTGTCTAACAAAGCAATTATTTGGCTTAAACAGGAAACCATATTCAAGTTATATTAACAAAAATAAATCTATTAAATATTTGGCTCTATTATTTGCAGGTGTAATTATGAGGGATGCAAGGCTATATTTGATCGTTGGAATTATATATCAGATTAGCAAGTGAAGTTTCGAAAACATTACTATCGTGATTGTCAAAAAAAAAAAAAATTCTAAGAATACACGAATTTCTCCTCATGGTCCTCTTGGATGGTGTGGTCTAGAGACCAACTGTCTTTTTCAAGCTTGTTTCCATTTCTTACCTTTAGAGGTACAGACAAAACTTGAATAGATTAATAAACTTCGTGTGGGAGCTTATGCATCTGGTGATTCTTTGTCACATGAGAAGAAAAGGAAGCATTAAATTTTGAAAAATGTATTAAGTCACTCAAAGAATAAAATTTTTAATCTGTCTAGCAAGAAAAACATACATGAATATTAGAATGAGCATCATTGGAGTCACAACATTGCAAAAGATGCATATCCCCCAAAATTAGACCTGGCATATTCCAGTGACTCAACCAGTAGTTCTCTATTAGATTAAAGCTAATCTTCTTCTGCGTCAAGATTCAAGTAGTTGATCTAATAGAGTTGACTCTATGTAATTCGAAGATGGCCAGAAATATTCCACAAGGACATCCCTGGTTAGTGGTTTGTGTAAATTCATATTATATTATATTGTGTGCATATTTAATTTGGCTTAAATTGTGATATTATGATGGTTGTGTTGGAAAGTGGTCTCCTTTTATTTGATTTAAACCTTTTGTTTTATATGAACTTTGCATCAAAATCTTATTTTATTTCATAGAAGGGGGGTTTTAAAAATATATGTAACAAAACAGAAATTACAAGAATATACCACGTATAATTAATTGCTTTGCTCCCTTTGTCAATTCAGGTCGGGAGAGGAAACATGTCTAACTAATTACCACAGTTAGTTCCTAGCTACAAACATGTCTTTAATGACAATGTTTTGTTCCATAGAAAATGCTTCCTTTAATTATAAATAAAACCACAAATTCATATGAGTAGCTCTTTCCAAAAAAATTGGGTTGCAAGAGTAGCCATCACAGGCACTAGCCCTTAAGGCTTTAATAATCCATATATAAACAAAACTATGCTTTGAGTTTCTAGTTAATATTTTACTACTATGCTTTGATTTTCCACTTAATATTTTACTGTCGCAGTGGCTTCTTGACCTTAGAAATCACTAGAGCCAAAGTAGCACCTTTATCATCTTTTTTGAGGCCAAATAAGCTGAAACTCTTGATTATATCTTACCATATGAAGATCCTTGTGTCTACACTAACCACCACTCAAAAGGGTCTTATTTGAAGGAATTGAAGGCACTTGAAATGGAGAAGGAAATTCTTGACATATGGTTCAAGGGGATCCATCCCAAGAGTCTAAGTGATGTCATAGGTGAGCAACTTCAAACTCAACTCTATGGATTTGAACTGTGATTTGGAAAAAAATATCATCATACAAAACCACCTTGTGAGAGAAAGAAGAAATATATTTGTAAGGGATTTATTAAAAATTATATACATATTTATTTATTTTTTATAAATGAGGTTCCAGTTCTAAAAAATTTCCATGTAGTTTAGAACTTGATAGAGAAAGGAAGTTTATTCTCCATAATGGAATCCTTCTTGGAAATGGGATTTTGGGAAAAGATGGCCAAACAAGATTCAACCTTGTGTCGTGCAGACTTAGCAAAGGGGTGAAACCCAAAAAAAGTTCCAGACACTATGTATCATATAAAGGGTGGCATTTTGAAGTCGGGACCAAGGACACTCATATGGACAAGGCAATGGCCAACAAGGAGGCCTGCTGAGATGAGGGGGTGAAAAAGTATTTCTTGGGTTCTAAATGTGATTTCCCAATAGTCCTTATTACTGAACATACAAAGTAAAGTTCTTTTCTTGGACTTGAGCCTCAATATTTTTTTTTCAATCGAGCATCTAAAAATGGCCTCCTTGCTAATCAATGATAGTTATCCACTTGTTATACTAAAGGAACACCTAGATATGTTCCTTTGATGTTCTTTCCACCAATTTCTAGGTCTAAATTCAAAACTTAAATATAAAAGAGCCTGAACTTGGCTCTTGTCTCTGAACATTAACAAGTGCTAGCCTAACTGCATTATTTATTTTGATCTTTTCCCTCATTTTGGGTGATTGGATTCATCCCTCGTTCCAACATTAAAATTATCCAATATGATATTAATCTCTCCTTAACCCCTTCCTATTCTGCAACATAAATATTTTTTTACAAACATTGCCTACCACCTCCATATATTCCAAGCCAATATTGGCAAATGTTTCATAAAATTCCTCAAATTGAAGGTGTCAATTTAACTCCCACAATGAATTTGTATACCCTTTCATTTAACTCCACCAAACTACAACTCGATGTCATTTGAAATACAATGTCTTTTAACTGCTCTCACTTTTGCTGCATTATCCCACCTGCCATCTGCAACAAAAATGCTTAATATAAGTTCATAAAATTCAGAATTTCGAGGCTCTAAGTTGCAAAGGTGTTCCACTTTAACTCACCTACCTAAAAAATGCAATGAATTCAAGATGCATCAAACAAGGACCTACACAACAGGATCAGGTTATAACGTTATCTTTCTTATTAAATTCTCGAGTCTACCTAAAATAATATGCATGACCAAGATGATCAGATATGAAAAAATAATATTTCTAACACAACACTTCTGACTTTTGTTGTATCAATGTTTTTCCAACTCTCTCCATGAGTCTTGGATGACTGCAAGTACACAAAAATAAAAGAGATTAAATTGGTAAAAGAGAGGGAAATATTTGCATCCTTATACTTGTTGCAATAGATATAAATTCAACATAAAGTGTAAGAAAATCTAAATCCATGTTGATGTTAATCTGGGATTAGCACCAACTACAGTCAATACTCTAAATTAGATTAATTCTTTATTAGAAAGGAAAGAGGGAAGTTCTATTAAGATTATGAAATTTAAGAGCATAGTAAAAATGTATCTGAAAAGGAGGCATATCCTTCAAACACAAAATTATCTATCTAGGTTGAAGCACAAACACCTGGCTATAGAACTCCACAAAAGAGGTTGTTGAAGATTTTAAAATACATTAAAAGCACAATAAAAATGTAACTGAAAAGAAGACATATCCTTAAAATACAAAATTAGCTATCTAGGTTGAAGCACAAACACCTAACTATATAACAACACAAAGGAGACCGTTGAAGTATGTCAAGTGGAGGGATGGAATATTGGGAGAAAATGATCAGATTAATGAAACATATCAAAAGTTTGTTGAGCTTACAAGATTTAAATTGTTGAAGGGTATGGATAGCCTAAAACAATATTCTTATCATCAACCTTTGGAGAGTTCATTTCACATATCAATCAGTCAAAGTCTTTATGGTTCCTTAAAAACTAACCAAATGGTGCTATAACAAGTAGATATGTTGATGAAAGACAAATAATCAACTAGAAGAGCTTGAATGTTTGTTTATTAACTATAACCTGCCTCCAAGTTCAAAATGGGTAAGAACCAGAATTTTATCATGCCATATTTATTCTTTGTGCCAACGGAAGTAGGGTGCTTAATAGTCTAGGGTGGGGGAGATCCCCATGTGTGGCTGTATCACTAATAAAATAAAATGAAAAAAAAAAAGACCCGACGTCTTATTTATTTAAATACTTCAACATAAAATAAAAATCAAATCAAATCAAATTTATTTCAGTTTCTATATTTAAATATTAATAAACTATAAAATAACATAAATCCATCTTATCCTTGGATTCATTAAACATCGATAGGGATAAAAAAAGGCAAGGTGAAAACCTCAAACATGTTTGCTCACACTAATGGATATTGTTTGAACTAAAATTAGGGGATTGTAGATATACCTGTACAAATTGTTACAACAAAAAAATGGGAGAATTCTATCTCGAATACTCATATCCGTCCATCTCCATCTCAAGATGGGTAGGACGATGACAGTTTTTTTCACAAACTCCATGCTCTAACATAGCTAGTTGGAAACTATTTTACAAACTAATTAGATAACAAGATACATAGATAGATCATACCTAATTTTTCAATAGGCCTCAAAGGAAGTATCCAAATTCGATGAGCAAGGATTGTAATCCCAGTGCTTTTTTTAATTTAGATTCTTGTTCATGCATTTCTTTCCCATATTTCCTCCCTCTCATGACTGGCATAGAGCTTAATGTTTATTTAACTACACTTGCATAAGTGAGAGTTCCGATGTCTTCCTTTGTTACCCCTAGGCTAAGGTAACACCTTCCCTCACTATCTCTTATAATCATTCCTCCCATGGATTATGAATTTTCTATTTCACCATTTGGCCCCTATATTTTTTCTCCATTTTTTCATTTTTACCCTTTTTATTTTTTTCACTTATCTTCTTCCTGTCAATTTTCTAAGGACTTTCCCATTCCTTGATCATATATTTATATACCAATACATGGGAAATATCTTTATATTCCATATGAGGAATACACATATTTTAGTCCGCAAGGGATTTCTTAGAAAACAAGGCTCATATCCACTACAAGAAATACTCATTATGAGTTCAACACATTGTCACATGTAGGATTTCTCCCTACCACCTGCGCTAAACCTAATTAACTTTCCATGAGAAATATTATATTCCATATAAGGAATATACTTGTCTTGGTTCTTGATGAATTTCTTAACAAGCTTGAAGCCATTGCAATACATACTCGTTATGAACTTTGTTAGCCCTTTACAAAGCCTTTATTATTTAGTGAAAGATTCGCCAAGATCTTGAAAGATTTTATAATTCAATGAAAAATTCACCATGATTTTACAAGATAATATAATTTTTTCAGAGATTCACCAAAAAAATTAAATATACATATTATATTATTGATAAAATCTCCTTACTTTTTCCTATGTATCATGGGGATTCACCCATTTATTATACATCTAAATTTAGGGGGGTCCTTAAAACTTTCCCTGCTACATACTAAGAAATAGGGATCGAAATTATGGAAAATAGGGGTTAAAGATTAGATCATATCTCTTGAATCATGTTAGTGGTTTCAAAATGGAAGGAGGTTTTTTTATATGAGCTTGTGCTTGAGATAAAACTCTCTCAGTTTTTTAAAATTCATCTCCATATCCTCATAATCAACACCCAACGATCATGGCTAAAATGGGAAATGACAAAATCTAAAAAATAGGCTATAAATATTCGTTTGAATAGTCCAATATATAACAAATGTGAATAAAATGAAGGAATATTTTGTTACTTAGCTCGTTTTTGACAAAAACCACTTTTGGTTTTTCAAAAATATTCTCCATTTGGTCCAAAACTAACCTTGAAGTTGACTACTAAAACAGTAAAAAACGCAACAACACACTTCTTCAGAAAAAAAATCAGAACTTGCACATATTGGAAGGAAAATATAAAACTTGTGGATGTGAACCTACAATATACGTAAGGACACTTTTTACAACCATATGAATCAATTTCAGGAGGTCTAGAGTCAAATTGAAAGGTCAAATTGTTATTTGTGTGGAAGGGCAGTGAATTCGGTGCGCTACTTCCTTCTTCACCAAAAGTGCAGCAACTGAGCACAGCGAGTTGATCATTTGAATACCTACGAACATATCTCATACTTTTGAATGTATTAAAAAATTATAAGACAACCTCTGAATCATCAACTACATATTAGAAATTATTTTTCCGAATTGCAAACCTCCCTTCTTGAGAATTACCATCTACAGCAAAAGCATAGCGAATTTCATTTGCATGGGTTTGACCAGGTCTTTAAGTCTCTAACCGATAAAAATGGTTGGTAGATGGTGTTGATAACCTCAAAAACCTTCTTTGAACCTCCATGCACAAAAAGGAATGCCCAAACTCTGATTTTCTATCAAATCTTAATGCCTTTGACAGTAGCACAACAAATCCCCTGCAACCAAAATGCAAAAAATTTCATTTGATGTTTATAGCATCCGAGGAGGACAAGAAAAATACTCGATGGATTTTTGAGAGGCTAAACATATATTTTTAATCTTCCACGCGGCCCAAGTCATCCTTTATTTTCAATGATTTCTTTTCAAATTTAGAATATTGAAGCAAAAAAAAAAGAGAAGTGCAACATCAACTTGTGGTGATGAGGATATGATGCAATATTTTTTGATTTGACATTGAAACTAATTGACAAGACACCACTAATTGTGCCAATGATGAGAGACCAAGCCCATTATTGACCCTAATCCATAATTAAATGACACATTAACCCTAGAATTACTAAACCTAGACCTTTTAATACATTGTCAACTTGATTTTTATTTACCACTCAAACTTTAGTATATCCTATTCTAAACTGGCACTAAGTCGTGACCTTTATGAGATCATAGAAACACTTTACAAATTTACCAAAATAATAAAAATACCAAACTTTAATTTGACTACTATAACATAGGACACTAAAATTGGCTCCAATGGGGATGACATCCTCCTCGTGATGTGCAAAATAACACCGTAAACCATGTGCCTGATCCATTGGGTTGCTCCCAACCTCGAAGAATACAACCTGCAAACTGTGCCCTACAATCTAAATAACCAAAATGGTACATACTGGAAACCAAAATTGAAAGCTGATAAATACTTTCCCAACAAGCTTATTGTGCATTATTCCTACTCTAACCTTCTGAGGATAGCTGCAAAATTATGTGAAATGCTTCTTCCATTGTAGCCAATCAAGCCAATAATTACTTGATTTATTTTTTCTTTCATTATGCTTAGAGAGAAATAAAAATCTAAGAGATGACCAAACAACATGAAATCTGAACCCAAATTCAAAATTTCTCCATTTTGAGAAGATAAATCGACTGACTAATTCCAAGAATACTTCACATTTATCATTCTCTGATTTTGCAACAGAAATGCAAAAGAATCCCAAAAATCATGAATATGTCATTGCTGATGAACACAAGGAAAAATGGAAGCTCCATCCATAACTGTTGGTTGTCCATGTTCTATGCATCCAACTTTAAGATCATTCTAAAGTGAAATAGCAACAATTTGTTTGATATAATTATTCTCATCATACACAAAAAAATACTTTGAATATTATTGAAAATTTTCGGAAGCAACAACTACCTCATGTATAATAGGAATGTCGAAAATTGATCCTTTATGTGGCTCAACAAGCATATCATCTTGATTTTCAAGAGTTTCTAAATTTATAACTTCAAAAGATGTGTATTCTCGAATAACACTTTCATCTTCAAAATATTTAATACAACAACCTCCTTTTGACTATTTTTCAACAATTCTAATTCATAATTTTCACATATGGGCACATTGTCTTCCAGAAACTTTACATTACACATTAATTCAATGCTTAATGCCCCTATAAATACATCTTTAGAGATATGATCTTGGAAAGTTTCTTTTTGAAGCAAAGATTCAAAAAATCCAAAATTTGAAGAACAATTTGATCAAATATCCTCACTTTAAATATGAACATCTTCATAATACTCAAAAAAACAAACATGAATTTCAACACTAAAATTTTGATCACTTTCACTTTTGGACATGGAAGAAATTATTGTTTGCTAGAAATTATTTTTATTATCGTGGCAACTCACTTCTACATCTTCTTCCTGATGATTAAAATGGTTCTCATGAATAGTCTCTATAAGCTCTTCATCCATAAATTTATCATCTTCATAAAAACTTTCCAAATGCTCAATAATTTTTTTAAAGTATGTGCAACATTATTTGACCAACAACAGGGAAGGATGATATTCTTTATATCTCTCATAAAATATTGTATGAAAATATCTAAGAGAATAAAAACAAGAATTTGGCAAGCTTTCATACCATATTTGTGCATTTCCCTCCAAGGATACCATAAACATATTCATCAAGCAGTCTTCATGAAATTGAACCCTTAGCTTGCGAACATGCATGTGAAATTTGACTAAATGAAGAGCGGCATCGTCTCCTTTCTCATCTCTGAATTTTTGAAAATAATTTTGTCAATCTACATGTGGCATGTGATTTAGAAAACCTAGAATGTGATCTCGATTCATGGGAGAGTACCTTTCATATCTATAAATTATCTTGAGCCAGTAGAGTCACCAGTGGAACGTTGAAAGTTGAATTCTGGATCTCATTGACAATGGAATTTCCCAGTGTATAATGCACAAAATTCTTGTGTTTGATCATTTTTCACCATCGGTATTCATATCTAAAACTTGATGGTTCTTTCCTGGGGAATATGGAACCTTTCGCTCCTCGAAAACGACTCTAGTATGTTAGCACTTCGTAATTCCTCTAGGCTGAGGAGAGGAACACAAAGGTAACCACCAAACACTTTAAAACTGGAATCTAGCCCTTCCAGCTTCAGATAGGTATCTCTCTATATGAATCTTCATCCACTTGATGATTGGTTGTCTTAGGTTTTAGGCTAGGTATTGAGATAAAAGAGGAATATATTTAAAATTTTGATGGCAGGGAAGAGGTAAAATACATTGGCAATGAAGTCATATTGAGCTAATGATTTTCAGTGATATGATGGGAAAATGAGGAATCCTTGGATAGGGGAAAGTTAGGAAATCCTTATGGTGTATTTGTAAAAAAAAATTGTAGAGAGGTAAGCAAGGGAGTAGTGGAATTTATAACATCTAAATCATCTAGCTGGGGATGAATTTTAGAAATTACAATGGAGGAAAAAAACTAAAATGTTCAACTACTTATAACGCAGCACTTAAAAGTGAATTATGAAATAAATTTTGCCTAACTAAACATTGAAGACATGACATTTAAGCATTAAAATATCATAAGATAATGAAACAACAACAGGAGATAAATATCACCATAGAAAACTCACACATGAATACCTAAACAAGTAGACTTTGGCCTTCATCATTCACAGAAACTTTTTAATGAAAATGCACAATGCTCAATGTATTATCTATCACACCCTTACCAACCAACCCTTTTCTCATATAAATTTACAAAATATATAGGAAAAAATCTTTCCCAAGCTAAGGAGGTCGAGTTCAACCATTTCCCCAAAGATATAATCAATTATACTAAAATTTAGAACTTCCTACCAGGAAATAGTGATCGAATTTCTGGAAAATAGGGGTCAAAGATTAGATCATATCTCTTAAACCATGAAAATTGTTACAAAAAAATGAGGCTTTTTAGATGAGATTTTTCTTGAGAGAAACCTCTCTCAGTGTTCAAAAATTACTCTCCATCTCCTTGAAATTTGTGCCCAAAGATCACGACTAAAATAGGAAATGACAAAATCTAAAAAATAGGCTGTAAAGATTCATTCGATTCTTCCAATATATGACACATGTGAAAAAACTGAAGGAAATTTTTCTTACTTAGCTCGTGTTTGATAAAACAATATTTCATTTTTTCAAAAATCATCTCTATTTGTTCAAAAACTCTCCTTGAAGTTGACTGCAAAAACAATAAAAAACACAGCAACACATTCTTCAGAAAAAACATAGAACTTGCACATATTGAAAGGAAAATATAAAAATCATGGATGTGAGCTTTCAAGACACTTAAGGAAACTTTTTTGGAGTCAAATTGAAAGATCAAACTATTGATTGTGTGGAAGCGCAGCAAATTCACTGTGCCACTTCCTTCTTCAGCAAAAGTGTAGCAAATGAGTGCATCGAGTTGATAATTTGCATACCTCTAACCATCTCCCATACTTCTGAATGTATCAAACAAGTATAATAAAACCCCTAATTCATCAATTATGTATTAGAAATAATTTTTCCAAATTGCAAACCTCCCTTCTTGAGAATCACCAGCTACAATAAAAGTGCAGCGACTTCGCGCAAATAAATTTTTTTTCTTGGGTTTGTCCAAGTGTTGAAGTCTTTAACCGAGAAAAATGGTTGGTATATGGTGTTGATAACCTGAAAACCATTCTTTGAACCTCCATGCACAAAAATGAATGCCCAAACTCTAATTTTCTATCAAATCTTAATGCCTTTGACAATAGCACAACAAATCCCCTACAACCAAAATGCATCAACTTTAGTTTGATGTTCAAAGAATTTGAGGAGGATGAGAAACATGCTCGATGGATTTTTAGAGCCTAAACATATCTTTTTCATTTTTCATGTAGTCTAAGACTTCCTTTAACTACAATGATTTCTTTTCAAATTTAGAATATTGAAGCACAACGAAAAAGAGAAGTGCAACATCAACTTGTAGTGATGAGGATATGATGAAATATTTTTTTATTTTACCTTACAACTGACTGAAAAGACACCACTAATTGTCCCAATGATGAGATACCAAATCCATTATTTACCTTAATCCATAATTGAATGACACATTAACCCTAGACTTACTAAACCTAAACCTTTTAAGACTTTGACAACTTGATTTTTATTTACCACTCAAACTTTGATATATCCTATTCTAAAATGATGCTAAGACTTGATCTCTATGAGATCATAGAAACACTTTACAAATTGACCAAAATAATAAAAAGACAAAACTTGACTTTGATTACTATAACATAGGACACTAACAAGTCTTAATACCATAATTTCCTCCTCTTCCAAAAATCATCTCTAATGCGTAAAATCAAAATTGGGATATTACAAGATGGATCTCAATAATTCCTTCGACAAAGTGAACTAGACCTTCCTTAGATTAGTCCTATTACAGATCGGTTTGGGCTTAGAGGTCACCAATACATTATGGGTTGTGTGACCTTAACAATTTTTTCCATTTTGATCCATGGATCCCCCTCAATCACCTTTTCTAGCTCCAGAGGACTTAAGAAAGGGTGTCCTTTATCTCCCCTTCTGTATTTTCTTGTGATGGAAGGCTTGAGTCTCCTTTTAATAAAAGAAAAACATGAAGGAAATCTCAAAGGTATACAAATATCATATAATTAGTATATAACCCATCTATTTTTTGTGGATGATGTATTGCTGATGGGGGTTGGATCTGTCATAGAATGACAAGTCTTCCATAGGGTAATAAATTTTTGATGTCTCTCCATCGGAATGGAGATTAGCGAAATAACAATGTAAACTATGAAACTCGAACTGTAAACTTAAAACGAGAACTCTAGCCAAAAAACCCCAAAAAAACATGAAAAATGGCTAGAAATGAAAAATGTTGATTTTGGAATAACCTTCTTCTTCTTCTTTTTCGGGTAAATTTTCAATATTTTTTTTAAAATGGCTGTAAAAGCATAAAAACCAAATTTTTTCGTGCAAAAAACACCCTAAAAATAAAAAGTGTTTATGTTGTAATAACATCTTTTTTTTCAAGGTAAATTTTCAACATTTTTAGCAATGGTGTTAAGGATAAAATATCATGACTCCGAAAAACCTTAAAATTACGATGATTTTCAAGCATGACATTAAAGATAAAACATTGAACGTCTCTAAAAAACCTTAAAATTCCAACAATTTTCAGCCATGGTGTTAAAGATAAAATATCATGACTCAAAAGACCCTTAAAATTTTGACATTTTTTTAGCCATGGAATTAAAAATAAAGATCATGACTACAGAAAACCTTAAGTTTTCACATATTTCAACCATGGCATTATGAAAATTTTCTATGACTAATTTTTTTTTTAAATGAATACTTGAATTAAAGAGTCATTATACCAAGAGTAATTTTTTTTTCAAATGTTAAAAGTATAACAACTTTAAAATCTTAGCGTAAGACAATTTGACACATTGCAACAAAAAATTTAAAATCAACCATCAAATTGACACGCAGTGTAGGTGACCTAACCCATTATAGTGAAAGCCTAAAGAAAAACAATAAAATTGACACATTGTAGGGTCAGACTAAGTCCATTATAAAGAAAACTTTAAAATCAACTATCAAAATGACACATAATGGGATCAAGTTGCTAGTCGAGGATTGTTTCAGACCCTACAGGAAGAAATAAAATAAAACAAAATAATAAATAATTATACAAATAAATTAAAATTAAAATTACAAAAATAGAAACGCAAAAAAAACATAAAGAGTTTTAAAAATAATAACAAGTCAATAAAAATATATATTAAAACATTAAAAAACACACACACAACTTTAAAAAAAAAAAAGCATGTCTAAAAAAACAAAAACAAATTATTGAGAAAAATAAAAACAAAAAAATTTAAAATAATAATAAGTAAATAAAAAGATATATTAAAATATAAACAAATTAAAAACATGGCAAAAAAAAAACAAATATATAAATTGACAAAAAAAACATAAAAATCTTTAAAAAAAAACAAAATAAATTACACCGATATAAAAAAATTTAAAAATATATTAATAAAAAACAAATTAAAAAATACAAGAAAATATTTTTAGAATCTATGCTTCTGTGATCCATATAAAATTAGGAGGAACTAGCCGTTACTTATTAAAAACATTTTAAATTATTAAAAAGTCAAACTAGTCGTTAAAAAATGGCTAGTTTAAACATCTCTACATCTATTTAAGCTTATTGATTTGATCTGATCTCTCACCTAGTCCTGATGATGAACCACATTGGTTGGTTCGAAACGCGTCGACAACGTTCCATTATATGTGATTATTACCGAAAGAGATTTTACAACAAGAAAATATTTCTTTAAAAAACATTATTTAAGAAAAAAAATGAAAAAATAAAATAAAATGATATTAAATAATAATAAAATAAAAAATAAAAACATTAAAAAATCATAAATAGTAGCAAAAACTAAAAAAAACCATTAAAATAATAATAATAATAATAATAAAACAAATTGAAAACCATTAAAAAAATATTAATTAAAAAAAATAAAAAATAAAATTATTTAAAAAACATAAAACTAAATAATAATAATAATAATAACCCACCACTGCGTCCTAACAGGCCCAAGGGGTGGGGGTTGTTTCTGAAAATCGACCCTCTACCCTCACGACCCAACTGGCCGAGAGGGATGGCAGGTTGATTTTGCCCCCGCAACCCAACTAGCCGAGGGAGATGGCGAGTTGATTCTCAGAATCGGTCGGCTATCCCCCTCAACCAGTTGGGTCGCAGGGGTGGGGTGGGAAGGGAGTTGCAGGCCAATTTTCATAACTGGCCCGCCACCCCCCTCGACCAGTTGGGCCACGGGGTTGGGGTGCGAGGGGAGTTGCACAACTCGCTCCCCATCCCACCCCTACGGCCCAACGGGCCTAGGGAATTGGTCCTCCATCCTCGCGACCCAACGGGCCTAGGGGTGGGGGATCGATTCTCGGAATCGGCCCCCCACCCCTAGGCCCAGTTGGACGTGGGGTGGATTATTTTATTTTATTTTATTAAATACTTTTATGTTTTTAAAATTATGTGTTTTTTAATTTTTTTAATTAAAATTCCTTTTAATGGTTTGCAATTTTTTTAATGGATTTTTTTAATTTTTTTTTGTTACTATTTATGATTTTTGTTTTTTTTTTTTATTATTTATTTTTAATTATCTAATATCGTATTTATTTTTGGTAGTTTTTTTTTTGGGGTTAAATTATGTTATTTTGAAATATTTTCTTGTATTGGTTTTTTTTTAATAATTTTTTTAAATTTTTTATTTAAATTTGTTTTTCTTTTCATTTTTATGTTTATTATTTTTGTCTTTTTTTATATTTCTTTATTTTTTTGTCTTGTTTCTAATTTGTTTATATTTTAATATATATTTTTATTTACTCGTTATTATTTTAAAAAAAATTGTTTGCTTTAGGTTGTATTCTTCTTTTTTTTTTTTTTTAAGTAATGTTTTTTTTTAATATTTTAATATATATTTTTATTTACTTGTTATTATTTTTTGAACTTTTTGTGTTTTTCTCTGTTTTTGTTTTTTTCAATGTTTTAATTTTTATTTTCTATTTTATTTATTTATATATTTATTTATTATTTTGTTTTATTTTATTTTTTCCTGCAAGATCCATGTCGATCCTTGATTAGCAATCTCATCCCATTATGTGTCAATTTGATAGTTGATTTTAAAGTGTCAAAAATATGCCTTAAAAAAAGTGTTGATGCTTTTCAAAATCCACATGAAAATCACCAACATTTAAAAAAAAATATTCACACTTAGTACATTGGAAAAATTAAAGTGTCAAAAATGAGCCCTTTAAAAAAAGCGTTGATAATGCATCAACACTTTTCAAAATCAACATGAAAATCGCGAACATTTAAAAAAAAATGTTCATACTTGATGCATAAGAATATTTGAAGTGTGAAAAATATGCTAAAAAAAAGGTGTATTCTGAATTACCACTTTTCAAAATAGGATGATTTTTTTCTACCTCAAAAAACTGAGTACTGTGTACCGTTCTCGTTTCAAAGTTCACATTATTGGATGTTATGGAAACGAGTTTTAAATACTTGGGTTTCATCCTAAAACCAAATGGATGTTATAAAGAAGAGTGGATGTGGTTGCTTAGAAAAGTCAAAAAGAAAATAAGCTTCTAGTGTTACAAATGGTTGTCCCTAGGGGGAGAATGATCTTAGTTAAATTGGTGTTGGAAAACATGTTATTCTTCTAGTTGTCTATATCCAAGATTCATAAATCAATTCTAAACAATACAAGGCAAAGGATGTTCAACTTCCTATGGAATAGTAAAAAAATTGAGGAGGGGATTCACCTTTCCAATTGGGACTCCATATCCAAGCCAAAAAAACTTGGTGGGCGAGGTTTCAAGAACGTAAACTAGTTTGGTGAAACTCTTGCTCTAAAAAATATGTGGAGAGGTTTATGTGGTGAGGGACTTTGGAGCCAGGTTATTAAGGAGTAGTATCTAAAAATAATGTCAGTCGTGGGATGGATTAGAAGAGCTACAAAAAAACTAGTCTACATGGGATCCATTGTATGGAAGGCCCTCCATAGACTCATTTCCTTTTCTCTATAATTGACTTTCCTAGAAATTTGGAGATAACAAACAAGTAATTATTAGCAAGGACCACTTTATTGGTGGTGCCCAAGTTTACAATTTATCTTCAAAATTGATTCATTCCTTGAACTCCAAAGGCTACATATACCTTTATCATGTAAAAAGAGTGGACTCTACTCTTTTCACAAATAGCTATTGGATGACTTAAATGAAATTGGTTATGGTTGGACCTTTGGTCGATGAGTGGAACTCATTCATAAAGGAGTTAAATATCAATGGGGTTTGCTTAAATAACTAAAAGGATTTGTTGGTTTGGATTCGGGACACCTCGTATGGTCGGGTGAAAGAAATTATTTCCTATGAAGCCATTCCCACTTTGATGTGGTTCAGGTCATGGAATAATTATATCTAGAAATGGAATATCCCAAATAAGCTAAAATGTTTCTCTTGATTAGCCCTACAAAACAAAATTTTATCCTAGGAAAACATGCAAAAAAGAGGTTTTGTTGGGCCAAACCTATGTCGACTATGTAGGCTACAAGAAGAAACGATTGATCATCTCTTTATAGGTTTTTATATCACCAAGAAAATTTGGCAAACATTTCTTCTTGTCTTGGGCATTAGAGAGCACTTAGAACAAACCTCCTTTGAGAATACCCTTTATCATTGGGTAAAGAAGTATAAAAATATTTGTTCTCTTCTAATTTGTGTTGCTTGGGGAATCTGGTTACTTGGGAATGGGGTTTTTTTTTAAAAACTCAAATATCTATATTATCCAACAATCATCTAAAATTGTGTCACTTTTCAAGTAATACTCCTTGAATCAAAAAAAGAAAAAATTGAGAAGGCTCATTTTCCCTAACGTTTCCCACAATCTTCCAGTTGGTTTCATTGATGGAGTTGCACAAGTAAATAAATGTGGAGGGGGGGATTGATTAGAATGATTGGGAACAAATTTGTGCAATTCAGAATTGGCTTAGGAAATGGAACAAATACAAAAGCTTAACTAAATGTTGTTTGGGCTATAATGTTTATAGCATCGTTAAAAAATATTAAATGCATTCAAATCCTTGGATATTACAAAAGTATTATTGACTAATTGGTAGGTAAAGACTAACTCGAGGTACTAACTCCTGAAGCTTGGAAAAGAATAATTGAGGAGATAAAAGAATCACTTTCAAGAGATCAACTTTCTCCAAATTTACAGGGATCTAAATTCAACAACAAACCTGCTATCAAAAATAACTCTCTATGGAGTCTTGTTACATATATTATGAAGAACTTGTTGGAATCATAAGCCAAAGTGCACATTCGTTTCCTATATGCTAGATGGGTCTTTTTGTATCTCTCTAGCATATTTTGAAGGTAGTTTTTTTAGTTACAATTTTACAAGGCTGTGCCTTTTACTATGTAAAGTTGGCTTCATATTTCATAAGCCTCTTAGACAAATTTCCGGTAGCAGAAAAATTTGAAATACTTTTAGTGGCTCTAGTCACTTTTACATCAGTCTTATATCAATTTGAAATCAATATATCAATATATTTATTTCAATTTTATATTAGTTTTTTGAATAGTGATGTCCCTATCGCAGCCTTTTTCAAGGATTGAATATCAAACTTATCTATTGTGCTTTGTCATGTACTTTTTTCAAGTCTAGTGAAAAAAAGATTACAGTGTTGTTATTTAACGCTTTTTTTAATTCTAGCGAAAAAAAGATTGCAGTGTTGTTACTTAACATCGACCGAAATCATGTGATGGTTTGATATTGATTTGTTTTGCTTTAATAATCACTAGGTGTTGATTAACTACACTTCCATAATCACCCACTCTCGCATACAATGCTTTGATTATTACCCAAATCGACATCGTTTATTATACAACTGATCACGGTTTAAGTTATTTGATTCATTGTTTATAGTGAAATTTTGAAAATAAAATTTAGTATTTAGTTTTAAAAAAATGAAAATTATTTATATAAATATTTCGTATATATTATATTATGGTAACTTTTTTATTATCTCAATAGGCATATTTATTTAGAAAAAAATTTGCATATTTTTAAGTAAATTATGGAGAAATATTAAATGTAATGTTTTGATTTGAAGTTGAGGGAATATTGTTCGACTAATAAGAATTAGATGAATGACATTTACCACAACCAAATTAAAACCCTAATATTAAGTGTTACTTCTCAAAAAAAATTATATGGAAAATTTAAGCGTTTCTATTCAATTCAATTATTATTTTCCATTCAATTTATTTGTATGTGTGCCGATTTGGAAATTGATTATGTTGGCATTAAAATCAACGTTGGCATCTACGGCATGGATGAATAGCCACGAAAGTGTGGTGTCTATTCCAAATTTGGGTAGCATGGTGGAAGGCATCCTATGACTATGTGCAATCTGGTTCATTTCTCTATGAGATCTGGATCATATGAGAGTTTATGAACTATTGATAATATTATCAATTAGAATGATTATAATTTTATTTCTCTGCCTGATGGGGTTTTCTTTTCATTTTTCATACTCATATCACTGTGATTATGCCTTTATTGTTACTTTTTTTTCTTTCGGCTTACTATCAAGTGACCCTGTCTATGTTTTTTTTATATACATCAAGGTTGCCAGTTTTATTTTGTTTTTGGTATATGGTGTCCAACAAGAGAACCTATGTTTAACACTGCTACAAGCGAGCCTGCATATGTTTAATGTTTTATAAAATGTATAGGGATGTCTTGCACCTGCTTCAAGCGAGCCTACCTATGTTTATGTTTTAAATCATGTATATATATTGCCTTGCATTTGACACAAGTGTACCAACATACGTTTTCATTGTTCAACATTTTCCTGAGGCATCTTCACCAACGCTTTTCTGCACCTCGAGTTTTCCAACATGCAAGGCTTCTTTGTATGCAATTATATATCTGATCTGTTGGTTAAAGTCTCTTTTCCACGGATCCAGTTTTCACACAAGCAAGCTTGTTGAGTTGCTATCTTTTTTTTTGTACCGGACCTGCTTTATGCTTTATGTGATGTATCTCATTTTCCTCCACAAGTAGGCCGGTCTGGTAGAAGTTAATATTGCTAGGCCCAAATGCTACAGGTATATTTTAATCATGGTTTTCCTCTATTGTATCTGTTTTTGTGAATGACATTGGGCTACAATTATACTGTAATGAGTGTATATACAATCTGAAATTAGCATGCCATACTAACGTGATTTTATATCTTTCTTAGAAGAAATCCGGCTGATTATTGGCACAAATGATGTGGGACCTTCTCGCTATCATATGGCTGAGAACAAAATTTTGTAAAAATGTACTGGCATATTTAATATATCAGTGTTTTTTTCGTCTGAAAAAAAATATATATAGTCGAACTAATGCAAAATCAATTGATTCTTTTCATTACTTTATATCATGTTATTTCAGGGGAAATTTGTTACAAGTGACGCATCTTCTGAGTAAGCAACGAAGTTTTTATCGATGATTTTGGTTTCTCTCGCTTGAAATTTTGTTATAATAGTTACTCTCTTTAAATTGTGATGTAGGTTATTGATGTATGATTTACCATTCAGTTGAATTCATTTTGTTTTTTGGGTAGTGTAATATATAGAATAAATAATAAGATATATGTTCCAATTCTGGATCCATATTTGAAACCCAATCATTATTACCTCAGGGTTTAGGACTACAATTAAAATATATTCCAACGGTCTTATCACTAGAATGGTTGAATCAATGGTTATTAGGAATTTAGTTAATAATATGTATTAGTTCTACTACATGATCCGGGTTAATTAAGACACAAACACAACGATGAAAAAACTTTACCTATTCAAAAATAATATTACAAATTTAAACTTTTTCAACCAAGAATCAGTTCAAGATTATTGAAGATATAAAAGTTATTATTCACATTTATTGATGTGATTGCTTAAATTTTTTTATATAAACATATTATCAACCACATTTATTAATATGATTGTGCTAATATATAATGCTAAAAATTATTGTAACTCTTTTATATATAATGTAAAGATATAAATGTATTTTTAGATTTTTTCGGATAGAAAAAAGTTACATAGAATAGATGCACCTTGTGCATTCCAAAATAGTCTACATTATATATCCTCATTTAATAAAGTTCATATATCATATAGTGCCAACAATTCCATATACATTTTGTAGTTGCTATCAACAACAAACAAAATATAATGTATAGCTGAAAAGTCTAAGAAGGTCATAGTAACATGTGTTGAATGACATATAGAATCAAAAAAATTGTGGTTGTCCAATACAAAACATAAAGTAAGTTGATCAAAGTAGAGTGTAAAGGTGCCAACAATTCCATATACATTTTTTAGTTGCTATCAACAACAAACAAAATATAATATATAACTAAAATGTTTCGAAGGTCATAGTAACATGTGTTGAATAACATATATAATAAAAAAAAATTGTGGTTGTCCAAAACAAAACATAAACTGAGTTGGTCAAAACAGGGTGTAAAGTAGTCAAAATGCGAAGATACAAGTACTCATGTACAACACGCTCTAGATACTTCTGCCAAGTGCCAAAATCCTTATGTATATAGAAGGTTTGCAACAATGTTTCTTTACCTGTATATGTGACAACAAGAGATGAAATTAAAAGATTGTTTGAAAAGAACCACCACTCACGACCAAAAAACAAGAGATGAAATTAAAAGATTGTTTGAAAATAACCACCACTCATTCCCCTCATCATTTGATGCATTATAGAAATTTGACCATAGAGTACCACAATCAATCACCTCTTCTGAAATAATCCTTGGAATGTGAACTACCTGCTTTGAGAGGAGAAGGGAAACAATAGCATTTATTTGAGATGCCATGATGTTAGGATCTGGTGTAAAATCATTAAAGGTTTGTGGAATCTCACCAAGACTTCCAAGCATTTGGCAAGTTTTCCCTCGATGTATTAATATTACAACAAAATTTAAAGATTAAAATATTATTTAATATGCATATATTTCTTTTATATATTATAGAAATATTATACTTCTATTATGATTGTTTATAAATATATAAATTTATATAATTTAAGTGTATATGATTGTTTATAGCTCATTAGAGCTCAATTTCATAATCTTTGTTACAATATTGACGATGTCAAAATTATAGTGAGCTCGAGAGGTTTCTCTCCAAGATTTTTGAGCATAGGAATAAAATTTTAAATCAAACTAAATAACTTTTTTCTTTAGGTACCAAAGATTGGTCTCAGTGGACGTTAACCACCATCATCATCATCATCATCATTATAAATATATAAATTTATATAATTTAAGTGTATAGTATAAATAAAAAATTAACACACATATATTCAAAAATAATAATTGACAACCAAATTTATAGATTAAAATATCTATTATTTTATTTATATATATTTAATTTTTATATTTTATTGAAATATTTCATTCTATTATAATTGTTTATAAATATATAAATTTATATAATTTAAATATATAGTATAAACTAGTTTAGATCCATTTTAACTCTGGTTCTACCAAGGGATGAGAGGGATCAAATCTATCTTCACTCTAAGAGTGGTTTGCAACTTAAGATATTTGATCCCTCTTTACAGTTGTTAGATTTAGAGTTAAGATGGATCTAGGCTAATTTAATAATTAAATTATTAATTTTTTTTAGTTTTATTTTATTTTTATATTTATGTTATGTTATGTAACTTAACTGAGTAAAAATGTTTTAATTAATAATTATAATTATTAATTTATGTATTTTTAATATAATTTGTTTTGTTTTTATGTAATTTGACCTTAACAAAATGTGTAGATAAAATTGTAAGATAAGACATGATAACACCCATTCAAACTTAACATATATATTCAAAAATAATAAATGACAACAAAATTTAAAGAATAAAATATTTTCAACATGTATATGTATTTTCTTAATTTTGTTAAAATATTACACTTATAGAGAGAGAGAGAAAAAAAATACATTTTTATTATAATTATTTATAAATATATAAATTTATATAATCTAAATATATATAGTATAAACTATTTTAGATTTATAGAATCTACCTTTTTGTGATCTTGATGATGAACCACTCTAGTTGGTTCGAAACGCGTGGACAATGTTCCATTGCATGTGATTATTACCGAGAGATATTTTACTATTTTAGATCTATTTTAACTCAGGATCTACCAAGGGTTGAGAGGGATCAAATATATTTTCACTCTAAAAGAAGTTTGCAACTTGAGAGATTTGATCCCTCATGACACTTATAGATTCCGAGTTAAGATGTATTTAGGATAGTTTAATAATTAAATTATTACTTTTTTTAGTTTTATTTTATTTTCATATTTATCTTATGTAATGTGAGTGAGTAACAATGTTTTAATTAATAATTATAATTATTAATTTATTTATTTTTATTTAATTAACTTTTGTTTTTATTTTTTAGTAATTTGATCAAGACAAAATGTAGAGATGACATTATAAGATAAGACAAGATACCATCTTTTCAAACTTAACATATATATTCAAAAATAATAAACTAGCAATTGCACCATATGTTGCAAAGGAAACGCTATAAAGTAGTAACATAGGAAATAATAGTATAGAGAAACAAACATATGATATGTTAGGTAATTTAATTGAATATATAACTTATAATATGAATTATTTTATTTAAAAGAAATTATAGGTTTTGAGAATTGTTTGGATAAAAAATTTGGTTTTTTTATAACCTACCAAGGCTCTTTCTTTCATAGATCATAGATTCGTGTCTGATTATGCATTATGAACTTTGAAGTAATTAAGATAACACAAGAACAACAACATGCATGTGACCAAGAATTAACATTCAATGAGTAGTGGTTCCATTAAAGAGATTTTAATTGATGATATATCACTTTTACAAGGCATAGTTTTATGTGGACTTACTAAGGTTACATGAGGCTTTGTGGTTCATAACCTTCTTAAGGTGTACAGAGAGTTTGTTTAGATTGGTACACTTGGTAGATGTATTAACAAAGTGTAACTCAAGCTCATTTTAATATCATAAGATAAAGGACAATAAATCCTTTGATTGTCTCATAAAAATTATAGAAAAAGAACTAGACTTAAATGTGTTGCAGATTCTACCAAATATCATAAGAACAACACAAAAAAGGTTTATTAGAGGTCATTATAATTTGGATAATATTATTATAGTTTGGAAAGGCATGGATGGGCTAGGTCCTATGGTATTTAAATAATTTGATATTCTCTTCTTCTTCATATTAATAAAAGGGGTTTCAAATATTATGTACTTTGCATCTCTAAATACATGTTTATATTTTTCACATTTACCTATTACAATTATGTAAATTATTAAATAACAAATGACATTTTGAAATGAGGAAAATGATACCAATAATTTTATATCAACCACATTTACTAATGTGATTGTGCTAACTTAATATCCTTTGAAATTACCATTATAACATGGATTTGCTTAAAATTTTAAAATGAAAAATATCTTTATATAATTTCTGTAAACCTAACTTGTCTTTACACACAGCTCTCACCCCAACCCAACTTACTCAAAGAAAGACAACTCCCACCCCAACCCAACTTACTCAAGGAAAGATGTGTAAATCTGTTTTAGTCAGTCGCAAGTGAAACTTAGAAATGCATTTTGGTATATAATCAATCCTCCATCTAATTGATAGAACGCTTGTGTGGACTCTGCACTGCTTGATATATCTAGAAGTTAAGTAATAACCTTTTAAATCTATCTAAAAGCCATGTAAACAAGCTTAATTTAGAGTATGAAAAATATGATATTAAAACTATCTAAAAGCCATGTAAACAAGATTGATTTAGGATATGAAAAATATCTTATGCGTTCTCGGTATAATTTTCAATTGACATAACTTGGTTTGAGACCGCAACTACGCAGCCAAATTACAGGATGGGTGGCAAGATGCGTAAATCTGTTTTCCATCAGTCAACAGTGAAACTTAGCAATGCAATTTAGATAAAATTCATCCTCTGTGTGATTTATATAGGTCTTTGTCTGCCCTGCTTGATCTATCTCTAAGTCATGTTATATATTTTGAAACCAACTGGTTGGATTTTTTCTTTGAACTTTTAATATAGAAAACACCTTCTGTGATGTCGTCGCGCCCATGGCCACGCTCACAGAGATTCCTTCAATTCAGCCAACTGTGTCACATGAGAATTAAACTAGTTTTCAACCTGAAACAGGCTGTGTAGACTATAAAATTTAATCTTTTGGTAAAGATCAAAGTAAAATAAAAATCTGTCAAAAATCATGGTTTCCTCTTTCATTTACTTACCGGATAGTTGTGGAGACTGTAAAATTTTGAGAACAACATTGTAATTGTCTGCAAACACAAATTTAACATCATGATATTGAACTTGCAGCCTTGAAACTTTGCCTTGAAGAAGATCATTGCCTCTCCTAGCGAAAGCATTAAACCTCGACATGCATCCCAATGAGTCCAATGGTTCTTTTTCAGATCTGGTAGCATATTTTCTTAAATATAAAGCAGAATAGCCAATCGATAAGTTGTTCTGAGCTAAAATATTCCTTTTTTCGCCTAGCGTAATCAAGGTCCCGACTACCATAATCAAAGTCTGCAATAAAGGAAGAAACGATGAAATACAATTTTGCTTTAATTTAATGAATTTAGCTTAGCTTCTGTGAAACATATTGAAATTACTGAGTTTCACCTGGATTGATTTTACGGTCTTTTCGACGACTAAAGGTACAAAGGTTTCAACTTCTTCCATCAGTCGTCCCTGCATGAATGGATCATTGAAGTCGTTTTCACCAATCTCTCCCACCATAAACAATGCATTTGAAAAATGCTCCTCACAGTCTACATATTTTACACAATCAGTCACAAGTACGAATCACATATAATTAAAGGTTAATTAGTCACAAAATGAGTGAAATTTTAGTAGACAGTCTTATAAAGATCAAGAACATGTAGAGGCAGCACAAAATTTATTTTTGTACTTCAAAAACCACTGGATCTGCGTGTCCAGCAAAAATGAAGTCATAAGAGACGAGATTGAATTTGCTACGAAGAATGAAGGTCGAAAGGCCATGGCTCCAACCACTACAATCAAGGTATTAGTGGCCCCTAGCTCCAGCAATCGTCGCGCCCATGGTCGTGCCCACAAATATTTGGCGCGCCCATGGCCATGCCTACAGAGATTCCTTGAATTCATCCAACTGTGTCACATGATAATTAAACCATTTTTCAACCTGAAATGGGCTCAAAGCCGTGTCGCTGCCGCCATGGCCATTGAAGGCTCCATTAGAAGTCGATTATTTTTAAAATTGGTTTTTATGTAACTATTAATAATAACAATTTTTAATTGAAAGGTAGAAAATGTTTCAATCATCTAACATCAAGGTAAATAATAGTACATCTGGCAGTTAGGGGAGTTGTTTTCAAATAAGAACACTTTACAGCGTAAATATATTCTAATAATGGTTGGAAGTTATTAATTCATATAAATTTTTTTATTATGTTATTAATTTATATAATTTTTAAAATATATATGTGAGGAAATTAATTACGAAACTATAATTATTTTACTATTTATTAATTATTGTTAATATGTGATTTATTATCTTTGTGGATACATTACTTAGAATAAGGATGATGGTATATTTTTCTTATATATTTTTACTAGTTAATTTTATCGACCAATATGAAATAAGAGGGCAGCATATTTTCTTTTTTTTGTAAATTATGGTGAATCTATAATTGTTGAAGTAATATGGGATGTCTTAGTAAGCCACATATATTAGTAAATTATGACTTAGCAAGTGTTGTGACTCCATGAGGGTGGGGGACCCTACTCATTGAGCCTTATCACAATTGTTCAAAGTTGTCTACTCGTGGGATTGGAAAAGGAGTGGAGGGAAACCTGATGAATGAAGAGAATAACATCTCATGGTCCCAAGAGGAGACAAAAGAATTTATAGAAAACCTAACTAATTTCTTTATTTAATAACAACTCCAAGAATCATGAAAAATTAAACTAAAATTATAAAAGTTATAGTCATAAAAGTTATTCCAAGATATTATAGAGATATGCCTCAATGACTATATTAAGAAAAATATGGTAAACTTAATAATAGTCATAATTTAATTTTAAATCAAAGCTAAGATAAATACCAAATTGATTTATGAGACTTCTTGTTTTTGGGATAAGGGACACCATTACCCAAATGATTTCACAGCTAAAATCTATAGAAGTGCATAAACTTTACTCTTTCTCGATTTAAACAAAAAAAACATAAATGTATTATTATATTGTTTTTGTTTTTAGTAAAAATAATTGACTTTTACTTGGTTCTAAAAATTTTAAATGGATTTTATAAAGTCTAGTAAAGTTTTGAAAATTTTAAATATTAAACTTAATATTTTGAAAATTAAAAATATATTTTGAAATTTTTTAAATTTAAATTTCTATTTTTCCATTGGTTCATACAATAGAGTGACTAATTTTATGGAGTTATAAATAGTATTTGTAAACAAAAATATTAAAAAAAAACTATATATCACAAATGTCATTAATTTTATGGGGTTATAAATAGTATTTGTAAACAAAAATATTTAAAAAAAAAATTATATATCACAAATGTCATCATAGTACACGTATCAATTTTAGTATTTATGACCAATTTCAATCAAATATCATGAATTGTGAATATTTGATTTGACATGTTATCATTAAAATGTTTATAATTAAAATTTCATTAACAACTTTTATTGATTTGACATGTTATCATTAAACTATTTTACAGTTAAAATGAATTAGTTTATATTTTTTTGTCATATTTTTTACAAGTCAGTATGAAAGAAATATGTAACTTTTATGTTCACACAGAATTTACATATAATATTAAAATAAATTAATATCAATCAATAATTAGACAATTTTACAAAACACATGATTTAACAATTTTTACCAAATTAATAAAACTAGCACAACTAAATTACTAAAATAGTTGATATGTGTAAATGGGCATCATTTATGGAGTTTTCTTTTATTTCATTTAATGGTGTCTTGTTTGGAAAGAAAAGTCTAAATATACTCCAATAATTGTCAGAAGTTATTAATTCATATAATTTTTTTGAACATATATATGTTATTAATTTGTATAATTTTTTTTAATATATATAGGTATGTGGGGACATCAATTAAGCAAGTATAATTATCTTACCATTTATTAATCATTATGTTAATATGTGATTTATTATCTTTGTGGATACATTACTTAGAATAAGGATGATGTTATATTTTTACTTATATATTTTTATTAGTTAATTTTATCCATCAATATGAAATAAGAGGCAATATGCTTTTTTTTTGTTTTTGTAAACCACGGTGAATCTATAATTTTTTAAGTAATATGGGATGTTCTCGTAAGCCACATATATTAGTAATTTATGACTTGGCAAGTGTTGAGACTCCAAGAGGGTGGGGGAGCCTACTCATTGAGCCTTATCACAATTGTTCAAAGTTGTCTACCTGTGGGATTGGAAACCGGTGGAAAGAAATAGGGTGGAGGGAATAACATCCCATGGTCCCAAAAAGAGACAAAATAAATTATAAAAAACCTAACTAATTGCTTTATTTCACGACAACTCCTAGAATCATGAAAAATTAAACTGAAATAATTAAACTAAAATTATAAAAGTTATAGTAATAAAAGTTATTCCAAGATATTATATAGAAATATGCCTCAATGACTATATTAAGAAAAATATGGTGAACTTAATAATAGTAATAATTTAATTTTAAAATCAAGGCTAAGATAAATAGAAATTTGATTTATGGGACTTCATGTTTGTGGGATAAGGGACACCATCACCAAAATAATTTGATTGCTAAAATCTATGGAAGTGCATAAACTTTACTCTTTCTTGATTTAAACAAAAAAAGCATATATATATTATTATATTTCTTTGTTTTTACTAAAAAAAAAATTACTTTCAATTAGTTTAAATAGATTTTATAAAGTAGTAAAGTTTTGAAAATTTTAAATATTAAACTTACTATTTTGAAAATTAAAAATAGATTTTGAAATTTTTCAAATTTAAATTTTTATTTTTCCATTGATTCATAGGGATGAAGTGACTAATTTTATGGGGTTATAAATAATATTTAAATATATATATATATATATATATATATATATATATATACACACACACCACAAAGTGTTATCATAGTACACATATCAATGTCAATATTTATGACCAATTTCAATCAAATAGTTGTGAATATTTGATTTGACATGTTATCATTAAAATATTTTATAATTAAAATTTCCTTAAAAACTTTTATTGAAGATGAATGTCTTTCATATTAATCATATCATTCTATCAAGTCACAAGTTTAAATCTAATGGGAATGGTTGAGGATAAGGGTCACTTTTGGGAGAATTAAACTATCCCATGAGGCATCCAAGCTTAACCACATAATCCTAATAATACATCTCACTAATGAGCAAATCCAACATTTGGGCTGGCCTCTACATATGCTCAACTTAGGCTCAACTTAACTTGAAAAAAGAAAAAAAAAATCATATATGTAAAATAAATATCTATGAAAGTAAAATATGTGTGATCATATATATAATGAAGGTTGCCTCCTTATTTACATACTTTTGTGTGGTGATGTTGTTAATTCTATACTTAGAACTGAGCCTTAATTTGACACACTAATTTATGGTTTAGAATTTAATTTAGTTGTATTATTAAAATTTTAGGTATTCAAAAAGTTTTTATTTATTTTTAATTTATTTTTCTGTGTGGTTTATGGATCTTGAAAATCGGTGACTGCTACATCCATGGAATATTTGTACCAGGCAGATTCATGTAAAGGAACTTCCTTCTGTTCAACCAGTGGGCCTAACCTCAAGAGAGTTGGGAAAAATGAACCTATGATTCTCAATAAAAAAAATGCTTTAATAACAGGAACTCAACCAATTAAACTAACCCTTAGAACTATTCAAAACATATTTATAATAAGTTAATTACTTATTAGATAACCTCAATTTTCTTATGATAAATTTTCACTTTAAAATGATTTTATTCATTAAATTAATTATTTCATTTTGTGCTCCATTGTAAATATTAAAAAAAAAATCTAATTATTTCATTATTATGTAACATGGCTAAATTGGCTAAGCGTTACTTTTTGAAATAAGTTTATAAATTGATTTAATATCTACTTACATGGTTTCTAAAGGGAGTCTTTGATCATAGAGTACTCAAGGATGATTGATTTAAGTGTATTAAGGATGAAACTTCCATTACTCTAAGTTAATGGACACTAATAACATGTGTGGTAAACTTAATTACGATTAAGTTTGAGATTGATTGTAGGATAAAGGAAATGAATTTAAGTTATATTAAAATAAAAAGCTTTATAATGATTGGTTGTTAAAGTGTTTTTTAATAATAAGTAATGGGTTAGTTGAAATTAGTTAGATATAATGTAATTGATGTAAAGTAATTTAATTATGAATGAAATTCACAAAAAAATATAAATGATCGAAAGTCTTTATAATGATTAGTTAGATATCATGTAATTGATGTAAAATAATTTAATAATAAATTTATAAATAAAATTAACAATAACGAAATATAAATATAAGTGATTAGATATTTTTACAGGTGTTTATATTTTTGGAGATTTTGAGAAGAGAACTGTGTAATGATTTAATTTGTCCAATATAAATGGTTGAGTTTAGTTAAATACTCCATTCGGTATAAAAGATGGCTAGTAGACACCAAGCCAACCTCTATGAAATGAGAGAGGTTTCACGCTCAGTAGACACCAACCTTGCAAACATAGAAAGAGAAAGTGGATGATGAAAACCCTGTTGGATAAGCCGAGATGGAGACAAGTTGGGAGGCTCCTCACTGGTGCAAACCTGCAAACCTGTATGCACAGATATCTACATTCCAATACGAGAAGGTTATACCGATAAGGTTAGACACTATATAAGGCTAATACCTTAGCTATTGTGAAGAACAAACCAAAACCCCGTAAATATTCACCTGGACAAGAATTTTAGCCACTATCGCAAACAAGTAGGGTTCCAACCTAGAGCATGTTCAAGCTGAAACGATGCTGGAAAAGCCAAATGACTCATAGAATAACAATGATTCCCTTTCTGCAAAGGATAATGACTGACAGAATAACACAGATTCCATTTTCCCTTTCTGCAAAGGATAATGAATGACAGAATAACACAGATTCCCTTTCTGCAAATGAAGGTGGCCAATTCCCTTTTTGCGACAAAGGTGACCAAGCTTCCTACTATGTACCTAGCTTTTTCACCACACTTTATTATTTTTAAAACGGTTTTCTTTGTAACTGATTAATAATAACAATAACAGTATTTAATTCTAGAGTATAAATTATTTCAATAGTGTAACATCAAAATCACGTACAGCGTAATAGCGTAATTATTACAAGTAAATACAAAAATCAAAGTTATAGTAAATATATTTATGAATTAGAGTTATAACTTAAGTGGTAAAAAATATTTCATTTATGTGTCAATTAAGAAATTTGTATTCGATTTCTCACGAATGTATAGTTTTAGCTCTGGATGCTTTACTAGAAAGTTGCATCATGATAATAAGTTTGATTGTTCTTATTTACTTGCATGTGTTTCGGGACTATGCCCAGGTATGGTTGATATTCTGTGGCTATTCCTGGATTAACCTTAATACTACTTAGTTTTGGTTCTAAGTACTATATATATATATATATATATAATTTTTACATGCATTGAAAATTTCCTCTAGATTGTTCGGTATTTTTCTTTGTTTATAATTTCAAATATTACATTTACCCTACGCTAAGTTTTTCAATATAATTTTGTTTAAAGGTCTAAATTTTGTTACGGATTACATGGCTTGCTCTTCTGAAATATATATATAGATAGATAGATAGATAGATAGATAGATAGATAGATATATATATAGATAGATAGATAGATATATATATATATATATATATATATATATATATATATATATATATATATATATATATATATATATATATATATATATATATATATATATAAACTCCACATTTACACTGCGACCATTGCACCAACACTGAACTTCTCATTTAGTTAGCAAAAGAAACCTGCTAATACAAACTTACAAACTTGATCACAGTATATGGTAAATTAGTCATGATTCTTGAAGCTACCAATACATACTTATATTTAATTATCGTATTTCATAGAACCCTTACATTTCAACATTGCTAATATTAAATATAGCTAACATTGTAAATACTTATCATCCTCATCTTTAAATTCATCTTTCCTCGAATTCTATCAGGTTATTTTCGCCAAATCGGTTCTCAAGAAATGATTCTCATCTCTGCAGTATATGGCCCATCCATTCCTGGGGAGCGCCAGAGTTTTCTTAATGACATCCACAATCTTAAGCAGCTTTTCCATGAGAGGTATTGGCTCCTGGGAGGGGACTTTAATATGATTTTAACTTTAGATGAAAAGAAAGGAGGGATCAGGCGTAACGATCCAGATATGGAGTTGTTCAGAGACCTTCTTACTGATCTCCATCTGGTTGACATTCCAACTATTAATGGTAAGTTCACTTGGAATAATCGACGGGGGGAACGTCATCAAATAGCCTCTCGCTTGGATAGGTTTATGGCCTCGGAAGAACTACTCAGTCTTGATGTGTATTATGAAGCAGCTATTTTACCATCCTTGGGATCTGATCACTGGCCTATTCGAATTGATATTGATGTTAAAGTTGGTCCTATGAATCGATCATTCCGATTTGAACTTTTCTGGCTCCAAGATCCTCAGTTTCTTGACAAAGCTAAACAGTGGTGGGAACGAATTTAATTCATGGATGGAATAAGATGCATTCGTTTCAGTTAAGGCTTAAACAATTAAATATTGAAATAAAGAGGTGGAATAAAGAGAATTTTGGTAACATTCATCAGGACCAACTTCATCTACAGGAGAAAATGAAAGATTTGCAACAACAAATGATATTGCATGGCCGAACTGATGCATTAATCATTGAATAAGGTCTCACTCTCAGCTGTCTTGAAGAACAGAGAAAACAAGAAGATATTTTGTGGAAGCAAAAGTCACGAATCCAATGGTTGCGAGAAGGTGAGTGCAATACTTATTTTTTCCATAAAACAATGATTCAGAGGTGCCAGCACAATCGAATTTTTTCTCTCAAGGATCAAAATGGGAATCGCGTGGTTCAACATGACGATATGGCACAGGAATTGAGAAGTCATTTTCAACAATTGCTCACAGAGCCCATACCGAATCGGGAAGATGCTATAGCCCAAATAACACAGCACATTCCCTCTATCATCACAAGGGAGCAGAATCTCACCTTACTACGTGAAGTCACTCTAGAGGAAGTTGAAGCAGTAGTTATGCACTTACCCAGGAATAAATCTTCGGGACCGGATGGCTTTACAGCAGAATTTTTTAAGGTAGCTTGGAATTTTATGGGTCAGGATATAACGGAAGTGGTTGAGGAATCTAGGAGACATTGTAAATTTTATCCAGCCCTTAATGCCACCTTCATAACTTTAATTCCGAAACAGGAGCATGCAGATACACCGGTGGGTTTTCGACCGATTGCGCTTTTCAATGTCATTTATAAAATTCTTTCCACTATTATGGTGAATCGACTCAAGCCACTTCTTCCGCTGCTGATTTCACCAGAGAAAACAGAATTTGTTACAGGCAGGCAAATTCTAGATGGCATCGTCACAGCGCAAGAGGCGATTCATTCGTTGCAGTCCACAAAACGGAAAGGCATGCTAATTAAATTGGATTTAGCCAAAGCCTATGATAGAATTAATTGGTCTTATCTATTGGCAGTGCTTAAGGGTTTTGGATTTGATCAGCGATGGTTGCAGTGGTTGTTTTCTTTCATCTCGACACCACATTTCTCTATTCTTCTTAATGGCATTCCTTCTCAGCCTTTTAATATTTCACGTGGTCTTAGGCAGGGCGATCCCCTGTCACCTTTTCTCTTCATAATAGCTGCAGAGGGGCTGGGCCGGTTAATCAAGGCCTCGTTGTCACAGCGTAAGCTGCAAGGTTTGAAATTATGGGGTCCTCATATTGCTTTGAATCATCAACAATTTTTTGATTATATTCTACTCTTTTGCCAGGCTTCTGTCCGAGAGATCAGAATCATCCTTCAACTCCTTGATCTCTTTATGGCCGCTTCAGGTACTCTTGTTAACAATGATAAATATTATGTTTTTTTTTTTTTAATGTTAACAATGCTTGTCAGGTGTATCTTTCCCGCCTCTTAGGTTTTCGTATCGGCTCCTTTCCAATGAAGTATTTGGGCATTCATTTATGTAAAACCCAGTTGAGAATTTCAAATTGGAAAGAGCTCCTTACCAAAATGGCACAAAAGCTGCACAATTGGGCGTTTCGAGTGCTTAATGCTCCTGGACGATTAATATTATTAAAATCAGTTCTGCAATCTATCCCAATATATCATCTTTCAAGCAGAATTCTCCCACTGTTTCCAGGAATCTCTTCATTTTTTCTTCATCTTCAAACACCTGCCAGTGTTTGATATTATCCGGGATTGAAGGCCGATAACACACCTCAACTTCATATCTTAAAAGAGGGTTCTGAGGTGGTCGAAATGTGCTAGCAGCCACAGCAAGGGAATCAGCCATCCTATTCCGTTCTCGAGGCATGAACTGGATATTGAATGCTAAGAAGAAATTCTCTATCATGTCCCAAACTTCATTCCTATAAGCCTTTAGCCTAGGATGCTTGGTCTGACACTGATTCCTGACTTGTCTGACTATTAGCTCCGAATCTCCCAGAAATTTTAGGCCTTGTATACCCATATTCCTGGCTGTCTGCAATCCTAACAGGAGTGCTTCATATTCAGCTACATTATTGGTGGCCTCATATTCTAGTTTGAAGGATAGTGGTACCCATCTTCCTGTAGGAGAAATTAATAATATTCCGGCTCCATTACCTTCTTTTGAATTTGCTCCATCAAAATGGAGTGTCCATATTCCTGCTTCCATGTTTTCTGAGGGCTGCTCACTCTTGATCTGGCAGAAGGATGGTTCATGAGCATAATCTGGATCTTCTTCCAGCATCAAGCATGAAAATTCTCCTTCCTTACTGTAGACTGGTGAATTCACAGAATTGTCAGCCTTTGTCACCATCTTGACAAATCTAGTCTCCCTGTACAATCTCCTCTCTTGGCCACCAAAAACTGGGATAGTGGCATATGTTAAATTCATTTTAATTGATCCACCAATTTTTGTTCCCCAGGACCTTGACAGCAACATACCAAAACGAGCTGGGATGTCAGCCACCACGATGTCCATTACCACACTTTTTGTTGGGATTTGGACCAAATTGACCACCAAATCCTTGATCATCCCCAAGAATTTAACTCTTTTGGAATCAAATGAGTATAGGTCTTTATATGGACGTGTGATTTGTAAACCTAGTTGTTCCATGACTGACAGAGGCATAAGATTGTGGGAAGCCCCATAATCTAACATGAAATTATGTAATAGTAGGTCATGGATTACTAGAGACACATAGATGGGAGGAGTAGAGGGATCCATCTCCTCGACATGTGGGCCAAAAACTACCATGGGTCTCTCTTCTTGAAGGTTGAGGCTATCTGGGATGACTGGTGCTTCTGGAGGGAGCATGAAAGAGGTGACTTGAGATTGATATGCTGGCTGTTTCAACAATTCAGTCAAGGGGACTGGGATTTTGACATTTTCAAGTTCTTTCTACAGAGTAAAAGCAGGAGGGGGCTTTTCTATCACAACCTCTTTTGACTCTTTATTTTCAACTAGGGTTTTGGCTTCTTTTGACACAGGTTTGGAATTAGGGGAAGTGGCTACTTTTGAAGAAGAAGGAATCTGATCATTAGACTGCAAAGGTTTGTTTAGAGATTGCTTACCTTTGTCTGTATTTTTTTGCATTGTAGCCTCCTTCTGAGCAGGTACTTCCTCCTGGGGTGGCTCTTCTTCTTGCTCTTGGGTACGAGTCCTCTTTCTAGAAGATCTGAGATCATATCTTCTATTGAAATGTGCTTGCATGAAATCATCAAATTGTTTACAATAATGATCAAATTCTGCTTCTTCAGCATCTCTGGTCTTTTCTTCTTTTTGCAATGAGCACCCAGCTTCATCATTCCTTTGCAAAGGGCATTCTTCCCCATCACTATTTGAAAAGGCAAGATTTGCATCCTCCAGCCTATAGGCGGCATCCTCAGTAGAATCATCTACTGGACCTTCCAGGTACAATGGTTGTGGCACTTGATCTTGTTGCTCCTTTGCTTCCCTTGGCAATATCTGCAAGGGTGGTTTCCTATACTGAGGATTGTATCCTCTGTTTGGAGCATTCTGAAAAATTCTGAAGGTTGAATTCTTGGCTTCCAGTTCCAACTTGACCATTTTCTTAATTAATTTGCTCATTTCTTCCATTTTGTCTGAGTCTCTGTCCTGAGTAGAAGTAGACACCTTTTCCTTGCCCCTTCTTCTGCTATCTTGTTCTGATCTTCCTTTTGACTTTCCAGTGGAGGCAAAGTTTGCTTCCAACTCTAGTGCATCTGCCTAAGCATCATCCAGAGTAGCAGGCTTTCTTTCTCTGAGGGAGAAACCAAATTCTGAATCAAAGGCTGCTACAAAAACAACTTTAGCAATAGTTTGATGGGGTTTCATATCAGCAGGGAGACTCAGGTACAATTTATTGAATCTCTTGATAAATTCTGACACTCCCTCATTGTGTCTTTTCTTTAGTGTGTTAAACTCAATAAGACAATTTCCATGATCTTTCTTTTCTCCCCATTTCCTGAGAAAGGTGTCTTCCATGTTATCCCAAGTGGTAGTAGAACGGCCGGCCAACGTCTTGAACCATTTTTGAGCTTCACCATCAAGAGACTGCACAAATAGTCTTAAGACAACATCTAAATGTTCAACATTAAAATTCTTTGCAAAGGAGCAGAAAGTCTTGAGGTGTTTTTGAGCATCGATTTCATTTTCTCCATTGAATCTGGGCAATACCTTCAGATAATCCTGGGGAGTATCATTTAGCACTTGGGGTAATGCCAGGGGTGCATATTTATTCATCAAGAAGGCTGGGACATTAGCCATTGGAGGAGGTGGAGGTGGTATGATAGTTTGATGAGTCAGAGGAGGAAGAGTAAGAAGTGGAGTATGAACAATAATAGGAATATACTCAACTGCAGCTTGAGGGGTTGAGGGAAACAAAGGTCTATTAACAGCAGATACTTCAGTTACTTCCTTGACCTCTTCAACCTCAGGAGTAGGATGAAGACTGTTTTTATTTCTGATACCCTCTCTGGGTGGACTGTCTGAGTAATAATAATCAGTATCTCCTACAGTGGAGTCTGGAATTTGCAACTGAGAATCTTGAGAGGAGGAGGATGGAAAATCTTCTATAGGCACTTCAGGAATTTGGGAACGAGCTAATTTCCTTTCCCTCCAATTTCTTCTATGTATAATATGTTCAGGGTCAGACACTGAAGGTGTCTTTGGCTTAGGCGAATCTGACCTCAGGTGAGGCTTACGAGGAGCCAAGACTGCAAATAGATATATCAAATAACAAGTGTGGAGTCGCCAAGGTGAGGGATATACAACTCTCAATTCTCTGTGCTAACCTTATTTAGAGAGTGAATATGATTTTTTCGAGGCCCAGGGATTCTGATTTTCTTAAATTCTTCCTCGGCAACGGCGCCAGAAAGATGTTGTCCCCCCTAGAGACAGCCTAGAGTTGTGATAGACCAGTGCTTAGGACATCTTAGCATAGCAAGGAGAATATAATATAATGTATGAAGTTGTCATCTTCAGCTCATATGCTATCTCCTGAAAACAGGTAAATGAAATAGAATGGGACCAAACTCTCAGAAACTGACGCAGGGAAAGAGATACTCCGGAGGCAAGATGCAGAACTCTAATACAATAGCAACAGAAAATTCAGAGACAGTTTACTGCAAAGCGGGCCGATTCAGAAATACTTCACAGACATAAATTATCAGAAGGTGTATGTAGTGAAAGAAATAATGAGAAGATATTAGTTAACATTGAGCTGATACCCAGATATACAATACCACCATGCATGGGCTTACCAATCTAAGAATCCATACATGATAATAGCATTTTAAAAGCACCCTCCCAAAGCAACTAATACAGCAGAAGTATGGTTAGCTGAATAATGGAAGAGAATATCATGCATGAGCCATATTTAAAGCGCTTGACTTATCTAAGTATGGGCATCAACTAGGATGAATCCTTACCAGCAACCAGTGAGCCACTCGCATTCCAAAACATGATACAGGAAAGATGGATGAGATGAAATGATATATTAAATAACACATAAAAGAGAGTTACAGACTGTGAAATACCAAAGATCAGAATCCTCTTTGACAGACAGAACTCCTCCTCACTGAGACCCTATGGGCTCTGAGCCTTCATACTAGAATTTTACAAAATATGTGCAAAAAGCCTTTCACTGCATAATTTTCTGATAAAAATCTGGAACGCCTTCAATGTGTTTCTTCCTGGTTTTTATAGGAGAAACTGGAAACATAGTAAAAGAGGTAGGTGATGAACATTTAATTTGCACAATTACAACAAAATGGCGGAAGCATTTGCACCCATACTGCTGAATGATTATGTTGTGTTGTTTGTACTCTGTGGCCTGTTAACCGGAATAAATGTTGTGGGTGAAAGTCTCTTCAGGAGCACTAGAAAGGAGTAATATAACGTAAACATCCTGTCCTTTCCTAAAGGAAAATTCTGCTGAAATAAAAACCTGAAGGATATTGTTTCTTGTGCGTTGTACCCTCTTCCTTATAAATCTTGAATTAAGATTGAAGATCTTCGATATTGGACATTGAATTTCTGGGTCTTACACTGATACTCTTTGCCGCAACATTAATGTCTTCATCTGCAAAATTCTGCGCTTTGAATAACTCCAAAGGGTTTAGCAGTTTTTCTACCCTATTTTATTAATGCAAACGGTGTCGTGACAGCCTCTCAAATCTTTTCTTCATAAATTATGCCTCTGGATTATTGTCCTTTGACGTGCCTGTGGCCTCTAAAATGGAGGCTATAATTTATGATAATTCTCCACCGCCGCGAACCTGCAAAACTCACGAATTTGTTAAAGAAAACCATGCACGGAAGGGTGATCACAGTGAGGATCATGATGAGAAAATGCGGCATGGTAGGGCGGTTGAGGAATGCAGAACAATGGTGGGAAGTGCAGCGTGACGGAGGAAGGTGACAATGGAGAAGGTTGGTGAAAAGCGATCACGATCATGGAAATACATAAGAAATGAAGAAATGAACCAATATAGGTCTGGGTGGTGAAGAACACATGGGGAAAGACTGAGGGACAGGTGGTACGACATCGAGACAGCGGGAATGGATGACGTGGAATGCTAACTGTGGGAGCCGGTCAAAGACGGAAATAATTAACTCCCGACCGTCCGATCTCAGGAGGAGATCGACGGTTGGAAGAGCGCCGGAGACAATAGACAGTGGGCTAGGGGCGCTTTTGGCTTGGGTTAATGTTCGTGCAACTTCAGAGTGCGATGACCGTCAAATGATGACCTCCAGATCGGACGACTATGGTAAATATCGCTAGCTATTAAGCCATGGCTGGTCCCATCTATTTACACACATAATCAAATGCCACTATTGTGTGCTGCTATGTATTTGTATGTTTACTTTGTTTATTACAATGATGTTGTGGCCTTATTCTGAATTGTTCTATCAATTGGGAGGATCACAAAGAGAAAAAAACTTGAATCTACAGAAATATACCCAAGGTTGACACACCAATGCCTTGGTGTCTAGATTTCATTAAAATTGTGTTAAGGAAATACACATAGGAATTGAAAAGAAGTATAGATGTATTCCAAACAAAATTTATATCAAGATAAGAGTGCACTTTGCACTTCACCTTCTCTGTCATGTTTAGTAAATATGGAAGTATTTTTACTTGCAATCTTGTTGTCTATTGGTTATCATTGTTTCTTTATGGAAAATGACAAGTTCAATTTAATGATTTTACTTTTGATTTTGCTTTTGCATTTGTAGACATCGATTCAAAATGGGAAAGCAAAATAAATGGAAGACTATCATGGACCTTGAAGTGCAAGATCCTAAAGACAAGATCACATTTTTTGGTAAAGATTTAATCTGGGCTGAAGTATATAAAACAAACATGAGTATTGATCGGGTTGCAAAAATTCCTTTACATAGATTTGATGACTTTATTAGAGGAGAAGAGATGAATCCAAAAGCTCCATGTACATTTATTCATCGACAAAGCAAACCCCCAAGCTTAAGGGCTAGTGCTACCTTGAGATATGAGTTCTAAGTATTTAAAAAATGTTATTAATAGATTTTGTTATTAATATTGTTTTGTTAATTTTCATATTTATTGACATTTCAAATATTTTGGTGTAGATATACCTGTTTGTATGGCCCAAAGGACAAAAGAGGAGATGATTCAATGAAATGAAATGAAGGTGCTCATTTGTGAAAAAGAGGGGCTGACAGTGCCATTTCATTGTAAAGGTTATGGTTAATAGCCATAAAATAGCAATATAAACATATAATATGTATGATCATGAAGATGGGAATTGATGGCCCTGTCACGGACAACATGACACTTCAGGTGATGCTAGGTCTTTGCATAAGCCAAGAATTTCGAGGGACATGATTTCTTATATTGAAAGTTGTTTCTTTTTAGAAGTGCCAATTGACTCGGTGTGTAAAATGCACATTAAGAAATATGTGGACATGGATGCTACAGCTCGAGATAGATATTTCTTCTTGTGCAGAAAATATGTTGTCAACATCTATAATCGTTTAATGAAAGGAAATTACCAATTGTACAAAAAAGATGAAATGAGTGTGAATCTTTTGTATCAAAAACACCATGATGACTTCTTATTTTACCAAAATCCCAATGGTGTTAAGGTACCTTTTATAGCTGCGATACAAACAAAATGGATGTTAGAGACCATGGTGAAGCTATCTCATAACAACTTATTAGCCATGGATTCAACATTCAGTACAAATAAATATGGGGTGTGTTGCTAATGATTTATTAATTACAATCATTTGAGTTGTAGAATTTTAATATGATTAATGACTTATGTTTGAATTTATATTTTTTTTAATATGACAGTATCAATTGTACACACTCTTGGCTTTTGATGAGCATCAAATTGGGGTTCCAGTTGCATGGGTGGTGGCGTCTCGTAATACATCACAGGATATTGCACAATGGTTGGAGCGCCTCATGCATAGGTGTTATCAACTTCATCCTTATTGGAAAGTCAATGAATTCATGGTTGATGGTGCATTGGCTGAAATCGATGATTTGAGGTAACTTATATCTTCTTATTTTACATTGTAATTTGTGTTTGGGTGAAATCGCGAAGTTGGGAAACACTTTTTGGCAGACGGCTAGAATATGGGATAAATTTTTAATTTCTCGTTCAAGAAAATAGTCAACTCTATTTCTCGACCGAGAGTTTTAAAAACTCTCGTCCGAGAGTTTTATTGGGTTTAACCGAAGTTAAAAATCTCTCGGACGAGAGTTATGCATTTTCTCGTCCGAGAGTTTTATTGACGGAAACTCTCGGGAAGACTTTCGGACGAGAGTTTTGAAAACTCTCGGATGAGAGTTTTGAAAACTCTCGTATGAGAGTTTTGAAAACTCTCATCCAAGAGTTTTATTCCTATAATAAAACACAAAAATTATCAAGTTTTTAGAATTGGTACGTTATATAATTTAAATAGTACTTTATTAAAATTAAAAAATGATATAAAATATTAAAATTATAATTTTATTTTAAATTATTTTATTATTATTAATGATAAAAAATACATGAAGATTTAATTAAATAAAATTTGTTACAATATTTTGTAATATCAATGTTATATAAAAAACTAAAAATATTTTTATATAAAACTAATTGATATATTAATATAAATAAAATAAAATTCTAAAACATAAATCAAAATAAAAACAACTATATATAATTTATATAAGATTTTTTTTTGAAATTAATGAATAAATTTAAATTTAAAAAACAATTGACTAAATGCAATGAGGTGATAAAGGAGACAAAGCATAGCACCTTAATATCGTTATAAATTATTGGAAATCTCGAGAAATTTTTGAAGTGAGATGAGCTTCTTGGAATGGGTCACTTTATCTTCCACTTGAGTTTCACACAATTAACTTGAAAGGAAGTCTATTTTCCTAGGTATGGATGTAAGGGAATGAACAATATTATTTGAACATTGAGTGAAATGCCCTTCTTGGAATGGTTCCTCCTATATTCCACTTTAGTTTCACAAGATTAAATTGAAATGAAGTTTATTTTCCTAGGTATGGATGTAAGGGGATAAAGAATATTATCTGAAAAGGAAATGAATGTTAAGTGTGACATTCCAAGCAGAAGTGTATGGGATTGGAGAATTATGTTATTGCAGAAAACTAACCCTTGACCCCTTAACCCTTGACCCATAACCCTTGACCCCTTAATCCCTAATTCCTAACCCTTAAACCCTTAACCCCCTAAACCTTAAACCTCTAAACCCTTAACCCCTAACCCATTTACCCCCACTAAACCTCTAAATCCCTAACCCATTTAACCCTTAAACCCTTAACCCATACCCCTAACACGTTAACCCCTAACCCATTTAAGCACCTAAACCCCAAAACCCCTAACTCCTAACCCCTAAAATACTTAACTGCTAAATCCCCTAACCCCCTAAACCTCTAAACCAATCCTAACCCATTTAACCCCCTAAACCTCAAAACCCCTAACCCCTTAAACCCTAATTCCCAACCCATAACCCTTGACCCCTTAAACCCTATTTCCTAACCCCTAACCCCTTAAACCCTAATTCCAAACAACCCTAATTCCCAACACCTAACCAATTTAACACCCTAAACCCCTAAAAACCTAACCCATATAAGTGTTTATTCCATTTAACCCCCAAAACCCTAACCCCTAACCCCTAAAATCCTCCACTGCTAAATCCCCTAAACCTCTAAACCTATAACCCATTTAACCCCCTACCCCCTAAACCTCTAAACCCTTAACCCCTAACCCCTTAAACCCTAATTCCCAACCCCTAACCAATTCAACACCCTAAATCCCTAAAAAATCAAATTACTAAACTACTAACTCCCTAACTCTAACCTCAAAATCCTTAATCATAGTCTTCACAAACCTTAAACTAACTTTAACTCACTTAACTCAAACCTCTAACCTAACCCCAAACCCTAATTCCCAACCTGTCTCAATTCAACTCCCTAACACCTAAATCCCCAACCCCTAACCCATTAACCCTGACCCCTTTTAAACACTCAATTCCTAACCCTCTAACCCATTTTAATCCTAACCCTTAAACCTCCAAACTTAACCCCTAACCCATTTCATCCTCACTAACCTCTAAACCCTAACCTACTCTAACCCCAAACGCTAACCTCTAAACCCCAACCCCTACCCCCTAACTTGTTAACCCCTAACCCATTTGGGCTCTGTGTCCCCAAAACCTCAACCCCTTGTCACCCTGAACTCAACCCATAACCCTTGATCCCTTAAACCCTAATTCCTAACCCCTAAACCCTTAAGCCCTAATTCCCAACCCCTAACCAATTCAACACCGTAAACCCCTAAAAACCTAACCCATTTAAGTGTGGATTCCATTTAACCCCCAAAACCCTAACCCCTAACTCCTAAAATCCTTCACTGCTAAATCCCCTAACCCCCTAAACCTCTAAACCTGTAACCCATTTAACCCCCTAAACCCTAAACCTTCCAAACTCCCAACCCCAACCCCTAAACTCCTATTCTCTTTAACCCTTAACCACCAGATTGCCCTAAACTCCTCTAAAATCTAACCCATTTAACCCCATTAACCACTCAACTTAACCCCTAAAATCCCAATCGTTGGGCCCCTAACCCCTTAAACCTCCCAAACCAACCCTAACTCCATTTAACTCCCAAACCCAAAAAACCTATAACCCCAAACCATAATTTCCCACCCACAACCCATTCAACCCCTAAACACCTAAAGTTCACAACCTCGATCCCTTAAACACTAACTCCCTTGGACCCATTTAACTTCTAAACCTAAACCTCTAAAACCTAATGGGGTAAATGGGGTAGGGGTTAAGGGTTTAGAGGTTTAGGGTTTAGGGGGTTAAATGGGTTAAGGGTTAGGAATTAGTGTTTAAGGGATCAAGGGTTAATGGGTTAGAGGTTTAGGTGTTTAAGGGGTTGAATGGGTTATGGGTTGGGAATTAGGGTTTAAGGGGTTATAGGTTTTGGGTTTAGGGGGTTAATGGGTTAGGGTTGGTTTAGAGGTTCAGGGGGTTAGGGGATTTAGCAGTTAAGGATTTTAGGGGTTAGAAGTTAGTGGTTAATGGGGATAAATGGGTTAGGTTTTTATGGGTTTAGGGTGTCTAATTGGTTAGGGGTTGGGAATTAGGGTTTTAGGGGTTAGGGGTTAAGGGTTTAGAGGTTTAGGGTTTAGGGGGTTAAATGGGTTACAGGTTTAGAGGTTTAGGGGGTTAGGGGATTTAGTAGTGAAGGATTTTAGGGGTTAGGGGTTAGGGTTTTGGGGGTTAAATGGAATCCACACTTAAATGAGTTAGGTTTTTAGGGGTTTATGGTGTTGAATTGGTTAGGGGTTGGGAATTAGGGGCTTAAATGTGTTAAGGGTAGGGGTTAAGGGTTTAAGGGTTAAATGGGTTAGGGGTTTAGAGGTTTAGTGGGGGTAAATGGGTTAGGGGTTAAGGATTTAGAGGTTTAGGGTTTAAGGGGTTAAGGGTTTAGGGGTTAGGAATTATGGTTTAAGGTGTGAAGGCTTATGGGTTTGGAATTAGGGTTTAAGGGGTTAGGGGTTAAGGGTTTAAAGATTTAGGGTTTAGGGGGTTATATGGGTTACAGGTTTAGAGGTTTAGGGGGTTAGGGGATTTAGTAGTGAAGGATTTTAGGGGTTGGGGGTTAGGGTTTTTGGGGTTAAATGGAATCCACACTTAAATGGGTTAGGTTTTTAGGGGTTTAGGGTGTTGAATTGGTTAGGGTTTTGGGGTTTAGGGGCTTAAATGGGTTAGGGGTTAACGGGTTAGGGGTAGGGGTTAAGGGTTCAGAGGTTTAGGGTTTAGGGGTTAAATGGGTTAGGGGTTTAGAGGTTTAGTGGGGGTAAATGGGTTAGGGTTTAAGGGTTTAGAGGTTTAGGGTTTAGGAGGTTAAATGGGTTAGGGGTTAGGAATTAGGGTTTAAGGGGTCAAGGGTTAAGGGGTTAGAGGTTTAGGTGTTTAAGGGGTTGAATGGGCTATGGGTTGGGAATTAGGGTTTAAGGTGTTATAGGTTTAGGGTTTAGGGGGTTAAATTGGTTAGGGTTGGTTTATAGGTTTAGGGGGTTAGGGGATTTAGCAGTTAAGGATTTTAGGGGTTAGAAGTTAGGGGTTAACGGGTTAGGGGTTAAGGGTTTATAGGTTTAAGGTTTAGGGCGTTAAATGGGTTAGAGGTTAGGAATTAGGGTTTAATGGGTCAAGGGTTAAGGGGTTAGAGTTTTAGGTGTTTAAGGGGTTGAATGGGTTATGGGTTGGGAATTAGGGTTTAAGGGGTTATAGGTTTAGGGGGTTAGGGGATTTAGCAGTTAAGGATTTTAGAGGTTAGAAGTTAGGGGTTAGTGGAGTTAAATGGGTTAGGTTTTTAGGGGTTTAGGGTGTTGAATTGGTTAGGGGTTCAAAATTAGGGTTTTAGGGGTTAGGGGTTAAGGGTTTAGAGGTTTAGGGTTTAGGGGGTTAAATGGGTTACATGTTTAGAGGTTTAGGGGTTTAGGGGATTTAGCAGTGAAGGATTTTAGGGGTTAGGGGTTAGGGTTTTTGGGGTTAAATTGAATCCACACTTAAATGGGTTAGGTTTTTAGGGGTTTAGGGTGTTGAATTGGTTAGGGGTTGGGAATTAGGGTTTAAGGGATTAGGGGTTAAGGGTTGAGGGGTTAGGAATTAGGGTTTAAGGGGTTAGGGGTTTTTGGGTTTAGGGGCTTAAATGGGTTAAGGGTTAACGGGTTAGGGGTAGGGGTTAAGGGTTTAGAGGTTTAGGGTTTAGGGTTTAAATGGGTTAGGGGTTTAGAGGTTTAGTAGGGGTAAATGGTTTGGGGGTTAAGGGTTTAGAGGTTTAGGGTTTAGGGGGTTAAGGGTTTAGGGGTTAGGAATTAGGGTTTAAGGGGTCAAGGGTTATGGGTTGGGAATTATGGTTTAAGGGGTTAGGGGTTAAGGGTTTAGAATTTTAGGGTTTAGAGGGTTGAATGGGGTATAGGTTTAGAGGTTTAGGGGGTTACAAGATTTAACAGCGAAGGATTTTAGGGGTTAGGGGTTAGGGTTTTGGGGGTTAAATGGAATCCACACTTAAATGGGTTAGCCCGGTTAGGAATTAGGGTTTAAGGGGTCAAGGGTTAAGGGGTTAGAGGTTTAGGTGTTTAAGGGGTTGAATGGGTTATGGGTTGGGAATTAGGGTTTAAGGGGTTATAGGTTTTGGTTTTAGGGGTTTAAATGGGTTAGGGTTGGTTTAGAGGTTTAGGGGGTTAGGGGATTTAGCAGTTAAGGATTTTAGGGGTTAGAATTTAGTGGTTAATGGGGTTAAATGGGTTAGGTTTTTAGGAGTTTAGGGTGTCTAATTGGTTAGGGGTTGGGAATTAGGGTTTTCGGGGTTAGGGGTTCAGGGTTTAGAGGTTTAGGGTTTAGGGGGTTAAATGGGTTACAGGTTTAGAGGTTTAGGGGGTTAGGGGATTTAGCAGTGAAGGATTTTAGGGGTTAGGGGTTAGGGTTTTGGGGGTTAAATGGAATCCACACTTAAATGGGTTAGGTTTTTAGGGGTTTACGGTGTTGAATTGGTTAGGGGTTGGGAATTATGGCTTAAGGGTTTAGGGGTTAGGAATTAGGGTTTAAGGGGTCAAGGGTTATGGGTTGGGAATTAGGGTTTAAGGGGTTAGGGGTTTTGGGGTTTAAGGGCTTAAATGGGTTAGGGGTTAATGAGTTAGGGGTAGGGGTTAAGGGTTTAGAGGTTTAGCATTTAGGGGTTAAATGGGTTAGGGGTTTAGAGGTTTAGTGGGGGTAAATGGGTTAGGGGTTAAGGGTTTAGAGGTTTAGGGTTTAGGGGGTTAAATGGGTTAAGGGTTAGGAATTAGTGTTTAAGGGGTCAAGGGTTAATGGGTTAGAGGTTTAGGTGTTTAAGGGTTGAATGGGTTATGGGTTGGGAATTAGGGTTTAAGGGGTTATAGGTTTAGGGTTTAGGGTGTTAAATGGGTTAGGGTTGGTTTAGAGTTTTAGGGGGTTAGGGGATTTAGCAGTTAAGGATTTTAGGGGTTAGAAGTTAGGGGTTAATGGGGTTAAATGGGTTAGGTTTTTAGGGGTTTAGGGTGTTGAATTGGTTAGGGGTTGGGAATTAGGGTTTAAGGGGTTAGGGGTTAAGGGTTTAGACGTTTAGGGTTTAGGGGGTTAAATGGGTTATAGGTTTAGAGGTTTAGGGGATTTAGCAGTGAAGGATTTGAGGGGTTAGGGGTTAGGGTTTTGGGGGTTAAATGGAATAAACATTTAAATGGGTTAGGTTTTTAGGGTTTTAGGGTGTTGAATTGGTTAGGGGTTGGGAATTAGGGTTTAAGGGATTAGGGGTTAGGAAATAGGGTTTAAGGGGTCAAGGGTTATGGGTTGGGAATTAGGGTTTAAGGGGTTAGGGGTTTTGAGGTTTATGGGGTTAAATGGGTTAGGATTGGTTTAGAGGTTTAGGGGGTTAGGGGATTTAGCAGTTAAGTATTTTAGGGGTTAGGAGTTAGGGGTTTTGGGGTTTAGGTGCTTAAATGGGTTAGGGGTTAACGTGTTAGGGGTAGGGGTTAAGGGTTTAGGGGTTAAATGGGTTAGGGATTTAGAGGTTTAGTGGGGTAAATGGGTTAGGGGTTAAGGGTTTAGAGGTTTAAGGTTTAGGGGGTTAAGGGTTTAGGGGTTATGAATTAGGGTTTAAGGGGTCAAGGGTTATGGGTCAAGGGTTAAGGGGTCAAGGGTTAGTTTTCTGCAATAACATAATTCTCCAATCCCATACACTTCTACTTGGAATGTCACACTTAACATTCATTTCCTTTTCGGATAATATTCTTTATCCCCTTACATCCATACCTAGGAAAATAAACTTCATTTCAATTTAATCTTGTGAAACTAAAGTGGAATATAGGAGGACCCATTCCAAGAAGGGCATCTCACTCAATGTTAAAATAATATTGTTCATTCCCTTACATCCATACCTAGGAAAATAGACTTCCTTTCAAGTTAATTGTGTGAAACTGAAGTGGAAGATAAAGTGACCCATTCCAAGAAGCTCATCTCACTTCAAAAATTTCTCGAGATTTCCAATAATTTATAACGATATTAAGGTGCTATGCATTGTCTCCTTTATCATCTCATTGCATTTAGTCAATTGTTTTTTAAATTTAAATTTATTCATTAATTTCAAAAAAAATATTGTATAAATTATATATAGTTGTTTTTATTTTGATTTGTGTTTTAGAATTTTATTTTATTTATATTAATATATCAATTAGTTTTATATAAAAATATTTTTAGTTTTTTATATAACATTGATATTACAAAATATTGTAACAAATTTTATTTAATTAAATCTTCATGTATTTTTTTATCATTAATAATAATAAAATAATTTAAAATAAAATTATAATTTTATTATTTTATATCATTTTTTAATTTTAATAAAGTACTATTTAAATTATATAACGTACCAATTCTAAAAACTTGATAATTTTTGTGTTTTATTATAGGAATAAAACTCTCATACGAGAGTTTTTAAAACTCTCATATGAGAGTTTTCTAAACTCTCGGCCGAGAGTTTCATCGGGTAAACTCTTGGGCGCAAACTCTCGTCCGAGAGTTTTTTAAAATTTCGGCCGTGAGTTTGGCCGTGCGTTTAAATGTAACTTTATGGGGGTTAAACTCTCAGTCGAGAGTTTTATAAATTTCTCGTCCGAGACATTATCTCGGCTGAGAGTTTCTGGTCAACGAAAAACACAGAAAATTCTGCAGTTTTCAGGAACCTGCAACTTTGGAGGGGCAGAACACCTACAAAAACAAAATGTTATATGTCGGACAAAGTACCATTAGATTCATATCTGAATCTAGTTTCTGATGATATGCGATTTGTGGAGTTTCATTAAAAAATTTAATTTTTTATTAATTTTTTACTAAACTGTGTCACTGTGGAATTTCATTGTTCGAAAAATTGCACTGAATGAAAATTCAATAACTTTCAAATGAGGACACCAAAAAATTCAAAAAAATCATATTACACTTCCTCTCCCTGTCTACTTCAAAAGGGTACTCTCATTTTTCTTATTGACGATCACATTGAAAAGAAAATCAAAGGATGATAAAATGTACTGAAACATCACTGTTTTTTTGTCTTCGTCCATTTCAAAAAATAATAAAAAATAGTGATTTAATTCGAAAATTACCGAAAAATAGTTTGTGCACTAGTGCAATATATGCAAATTATGATTCTATGGTTTTTTTCCAAAAAATGAATAACCTTCCCTAAAAAAAGTAAAGGATGATAAAGTGACTATTTATGTTTGCCTGAAAATTTCAAGTATATGCAGTTAGTAAACAAGAAATTTACCCCTCTATATGTCAATATTTTTTTTTTTAAATATGGGTATGGAGGTAAGACAATTCTCTACAATTCTTGTTTTTATGTCAAAGCATAATTTGCAATAAAAATATGAGTTTAGTGGAGTTGAAGTTGAAAATCATAGAAAATTACAATTTTCAATGTCAAAAAAGGGCAAAAAGTGTTTCCCAACTTCACATTTTCACCTGTTTATTCTAAAGACGTCACACTTAAGATTAATTGAATTTGGCAAGAGAATCACAAGTTGTGAAGTGATTTTGTGTGTTTGGCACGTACGGAGAGCATGGCTAAAAAATGTGAACCGATTAGCCAGTAGTCGAGTAAAAGAAAATGAGATGTTTAGTGACCTAGGGTCTATCATGATAAACTTCTCCAATGATGCAATGACCAATGCAATCAATGGATTTTTCGATAAATTTGCAAATGAAAATAAATTTTTGTACTATTTCCACAAGAACTGGGTTGTTGGTGATAAGATCCGTAAGTTCACATACTCTTTTTTATATTTATATTTTTTTGTTTTATAAAAACAATGTATCTTCACTAATTCATATTTTTATATTTAGGAATGTGGGTAAAAGGTTGTCGAGATTTTCCTCATGAAAATCAAGAGACAAACAATGTTGTGGAGTCATATCATAGTTACTTGAATCCAAAAATTTTATCCGATCGAAGAATTAAATGTGCTCGTCGGGTGGATTGGTTTTCCTATATCCCACTAACTAATGTTGAACCTTGTTATCGATTCAAGGAAATTTTGAAAAAATAAGGATATTTAAACAATTACAAGAAGGAGAAGCAACTTGAATCGTCGATAGAAAAATCTAGAAGTGCAGATAGTGATTGCAGCCTTCATGAGAGTATATATCACGCTTATTGGGTGAAGAGTCAAAGTAATTGTGATAAGCAATATCTTGTTAGTTTTCACCGCACAAATTTTTTAACTTGTGATTTCCCATAGTCTATTCATGGAAACATTTGCAAGCATGTTATAAAGGTATATTGGTTGTATTCCCCCTTAATGGAATCAAAATTGTTATCATATCAAGATACCTCACCCAATTCATTGAATGCCCCTCTTGAGATAAGTATGGAGGTACCAAACCTTGATGCAGATACTAGCACAATTGTTATGTCTGGTGACAATGTTGATATAGATGTTGAAGAACTCCAGTTTGCCAGAGAGGAGTTGTTTGGCTATTTTGACTTTTTTCGAAACAGTCCTCCTGCTACTTTGAGCAAGACGAATCAATTGATTGGTTTGGTTAAAAAAATTATGGACGATGCCAGCAATATTCATATTATGGATTATGACTTCACCCTTGGGTTGGGTGATTTTGAATCATATTTGAAGAGGAAAAATGTTTTTCTCAATCCAAAAAATAAAAAGAAAAAAACGAAATGGTGGCTTGGAAGTTGATTTAAATTTCCATGCGTTTGAATATGAACCATTTCAGTTTCAACACCTCAACAAGCAGGGTCGTCCTCGCTCCAACCATGCATCCTCTATTGTCCCAGGTATGTTTCATAGAGTAATGATATCAATATGTTTACATTAGTGTATATGAACATAATCATTTCTTAACTAACTTTTGTGTGAATTTTTGTAGAGGTACAACAATCCATTATTGTTCCTTCAACTCAATGAGATAGATTGATGTAGTGTTGTTCTAACTTTCCTACAATTTCAGGTACATTAGATAGAACCACTAATTGATGTAATCAATATTTTCATGTGTGTATTACTTTATGTGCCAATACGTTTATGATGAGAATTTCAATGTTATATTTATACATATAGGGGATTTTTCTATGGATGTTCCTCGCTTGGAAAATGCTTCGTCGATTGACAATTTTCCAGTTGGTGATTTGTCAGGTATGTTGTGATAGTTTTGCTATAATTTTTTTTTTATTAGTGTATTGGACATTATTAATATATTTTTATTTTATGTACTATATTTATACCATGTAATCATAGTACAAGGAGAGAAGCATCTTCTTCTACCATACAAACATGCCCACAAGAGGGTTGCAACTCCCAATTTTCTACTGGCATACCTCGTCACCTTGAATGATCCATTAAAATAAAGACAACCCCCATATCTGGTATTTTATAAATTTGCAAAATATCTAAGTTGTTAACATTAATAAGAGAATTTTTTTCTAACTCGGATAATTGGATTCATGACAGGGATGCTCTAATTGTTTGAAAGACCCTTTATTCTCACTAGGAAGTGCTTGTATGGCCTCAAGAAGATTCCAAAAAGATCATATTTAAGTTTATCTGATCTCATGCATGTTGCATGCCAATCTCTACCTGAAGCGGATCAAGATCACTGCTCCTGGCAAATAGCAAAAGGAGAATTTTTAACATGGATACTATGAGGAATAATTACTTATTTTTAATTGACATGCAAACCAATCTAGAATGGCAAACATATTTTTTATAAAGGAAAGATTGAAGATTGATGTAATTAACACAATGTAACTAATTGGGAAGGAATAACTTCAAAGTAGTTGGGTTAAATTATAGACTTCCCAATTTTTATTTTCCAAATGAAAAATTATTTTGTTCTCCCCATATGTTGAATAGAAATATTGGTTTAGCTCCATGTTCATTAATGTTGAATAATGTTATTCTGTTGTTTTGGGTTTGCACCAGTGTAACATGGCTCCTTTAGAGAGAAATGCATATCTTCCAAAGGTCGTGTGATGAACACGTATAATTTTTAATAGTAATTCATGAATTTTGATTTGAGATTGGTTTTGATTTGCATGCAATAAAAAATTTGTATAAGTTTCATGCTAAAGTAGAACTCTTTGCCTGAAAGTCAAATCTGTTGATCCATTTGAATTTCGAGTAGTTATTTTTCAATGTTAATCTTTAGCTTATAAAAGGCATGGTCCATATTTCCATATTCTAACGAATGTGTAAAGTGATGGTATATGTGAATAGTTATTTTTGAACAACAAGAGACTGATAGTAAATGCAGATCTAATTCCTAGGAACCTTAATGGTTTAGGCTTTTGGTTCTTTTTCTCTATGGGATTGGAACATGTGTGCCACCATTTCGAGGAAGTTATGATCATTGATTACTATAAACTTGGTTTTGTAACATGGAAAATGTATTGTATTAGTTTCTTATGAAGGAATTTATTGGCCTATAAATTTAAGTTTTAATGTTATTGTCTTTTATTGTAAGTAACAACTACGTGATATCCTTAAGGAAATGTTACAACAAATAGCAGGCGTGCATAGACATAAAAATCACATAAAACAGAAACATGCAATCAAAACAAAAGTTGTCACAAAAATATGCGTTGCTAGGTCATTTTATTAATAAGAATGGGTGTACAAGAAACTTGTTGGAAAGAGTGCACCTGGGCTTGCTCTATGCAAGCTAGCAAAGCCACAAATGTAGTACAGGTCACCCTTCTTCCTTAAATCATTGTGCTTCCCTACTTCTACACTAGAACTACCCAGAAATATGTTGTTGCTTGAATAGATATGTTGCTAGGTCCCTCTCCACTGCTCATAAAATTCTAGGAAATTAATCCCAACCTCCCTACACAATACCCAGAAAAAAACACAAAGGGTTTGTGTTACACAGAATTTTGTCACTGTCCCTTCCTCCCTCTATAAAAGTCTGCCCTCTCCATTTACAAGCTAGTTTAACGCTTGGAAGATGAACATTTGGGAAGGAAACTATAGTTGAGTGACTATTGAGAGCAGAGCCAAGGAGAACCCCATAAGAGAGAGAGCCTTGTCCAAATTCCCGACAAGCTTTGTGAGACACGCTCCGCTGGAAGCCTTGCCAAAGGAAGAGCGTGATGTTGGAACTCGGTCGTAATATTTCTTTCACATTTTAATATATGCTCGACTATGTTATCGGTTCCACTATTGTTTTATTTATCTGTGTAATGCAATTTAGTTCAATCCTTTCCGATTGATTGATAGTTACATGGTTGAATTGTTACATTGTATGCCGTCGTTTCTTCTCTGCATGTGTACAGGTATCCAGGCGCGGTGAGCGAAAGGATCGTGACCTATCAAGCTAGGGACAAGAAGCAGCGCTTCTCCTTCGACGATAGCAGCGTCGGACTTGAGGTAGGCTATCTATCGTAACTTTGTATTTCGTAACTAGGAATCGGTATCATAGCATGTTTCGATTGTTGCTAGACCCACTCTTGGGCTAGTGGGATCGCCTCTGTCCGCAGAGGGAAACCCCCTTCGTTTTCCTGCTCCTGAGGCTTATCAGTATATTAACGGTTTTCTATCTACCTAGCCTAGGCAACCTTCTAATCAACAAGGGCAACCCTTTCGGGGACAACCTTCAGTCTAGCAGGGATTGTTGTACGGCCCGCAAGGGCAGTGTTACAATCCTCAAGGTCAACTTCTGCAGCCTCACCCTACGGTCCAACCAGGGCAACCTCAAGGACCGGCAAGGAAACCGAGGTATCAACCTGGACCACCATACGGTCCTAGGGGCAAACCCATCCTTCTCAACCTTTGGTACAACCTCAGAAACCTCATTTTCTGATTGTTCAAAATGTTGCACAGCCAGGGCCATCTTATGGTCTTGTCATAGGTCAACCTGGTTATCAGGCACAACCTGGCCCACTCTCGCCATCAGGCCAACCTGTTCAACCAGTGCAACCTGGTGTCCCTCATCCTGTTCAACCAGGAAAACCTGCACAGCCAGGTCAACCTGTTCAACCAGGACAACCTGCGCAGCCTGTTAACCCTACTCAGCAGCCGATTTATTCTATGCCACAGCTGAATCCACCTGCGCACCCGACTTATCCGACTCAGCAAGGTCCCACTTACCAGTAACTCGTTCGCCCCCAAGGCTGCTATTACTTTCAAGGTCAGTCTCGACCAGTTTACAACCCGCCTTAAGGGTCTGGTTATTACCTTCAACGGCCAAGCTATACTTATACTCCGCAGTCAAATCCATACATTGCTCAATCGGGGCCTACGTATAATCAGAATCGGTACCCTGGTTATCAACCCCCGTATCCTGGTTTTTAGCTGCCATATCAACCCAATTATCCGGCTTATACCCCCTATGGCCAGAATCCTCCAGGACAGAACCAATGGGGGCAGATTTATGCTCAACTAGGATGGAGTACAGGTACAGGTCCTTATTGGGGACCTGGTATGCCTTTTAACCCTCAGTTTCCTTTTCTCGCCACGTTGGAGTTACCGGATGTGTCCAAATTGACCAATGATCTGATTCTTCATAATCCATATTGGCCTCCGGTTCCAACAAAGGTGCCTGGTGATTGTCCTAAGTTTGAGGGTAAATCTGGAGAAGACCCCCAAGCACATGTCATGACATACCACTTATGGTGTTCTTCGAATTCTTGGATCGATGACTCGATTCGTCTGCATCTTTTCCAGCACACTCTCACTCGCGCTATTGTTAAATGGTATATATAACTGCCCCATGGTATTTTTCAAGATTTTAATACTCTAGCCATGGAATTCCTGACGCATTTCCAATTACCGGTTCGTTAAGAAGCCGAGACACATCTCCTGACATCTCTGAAACAAGACAAAGCCACTCATATTTCAGATCATATTCACGAATGGAGACGTCTTCGTCATCTGATCAAGTTTGATATTCCTGATCAGCTTCTAACTCACTGGTTCACTACCTCCTTTGTCAATAAGATTTCACAAGACATTGCTATGGGGGCATGTGTAACTGAGGAACAAACCATTGCTCGTGCCCAGTACCTCGATTTAGTGTACTCCCAGTCCGCCACGTTATATGACATCTTAACTGATGCCCCATGACCAGGGACCTCTAAAGCGCCAGCTACCCCACCAGTAGACAGTGTTATTGGTTCTGTTTCTCAGACTTCTCGTAAGTCTTCTAATGGGAAGCAGAAATCGAATTCTTCCAAAAATTCTGCTCCTCCAGCTACTCCAGATTCTGGTAATACCGCAGAGGTCAATGTTGTTCAGGCCAATCCTGTGGACAAGACTTCCAGAGGGAAGAAGAAGGGAAAAGGCAAAGCCAAATCCAATGCCCCAAAACCAGAATCATCCAAACCACGTGCTGATGATGGTTCGTAATGCAAACCAAGTACCCTTGCCTGATCTGTGATGAAGACCACTACACCAAAGATTGTCCTAGACGATCCAAGGTGAGTCAACTTCTTAAGGGCTCTAAGGGAACTCTGGCAGTTCTTAAGGAACTGTTTCCATCTCAGCAGACCCATATGGTCAAGCAGCCTTCGCCATCTGCACCGTTTGGGTCTCAAATTTTCATGATGAATGGTGCTGCACCTGTTTCTATTACCACTCGATCGAAGGATTATGCCAGATCACGCCAGAAAGCTGGGAAGGAAGTCGTTGATGGACCTCCTCCCCAGCCTGCCTCTGGTCCCCTTGAGATTGAGAGGCCCAGTGCTGAACTCGTTTTACGGCCACCTTCCAAAGGTGTTCTCCAAAATTCTTCCTATAATCCGAACGCCCGTGCTGCTCAGCATTACAGCATTGTTGAGGACTTGGAACAGGCGCCTTTCGCGATGTCCGCATTGGAAGTACTTCAGATTTGTCCATCTCAACGAAAAGCTCTATTATTTTCCATCAGAAGGATTGACTCTGCCAATTCAAGCCTTCTCGCCTTCGATCTAGAGAATTTTGTCCCCCGAATTTCGCACCAGATCGCGCTTGTTATACAATTCGGTATTAACGGCCTCAATATTCACAGAGCCATTGTGGACGAAGGTGCCTCTACCTACATTATGTCATCTACTTGCTAGAAGGCCATTGGCTCTCCAGCCCTCACTTCATCTCCCAATGCCCTCGAGGCATTCGACGGAAGGGAATCAAAGCCCTTGGGTGTTCTCGCGGGTCTACCGATTACTTTGCAAGTTAAGACAGTCAATGTTGAAGTGGAATTTGTTGATGCCAAACTCAACTACAATCTTCTACTCGGTCGTAGTTGGACCCACGCCATGTTGTGCGTTCTGTCCACCCTCTTTCGACTTTTGAAGTTTCCACATGAGGGAAATATTATTACTATAGATCAATTGTCTTTCTTTACCTCATCCTCCGAGAACAACGTACCATACGTGGATCAAATTCCTAGTCCCCCCGATAGTATAGGACCTGGTCTTTTCAAGGACCCCGTTCTCATGGGTATTTTTCCCATTCCACCATCGAACACCGTTCAAGTCAACACGATCTCTAGGTCAGATGACCCGTGGATCATCCCTTCTCCTGAACAGGTTGCCTCTTTTGGAGAATTGATGCCTCTGACCTCGGTTGAAGTCAATTATTGTGAGATCATTACCGCATCAGATCCTCCTCTTGCTGATAATGCTCCTTTGAGCATGGCTCTTGATGTTTATTCTCAATCCCCTTGGCTCGGCGATGCAGATTCGCCCGATCCTTTGAGAGAAGTTTTTCCGTCTGACGAAGCTATCGTGGAGACTATGTCTCTCAAATATCTGTCGTGGAGCGATGGACATCATCGTTCCTCGTTCATGCCTAGCCTGGGGGCAATGTCTAATTGTCTCGATCGTTTTGCATCTCAGGTTCCCTCTCCGCCTCTCCAAACGCCAATATTGACTCATGAAGTTTTCTCGGAAGGAAATATGAGTATTATTACCCAAACGATGCCTATCGACATCTCCGTTAAACTAGGGGTCGTCGAGAACATCCATGTGGGAGTCACTTGTTCTCCCGATGAGATTCAAGTGTACACTATCCTTTTTCACGAATTCCATAATTTTTTCGCATGGTCTTATGAAGAGATGCCTGGGATCGATCCCAGTATCGTCATGCACGAAATTCCCACCTATCCTTGTGCGAAGCCTGTGTGCCAACGTCTGTGTCTAGTGCATCCTCGGAAAGCCGCTGCTATAAAAGCTAAAGTTGAGAAACTTCTTAAAGCGGGCTTCATATATCTGATCCCTCTGACAGAGTGGGTTTCCAATATTGTCCCTGTGAATAAGAAGCAGGGCACAATTTGAGTCTGTGTTGACTATTGAGATATCAATCGGGCTTGCCCTAAGGACAACTATCCCACCCCCTTCATAGATCAGATCATTGACGATTGTGCGGGGAGTGTATGGACGGCTTTTCGGGTTATAATAAAATCAATATCCTTCCATCTGATCAACATAAGACTGCTTTCATCTGTTTGTGGGGAACATTCGCCTATAAGGAGCTCCCTTTCGGCTTAAAAAATGCTAGGGCTACCTTCCAGCGTGCCATGTCTTACACCTTTCATGACATACGTAATGTTGTTTAGCCGTACCTCGATGACCTTCCAGCTCATTTAGTTGTACACAAAGACCATCCGAAACATCTCCGCCAGATTTTTCTCCACTGCAAACGTTACAACATCAGGCTTAATCCTCACAAGTGTGTCTTTTGCATTAACTCTAGTCAGCTTTTAGGATTCATTGTCTCTAAAGACGGAATTCGCCTTGACCCTCTCAAGGTCGAGGCTATTGTTAATCTCCCCTCCCCATCCTCACTGCATCAACTTCAGAGTCTTCAAGGGAAATCGAATTTCTTACGTCGCTTTATCCCAAACTATGCAGAGGTAGCCAAAGGGTTTACGTGACTTCTCAAAAAGGATGTCCCTTTACATTGGGATGAGATTGCTCAGCAATCTTTCGATAACCTTAAGACGTTACTTATCAACGCTCCATTAATACGTCCTCCAAACTATCATCGCGACTTTACATTCTATTTGGTTGCTGCATTCAATACAATTTTCATGGTTCTGGTACAGGATGACGATGACGGTAACGAACATGTAGTTTATTATCTGTCTCGGAACCTCCTCGACACGGAAACACGTTATGCACACGTCAAGAAGTTGGCGCTGGCTGCACTCCAGGCCGTTCAGAGATTTCACCATTACATCCTGTTGCGTACGGTAACCGTGATTTCCAACTGCAACCCCATGACTTACATTTTGTCTCAACAATTACTGGGGGGCAAGTACTCAAAGTGGATTTTCATCCTCCAAGAGTTTGATTTGTGTAGAAATTTGAATAATTTGCTGAATTATTCACTGAGATTATCCTGGTCACATACTATTTGAGCTTCATACATAACACATAATCTCTTCTACGCATTAATCATCACATGCGGAAATAAAAACAACAAGCGGTATTGAAAACATTCACATGTGCACATAGAAATTCAACACATATAACATAGTATGTATACCGGGGAAATCTTACAGCTGAAAACCCCCTACTGTCTGTATATTATAATGAAGAAGAATCATGTAACAATCTCAGTACAATACTCCTCACAAGTACTCAGTACTGTCTCCAAAAGTTACACACAAACTAGCTCAGTTTTGAACAAGTCACGGGTTCAAAACTCCTCCACAGTTTGCCTGCCTCTACTGCGCAATCCAAGATGAGAGAATAGATTGAATGAATTCGAATTCCCTTGGCTTTAACTGCGCAATTCTCATTGGCAATCTCCTCCAATGATTGTGCAAATCTCATGCACACTATAGTCACAACTGATAGTAGACTCCACCCTTTCACCTACCTCTTCCACTGGTCTTCACTGAACTGTACATGCACTGAGTTAACTGATGTGTTCTTTAGTTGATTTATGAGTTAATAATTAGTGAATTAATTAATAATTAATTCACACCACTCATCACTAGTGTATTTTTCAGTTAGACTAAATGCAACTAGTTCAACTAAGTTAAACAGAACACAACTCCACCAACTGTCTCATCAACTCCACCAAACTCTGCCACATGAGTTCTAACTGAAGTCAACCATGCAATAGCTCAACTAACCCTTAGGAAATTTGAATTTCCTTCTGCCAGCTGCATGTGCCACATCTGTAGCTCAAACTGAAGTGCTCCAAGAGGATAAGATAATGTTTATAGTCTAAATATTATTAAGGGTTAATAATATTTGACTGTTCTATTTTTAGACAGGCAGTCTAAAAATAGACTTCGACCTGTATGTCTAAAAATAGATGTCGATATATTTTTACCAACTTGACCAATCATCCAAGAATGGCATCCCGCAACTCCTAGACCATGCTCCATATGTCTAAAAATAGACATAGTCTAAAAATAGACTTTTCGACAAAAATCACATGTGTGGTCCCCACCTAGTTTAGGTGATCACTTTCCCACTAGGATCAGGAAAGATGTTTCAGGAGGCCTCCTTCACTGTTTCTTGTTGCCATTTTCAACACTCCCTCTCAACAAGAAAGGACTGTCTTTGCATGCGACATGCAACTCCATGCATTCGCCCTACAACCTTCACAAGCGCCATGCAACTCCATGCATGTGACATGCAACTCCATGCATTCGCCATGCACCCTTTGCATGTGCCATGCAAACTCATGCATGCACCATGCAACTCAATCAGTCTTGATGCATCTAGCATCTATCATCAAAGTCTTCAACTTCTGCTTGGCCAACTGCACATGTCATCAGGAACCACTGCGCTGTTGAACTCTTGCACCCATGCACTCTTGCACTTGTTGTCAACTCTGATCCGCGCTCCAGTATCCGACACTGTCACTTTGATCTGCCTGCATCACTCCAACTGATCTTGCTACTGCTGCGCTGTGGGCACCTCGTAGCCAGGTTCAATCCATGAGATCCACACCATATCATGAATCTGCCCAGAAATCTCCTCATGGGATTAATCATGCATGTCGCCCCACCTCTCCCTGGGTGTATAGGCACGTACACTCCCTGCCCATACGGCATGAGGAAATTTCTCTGCATGAGTGGTTTCTTCCACTCCATCATCTCTTTATGGTACTCCACATCAGGGTTCCTTTCACACGCCTGAAACTTGCTCTCCTCAGCATCGATTCCTTAATACCCTCCTGCTTCCCAACAGTAGGAAGCTCCGTAGACATCCCATCTACTTCAAGTCTGTAGAGATTCTTTGCCCGAATCCCAACCTTCTTGACTTGTCCTGTTGCCTTGTGCCGAAGGAAAACTTTTCCTTCTCTGAAGACAACTTCATACCCTTTATCGTCTAACATTGCGACTGAGATTAAATTTTTTGTTAGACCTGGTACATGCAATACATCTTGTAAAAGAATGAGTTTACCTGACTCCCTCTGAAAGGTTATGGTACCAATGTCGGTCGCATTGTATCGTCCACCGTCACCCAACTCAACATGCATCTGGAGATTTTTCTCCACCAAGTCACTGAAAAGATTCACATCTCCCGTCATGTGAAAGGAAGCGCCACTATCAAAATACCACCCTGATCCCAATGCACTAGACACCATGCATGCGATCAATGAGAAGTCTAGCTCAAATTGCGAGGCAAGAGCCTCACCAGCTGCAGCTCCAGCAGCCTGCTTGTTCTTCTTCTTTTGTGGACAATTCGTGGCGTAATGTCCATTATCGTGACAGTGAAAACACTTCACTTTGGACATGTCACGCTTTTTACCATCCGCACCGGATTGAGAAGCCTTCTCCTTGCCCTTCCCCTTCCTTTCTTTGGCAGCCAAAGCGCAGTCTTCTTCATCAAATATCTTTGATGAAGATCCGTCCTTGGTACTCCGCCTTATCTCCTCTTGCACAAGATCAGACCACAGTCTTTCCCATCCTGGCAATTTCTCCCGACCATTGACATTGTCCTGATATGCATGCCAACTTTTCGGAAGCCCGAGGAGAGCCAAGCTCACCAAGTCCTCATCATCCACACTAACTCCTACACTCCCAAGCTCATCCCTACAGTGGACAAACTTGGTCAAGTATACCGGAATAGTGTCATTCTTCTCCATCTTTATTTCCTGAGTTTATCCTTGAGCGCCAACTTCCTCTGGTCGCTCTTGCTTTGGAAAAATTCTGTCAACGCTTTCCACATCAAGTATGGAGAAGCTTTTCCATGCAGGCTGGATACAATGTGATCCTTCACGCCCTCCAACAGAATCCTTCGACACCTTGTTGTCTTCTTTTGCCAAGCCTCAACTAAGGCTGCATCGCTAGGCTTTGGAACTTCAGCATCTATGAACTCCTTCAGCCCATTGTCATCGAGCACCGCCTCCGTCCTATCTCTCCATGCAATATAATTTGAGCTGCCTTCAAAAGCATACTCCAATCGCAATCCTTGATAAGACATTTTGACTTCGACACCAAGAAAACACTGCTGCAATTTCGAATTCCAAGCTCAAAACTCAACTGCTTCTGGATCTGTGAGAACAAAGTATTTCTAGTACAGAGATCGACTGTAGGGGCATTTACTGGATATATCACCTTTCAAAGAAAGGATGGATCCAGAGGCTACCTAGCCCGCTTACAGACTCTGTCTACCGAAATAAATTGTAATCACTGTAATAGATCCCGATGATCAATTCTCTCGCTCCGATACCATGTAGAAATTTGAATAATTTGCTGAATTATTCACCGAGATTATCCTGGTCACATACTATTTGAGCTTCATACATAACACATAATCTCTTCTATGCATTAATCATCACATGCGGAAATAAAAACAACAAGTGGTATTGAAAACATTCACATGCGCACATAGAAATTCAACACATATAACACAGTATGTATACCGGGGAAAGCTTACAGCTAAAAACCCCCTACTGTCTGTATATTATAATGAAGAAGAATCATGTAACAATCTCAGTACAATACTCCTCGCAAGTACTCAGTACTGTCTCCAAAATTTACACACAAACTAGCTCAGTTTTGAACAAGTCACGGGTTCAAAACTCCTCCACTGTTTGCCTGCCTCTACTACGCAATCCAAGATGAGAGAATAGATGGAATGAATTCGAATTCCCTTGGATTTAACTGCGCAATCCTCATTGGAAATCTCCTCCAATGATTGTGCAAATCTCATGCACACTATAGTCACAACTGATAGTAGACTCCACCCTTTCTCCTACCTCTAACACTGGTCTCCACTGAACTGTCCATGCACTGTTGTTAACTGATGTGTTCTTTAGTTGAATAATGAGTTAATAATTAGTGAATTAATTAATAATTAATTCACACCACTCATCTCTAGTGTATTAGCCAATTAAACTAAATACAACTAGTTCAACTAAGTTAAACCGAACACAACTCCACCAACTGTCTCATCAACTCCACCAAACTCTGCCACTTGAGTCCTAACTGAAGTCAACCATGCAATAGCTCAACTAACCCTTAGGAAATTCGAATTTCCTTCTTCCAGCTGCATGTGCCACATCTGTAGCTCGAACTGAAGTGCTCCAAGAGGATAAGATAATGTTTATAGTCCAAATATTATTAAGGGCTAATAATATTTGATTGTTCTATTTTTAGACAGGCAGTCTAAAAATAGACTTCGACCTGTATGTCTAAAAATAGATGTCCATCTATTTTTACCAACTTTACCAATCATCCAAGAATGGCATCCCGCAACTCCTAGACCATGCTCCATATGTCTAAAAATAGACATAGCCTAAAAATAGACTTTTCGACAAAAATCACATGTGTGGTCCCCACCTAGTTTAGGTGATCACTTTCCAACTAGGATCAGGAAAGATGTTTCAGGAGGCCTCCTTCAATATTTCTTGTTGCCATTTTCAACAATTTGGAGTTCACACTGCCAAATCGAAGAAGTCACTGGTTTTTTCTGATCTTATTTTCTCCCTCCCTACCGACTATGTTCCGTCTCAATCCGAGGATCATATCCTGGATGAAACTTTCTTCTTAATCAGCTCTCTCGATCCATGGTATGGTGATATCATCGTGTACCTCCAGACATCTACCTTCCAGTCCGAGTTAATGAAGGATGCTCGATGTCGTGTTCGACACCATTCGCAACCATATCGCATTGTCATAGATACCTTATATCATGTCGAAGTCGATTCTGTACTCCGCCGGTGTTTGACCTTAGAAGAGGCTGAGAAAATTCTGAATGACTATCACAGTGGCACTTGTGGCGGTCACATGTCCGGTTATGCTACTGCCCATAAGATTCTATGTGCGGGCTATTTCTGGTCATCTATCTTTAAAGACTGTATTGTAGCAGTACGAAAATGTCATGAGTGCCAGATCTTCCAACGCAAGATGCGTGCGCAACCCCTCCCATTACATCTTGTCATTACCGTGGGCCCTTTTGCCAAATGGGGCATTGATTTTATGACATGTAACCCTCACTCGGCCGGGGGGCATGCTTATATCATCGTTGCCGTAGATTATTTTACCAAGTGGGCCAAAGCGATGCCTACACTAGCTGCAGACGGTAAGACAGCTTCTCAATTCATTTTCAACCATGTGATCACTTGTTTCGGCATTCCTCAAGCCATCGTCACTGATCATGGCTCTCATTTTCGAGACTATATGATGGCAAAGCTGACATCTAAGTTGGGCTTGCGTCAGGACAGCTCTACGCCATACTACCCTCAAGAAAATGGCCAGGTTGAAGCCGTGAAAAAATTTCTTGTCACGATGCTTCAACGAACAATTGGTATACACAGATCGAATTAGCATCTCCAGTTGTTTTCAGCTCTTTGGGCCTACCGAACGTCAGTGAAGAGTGTGACCGGATTCACACCATTTCATTTGGTGTATGGTCTGGAAGCTACTCTTCCGGTTGAATATGAGATCCCTTCACTAAAATTGGCTGTGGAATTACTCCCCGATACTTCCTCGGAGGAAGAACGTCTCCTATATCTCGAGATACTGGATGAAACTCGCCGCTTGGCTGCTTTGGTTATCGAGGCACAGAAAAAGCGGGTTAAAGCTCATTTCGATCAAACTGTTTCTCCACGCTCTTTTATCGAAGGGGACCTCATCCTCTTGTATAACCAAGCCCATGACAAACTTGGGGTAGGAAAATTCCAACTGATGTGGCATGGACCCTATATCGTTAAACGCGTATTGAAAAATGGGGCTTATGAGCTAATAGATTATGAAGGTCTTCCTTTGGTACAACCTAGAAATGGGTTGTACCTAAAAAAATATTATGCTTGAATCATTCTTGCATAGTGTATGTACATAGGTGATTTTTTCATTTTTGTGCATGTGTGGTGTGGTGTGCTTTGTAAGCGTTTTTCTGCTTATTGGGTCTTCCTGATTGTGCAGATGTCTACTACTCCTTATATTGGTTTCACGGATGGTGCCTACCGCAGTACCAGGAACCTGTCTTCGGCAGCCTGGGTAATTTACAATCCTGCTGGTGAGTTGGTTAATTTACAAGGTGTTTGTCTAGGGTCTACTACAAATAATGTCGCGGAATATAGTTCCGTTCTAGAATTATTAAACGAAGCTTTCAACCTCGGTATTCACACGTTGCTTGTATATCTGGACTCACAGCTTGTGGTTTTACAGCTCAATGGTCATTATTCAGTTAGAAACCCATGTATTTTAAGACTGTATCTATATATTAGTTTACTGGAAAGAAATTTTGATTACATTACATATCAGCATATACCAAGACGAATGAATACACTAACAGATGCAGTAGCCAACATGGTATTAGATAAACATTTACGCAATTTGTAAAAACATCATCATGTGTAAGCAAGATCCATGTAGAAATAGATGTATATATATATGTCGAATGTTTGCAACATGTGCATCATATAAAACCCAAAAATATACATGTTTGTGTCAGTTACATCCGGAGACGACATGTCTCTCAAAAATATGCGTATAAAAAACCTAAGCGACTAATCGGCATGGTGCTCATGGTAGCACCACATTTCCTGCACCAACCGCCTCACTAAGCGGTGGAGTCGACTCGGCACCCCTACAGTGTGCCTCTGATAGGCTAAAGGGATAGCAGTTAGGCAAGCATAATCCGGAACCCCACGAGCAATCCCCTCTAGGTTCTTTACAAGTGCATCCCCCTTGCCCCCCTCACCTTTAGGGTCATAAGCGAGAGGGGTCCTCCTCGCCACTAGTGACATCCCGGCGGGCCTCTCTAGGCCAACATCTGCATACATGTAGGATTAGCTGTTAGAACATGCATGTATACCAAAAAATCATAAAACTCATAAAAATTAAAAAGAGTCTTACCCAGCTCCTCATCCCAGTCCTCTCCCTCCGGGAGCGGAAGGTCTGGGTCTCCAGTGAAATTAGTGCCCGCATAGGGCCAGTCCTCTACGACGATTAGTTGTCTTCGGAGCCATCCGAAGAACTCTGGCTGCCATGACATCTGCTGGTCGCCCCCTGCCCAGGGCATCAATGCTACCCATCGAGCCATCCGTGGCTTTCTCAATGGTGGATCCAGGACTATAGTCCCTTGGCCCTATAAGATAGGTAGTCGTTCCAGGAAGAACGATACCAAGATTGACCCGTATCCAAACTGTTTCAGTTTGGCATTTTTGCATTTGGTCAATTGTCCTTTGATGTTCATAGTCATGGTTGTGGCCCAGTCAAACACTGTGGGATTCATGCATTTTGATGCAAGAAGGATTTGTGTCTTGGTAGCCTCGTGTGGTGCTCACGACCCTGTAGCCCGTGTGATGGTATGTAGCACTACTCTGAGTGCTAGATCAGGAATGGTTTGAATATCTACCTTTCCGCTACCTGACCCTTTTCATGCCCCTGCACACACTCTGTTCATGACCATTGTCATGTTTTCACCAGAAGGCCTGGTGCCTGTCAAGATAGGAACTGGACCTCTGCGTGACAGTCCAGTGATAAAGTACATGTCTGACACTTCAAGCTCAAGTACTTGATCTCAGAGTTTAAACTTCTCCTCGTCCTCATCCCAAATACTAATCAAATATTGCAGTAGTTCGAGCTGAGCCCGGAGACATGGCATTAGGAAGAATTTCTTTAAACCACAATTTTGGAGAGCATTCATACACTTCTCATTCCCCATTTCCATTTCATCTTCCTCCCTGTGCTCTCTTTCCTTCCATTCAATCACCATTTTCGCTGGGTACCTGCATCAAATCAAACATAGGAGTGTCAAAAACCTCCTCAAGTATTCAAATTTGCTTTTCATTGGTTCATTTTTGATAATTTTTTGCCGGAATTTGCGTTGCGCCATTAGCGCGGCTGTTTGGCTAACAGTCGCGCCAGCTGGCGCAGCCTCTGTGTAAAATGGAGCGGATTGGCGCGGGTCTATGCCTGGTACCCACACCAACTGCGGAGCCCTAAATTTTTAAATTCCTCCCCTAAAATGCCTCAAACCATGATTAAAGATAATGAAATGCAGCTTAAAAGATGGCTAATGGAGGTGGCTCTTACCTAGAGAAGACGGGATCTGGATTCGTCCACTAGATTGCTCACAATCGGCTCTTCAAGATCGCAAAGGAAATGGCTCACTATCACTCTACAAAGAGGTAAAAAGGTGAAAATTAAATAAGGTTTTAGTATTGGTAATATTTATAACTTTTCAAAATCAAAATTAGGTTTTAGGACTTGTTTTTCCGATATTTTATCATATTTTTGTCGAAAAATGGGTTTTACACTTGCTTTTTGTGCAGCGACAGGTTTTCACGTGGTTAGGGCAAAGATGCGAGTTGTATTTTATACTTTTTCGGACTCAGTAAAAACACGAAAAAGTCACTATTGGAGTCACCTTTCAGCTATTTTCTGACTCTCTAAAATTGAAAAGATCGCCGACTCGCTTGTTGTTTTGAGCTCGTTAAATTGGCTGTGAAACGACATCTACCCAGTATACGTTTACCCTTTTTTTGGGCTGGGATAGATCATTTACAAAAAAGGAATACCCTAGCCTATCGCAACTAGGAGGTTCTCTCAGACATAGTTTTCTACCTTTTCGGATCTATGAGACTATCAACGAAAAGGGACTGCTGGAGTTTTCTTTTCCACTGTCTTTTCAAACTCTCTAAACATGAAAAGATGCCGAGTTCTTCCTTTGTCAGACTCGTTAAAAACTGATGACATCGGACTCCGTCATAATGACGTTACTCGAGTTTCTCCTTCCTAGGGCTCATTAAATTTACTAGGTTGGATTTTTCCAAAGGACGAACTTATATTGCAAGCGTATGATATCCCCTTCAAGCTTGTTTTCAAAAATAATTGGGTTACTTGCCATAAATGGTGGGGAAAAATGGAACCAATATTATAGTCGTGTCAGCAGTATGTCGCTCTTGAACATGGCACTTGTCTGCATTTGTGTCAGGTTGGGACCATCTCATCTCATAATCTGCTTGCCTTCATGGGTTTGGGTATTCTCTTTTGACCGCTCATCTGCTCTTTGCCACATCACCATGACCTCAGATCCCTTGATGTCAAATACTGCCAAATCCAATGTCGTCTCACCGATATGTTCAAGAGAATTTGGCCTCTGCAGTTTTAAACCTCCCTCTAATTCTCTATTGGTCTTGATTCACAAACATTACGTTCCTCTGTCTCGTGTAGATGATGTGGGAAGCATTATGGCCCACCTTCGATCAAGGTCACTTCCTTTCGACTTCAGCTCATTATCTAGGAAGTTGATCTAGAGATTCCCTTCAGGTACCTCGGAGCCTACATGCCTCAATGGAGGTTCTTCGCATTTGACGCAAGGTTTTCATCATTGGCCTTTGATCGGATGATTCTGCGGATGTTCGACGCCGGCTCACTGTTCACATTCCGTGGATTGTACCTTTTGTACCTTGAGAGCCATCATCATTATTGGTGGTTCCTCTCGCGTCTGTTAATGGCTTTCATTATTGGCTGGTAATCAGAAAATGTTCTTGCATGTTCGACTTCAGCTCACATATTCGCATGCTCGAACTTGTACTATGTTCGAGTCGAGATGGAGCACAAGACCCTGGATTTTGTCTGATAAACATCCAGGCTGCGGATTCTTTGTGGATTATTATGATTTATTACATGACTCATTTGATTGGATGGATGCGACCATAGCTGATTCTACTTGTCAATCCTTATTTACTGGATGGTTGCATCCATACCTTGGATCCTGGTTATTGTACACTCTGTTATGGATGGTTTTTCCCATACCACATATCATGTATCTGAGATATCAGTGGTATTTTTATTCTTAGCTTTTTCGATGGCAGTGTTTTCAGTTGGGCGCGTTATCATAAAGCATTTCACCCCTCCCTCTCTCTCGGACCTCATGCTTAGGGGTCATCTGTTACACAGCATTTTGTCACCGTCCCTACAATTCCTCGTCCCGTACGTTGGAGGACTATTCTCGTGACCTGTGAACAGTAAAATGTCTTGAAAACACCTTAATGGCATCCTTCTGCATAAGGATAAGAATTCTCCTGAAGAACAATTCCTCTGGAAAACCCTAAAAATCCATGTTTTGGCATTGGCGCGGGTAGCCAGTTCATCCCTCGTGCCAATGGGGAAAAAGCACCATAGTGGGCGCTCCAGCTAGCGCTCTATCCCTATGTCTTGCTCGCGCCAAGCCTATTAAGGAATGTTTTTTAAAAATAAATGGCGGAAGTTTGATTCTAACAAACTCAGAATGAATCATCAGAAATAATTTGGGTTGTTTGCCTCCGGATCTCCCTAATTAGAAAGTATTTTTCCACCTCTCATGGAACCTTCCTAGGAGATAGGGCTCTATCCCATGATTATAGGGATCCTAACCTCCCTTCCTCCCTTTATTAAAGCCTGCCCTCTCCATTTACAAGCTAGCTGGACACTTGGAAGCTAAACATTTGGGAAGGAAACTATAGTTGAGTGACTATTGAGAGTAGAGCCAAGGATAACCCCGTAAGAGAGAGAGCCTTGTCCAAATTCCCGACAAGCTTTGTGAGACACGCTCCACTGGAAACCCTACCAAAGGAAGAGCACGACGTCAGAACTCGGTTGTAATCATTATTTCACATTTTAATATATGCTCGACTATGTTATCAGTTCCACTATTGTGTTATTTATCTATGTAATGGAATTTAGTTCAATCCTTTCCGACTAATTGATAGTTACATGGTTGAATTGTTACGTTGTATGCCGTCGTTTCTTATCTACATGTGTATAGGTGTTCGAGCGAGGTGAGCGAAAGGATCGTGACCTGTCAAGCTAGGGACGGGAAGTAGTGCTTCTCCTTCGACAACAGCAGCGTAGGACTTGAGGTAGGCTATCTACCGTAACTTCGTCTTTTGTAACTAGGAGTCGGTATCATAGCGTGTTTCGATTTTTGCTAGACCCACTCTAGGGCTAGTGGGATCACCTCTATCCACAGAGGGGATTTACCACCTCAACATTTTGGCCAAAGCTTGACCCCGGAAATTCAACCCTCTTCTGCTAGAGTGGCTTTACTACTGGGAAGAACGTTCCTCCTGCGAAATTTGTTGGTAAAGGCTCCCAATATGACTGTAATCCTTGTTGGAAGGCTCCCTAAGCATCCCCACAAAATCTCCACCTCAAACTCCCCTCACTCCTCAACCTCCCAGAGTGACTCCACCAATTATTACGCATTCCCTATGTTGTTATAGTTTCCTCTGCATTGTGGTACCCCATCTACCCACATTTCCTAATTGCAAATCAATATGATGGAAAAATGGAAAATTTGGATATTTCACTTAGAAAAATGCTAAGTGGGAATATCACAACCTATGCAATATGTTGTTGTAATAATGAACCAGTTGTGTTGGTGGATGCCCTAGATTTGATGATGCATGGCCTAAATGGGTTGGATTTTCCTGTTGTTAATAAAAAAATTTACAATTTATGTAAAAAAATGAGATTTTATTTTTATTTTTTTTCTATTTGATGAATCATAAGATGCTCAACTCATGCATTTGTTCCAAAAAAAAAATCACAATCAAAGAATACAAAACATTTGGATGGGTCACCCCATGCGATGAGAGATGGATTGCTAAAATCCCTAAGGGTACTTTGGCAACTTTGTATATGGATTAACTTAGAGAGAACCATACCCAAGATGAATCGTAAGATGTTCAACTCATGCATTTGTTCCAAAAGGAAATCACAATCAAAGAATACACTAGAAGTTTCAAGTCTTGAAGTTTCAAGTCTTAGAATGAAAGGTCAGACTCTCTGCAAATCTGGAAAAATATCTACATGTCAAATCCAAGGTTGAAAATCCAAACTAATATAAGAATGTTTGAACCTAACTCTTTGTAAAAGTATATTATTGTAGCTAGAAGAGAAAAATGGTCATGATGAAGCTATAAAGAAAAATATATTTGGATCTACTAAAAGGGGTTATGCATATGAAAGGAAATTCGAGGGTGGAAAGTCTTAAATGTCACAAATTAGAAACCCTAGTTCACTACCTGTCCCCAAAAACCTACCATAAATGCCCCCATCTGTTGTTTGAGGGACATATTTGCAACCCTCAACCATCAAAAGGCTCGTGTAACAACAAAATATATTTTCTTCACATACACATTGCATACAATAAGAGTGTTCCATCTTCAGGCTTCCTGTAGGCTTTAGCTATTGCAAGGTGTCTAGGAACTACTTCTCAAATATTTAATGGTTACTGCAAGGGGTCTTCTCCATGTATGCTCCAATGACAAAGGTCAACATCAAAAACTAGTAAGTGTCTCTAAGACTCTCCATGTCACCCAAACAATATTCTACATGACTACTCCATGAGGGCTTCAACATTGCTCATTCTACATAGATAATCCCTTCAAGACTGCCTTTAATGGTTCTGCAACACAATTGCCTCAAAAAGTGCACAACAGTCCTCAGAGTATCCTTAAGTGTCCTTCATTATATTTTTCAAAGTCAGCTCCATAAAACCTGCTTTCAAATGATCCCAAAATATGCCAAAGGTTCTTTCAATCCCAAAAAGGGGCCTTCCTTAAATGGATGCCCCTTTTTTTATTACTTTCTTGTTTGTCCTATAAAATTGCTTTTTGTATTTTTAAAGTCATCTTATAATCCCCTTTTGAAAGCAAAAAAGGCCTTGCAAGGCTTAGGTATTCATTGATATGTTGTAGGAATGCATGTCTAACCCTCATAGAAGAAAATATATGCACCTATACATTCTTCATCTATACACCTAAGGTATATTAGGGATTTTCATCAATTATCTAAGGCTTAATGATTAGAAATTCTTAGGACTTGACATCAATTACCCATGGCTTAGGTATTTTCCATGCATCTAGGGCTTCATTGTTAAGGATTCTTCCATATGTGATCTCGTTTCTTCTTCGTAGACCTATGGCACCTTCCATATATGTTCATCCATAAATTATCTAGGGCTTCTTCATCTTCAACCATGCTAGGGCCACATTAATGCACTTGGAACCTAGGGTTTGCTCTTAGGGTTTCAATCATTATCTTTCATATACCTAGGGTCGGCTTCAGCATTACACCCATGGTTTGTCATCATATTAACATCAATGACAACTTTATCCAATAGAATCCATTATATGTGAACTAAGTTTTGGAAGGCGGTCTTTGATATAAAATCAATCACATATGATTTTTATAAAATCTTGTAATACCAAACCTTGTTTAGCTTGGAAATCCATTTAAACCATGTATTTGAAGAAGACCATTGATCACAAATGGATTCAATACTGTGTGCAGGAGGAGATACAGGTTCTTGAATAAATCCATCTTCATTCTCTCCATATTGAATCCTGAATCCTGAAAAGAAAAAAAAACAAAAAGAAAAAAAATAATAATAATAATAATTGTTTAATTTATGGTGATCTTATATGGAGATAGGATTTTGAAACGGTTTAATGTTAATTCTGTGTAAGGTCAATAGTTTCCCACTCATGTACTGGATTTTTTTTGGCATAACAGGATTTAGTCACAAATTATAACCCAAGAGGAAGGGGGTTCACCATACTGTTGTGTTTTTCAGAGATAAAAAAAGAGCAAACTGAGTAAGCTTAAGCTAGTCAATGGGTGACACTTTGTTTCACAAAAGCTAGCCTCATTCAAATTAACCTCTATTGGACATGTGGCAAAATATGTGTATGTCTTTCTATTTTTTTCTTGTTGAGTTTTTCCCAATTTATTCCTGATCAGATTCAAACTCTTGACTCTTTTTCCTCAATGAGTGCTTGTCAACTCCAAGCCCTATGACTATGATGCAGATTATTAAAGAATCAGATCAGGAATTTGAATGAGTCTAGCTTTTGTGAAACAAAGTGTAACCATTGGATCGACTTCAGGGACAAAGTATTGCTAAGATTACAGTTCTCATTTTTAGATGGATGTGAGGGAAATAGATAGAATATTTGTTTGTCCCAAGAATTCTTCATTGATATTGCTTAGATAGCATATTCTCCTAAATTTTTCGTATACCTCAGGGAGGTAGATAATGTATTGTTTTTTCCCCAAGAATCAATATTGTCTAATGGATACTATGACAACTTTTGTTGATGTTTTGGTCAGCCATGGCAGCATTGGTAAAATTCTTGTTTTGCTTTCAGAATTGAGTAATAACAAATTGGATGAATCACATGGGCAGCCCACAAGGACGTAAATAAAGTGTTATGGTGTGATTTTGCTTGAATTTTTATTGTAGAAGCTGGATACCAAAAATTTTAAGTCGATGTCCTTACTCCAATTTTTGTTAATGTATAGCCATTTCAATTTTCTCTCAGTGGACAAGGAATTGATAAGTACACACCAGTGCATTTGATTTGTTGTTGTCTGGAGGGATGGTTTTGTTTTCCAATACATGATGCAATATAACATAGCTTGAAGTATATATCTGTTGTTATTAAGACAATTTCATGTGATGAACACTTACCTTAATGATGTTTCTTGAATTGATAATTATATTATAATATTTATTTTTTATTTATATTTTTGAATTTTTAAATTTGTGCCATAGCACATCCTTGGTGCATAACATCTCAATATTCTAGGGAAAATAAAGCTGGGAAGGGGGAAAATGTGGTCGGTCTCTTTCATTGATTTGGACCTGCATGAGTTGTACCATTAAATAAGTGTTGTTGCAGCTTTGTACATGTAATTTTTCTGAACTTTTGTCATTTAAAGTCATGCAATGAGTAGTATAAGGGAATTCAAGTATTTTAGCTTTCCCATGCTTGGAGTTGACAAGCACTCATTGAGGCAAAAGAGTTAAGAAGAGTTTGAATCAGATCAGGAATAAATTGGGAATAACTCAGCAAGTACAAAATATAAAGGCTTACACATATTTTGACACATGCCCAACAGAGTTTAATTTGAATGAGTCTAGCTTTTGTGAAACAAAGTGTCACGCAATGACTAACTTGAGCTTACTCATTTTTCTCTTTTTTTATATCTGAAAAACACAACAGTATGGTGAACCCCCTTCCTCTTGGGCTATAATTTGTGACCAAATCTTGTTATGCAAACAAAAATATAGTACATGAGTGGGAAACTTTTGACCTTACACAAAATTAACATTAAACTGTTTCAAAAACCCTGAAATTATCTTATTTCAAATCAGAAATATCATGACCTCCCAAACTCTCATTGAGACAAAAAAAAATTGAAATCAGTTCTTTTTTTGAGAGGTACTCAGCTATACAACTGTTTCTACCAATTTTTTCACCAAAAGCTACAAAAATTGATCTAATTGTCACAGCCCTCTTTTTTTTCGGCCAAAAATAGTGCTCTAATAGCAACTGTTAAGTACTACAAAAATTAATATAGAATCACATACAAAATATAGAATCCTTACAATTGATCATTTTGTTGAAGGAATTTATTCTTATTCACTTGTTTCTTTGACAGGGCAATGTCCTAATGAGGCAAGCTCCGATCACAATAATTTCTCACTGATTTCTTATAATTCTATTTATAATACTATCTACCTACTACAAACATCATAGACATGGAGCCTTTTGGTGGATGGAACCTTTTAATAAGCCTTCTTACAATCTGTTTTCATAGTACTAATGAAGTCTTATTTATGGCGTAGTCTATGGATGCTACAAATTTGACTTTCTGGCACCGTTTTTTTAAGGCGTAGTCTATCGATGCTACGAATTGGATTTTTGGCCTTCATTACATAGAAATACTTAAACATCTACTATTATTCCCCTTGGGTATCTCCCTAGGTACCCCATATTACCCCCTAGGTACATAGATGAATTTATCTCATTCCAACATGTATACAAGAAACTCAACATAAAAACAGACTTGTTATCAAAAGAAGCATGATAGATGCAGAAAGGCAAGATGAAAATTGAGGAAGTAGAGTGGCATGCATAACTCTCTCTGTATGTTCTTAAAAAACAGATCTTTCAAATGGATAGTTGTGGAAGTTGAAGTTTCTTGATTATTTCCATTTGATTATTTTATGTTCTTGTAGTGCCAGTCTTTATGCTTGGCTGGAAGATGCTATTAATGATAAATAATATATAGGAGTAGGGAGATATGTAGGTTTTTTTATGAAACTGTAGATCAATTTTTATTTTTTGAGTGTCATACAAACAGAAGCTATGTATATTTCACTTTTTCTTTAATATCAATCTATGTTTTTTCTTTCAAAAAAAATACATTGCAATTTCTCCTTCATAGGAAAAAAAGAACACTCTTTAATTGAGAAAAGTTATAGCTAGCTGAGGGCTGTTAAAGGACTCGAAATTTGACATTTCGGTGTTACTGGAAATTATTTTACGGCTCTGTTTCAATCTCCATTTTTCCATACTAATCCTCGCTACTTAGTAATGTCACGGTGTATTCCTCACTAGTTACTAAGGTCACATGTGTATTTTTATAGTAAATATTAAATAGCATTAGCAGAAAATTTTCTAAATTCTTTTGTGACCACCTAATGCATGGTTATATTAAATAGCATGGCAGTAGAAGATAAATCCCACGAAAACACTTGTTTTGGTTAACACTTATCTAAGTTTAGTGTTAAGCCATTTTTCAAGGTTAATTTTGATGCAATGCTAATATTGACAATCTCATTTTGGTTCATGCCCACTTGTATCTGGAATTTGGGTTGGGACAACAGATGAAATATGTCCCTGGTTTAGTGATCTAAGTTTTTGGAGGCCACCATCATGTTTGGCATCCCTATCATCAACGGAGATCATTTGTGCTTGATATTCCCATGAAGTCTACTTCATAGATATGGTATGGATGATTTATCGTGCATTATGAGTCTAATTTTTATGGACCCAAGGACTACACTAACATGCTAAGTACAATGCCAAGCCCAAACCAACCAATTCCATCAACAGAAAACTGATATCTCTGTAAAAACATGTTAATTTAGAGCACTGGTCTGCTTTTATTTTAACTTAAAATTATCATAACAGGCACTGCAATAGAAATTATAGAAACTGGGAAGCCAGGTAGTGAAAAATATTGCAGAAATCTTCAATAAATATTATTGATAAAATAAAAATCAACTGTACATAAGACAGACAACATTCCTAAGAACATATGCTCAGACCCAAGAGGTCTCTCACCAATTACCATACAAGAATTCACCCAGATGTCCCTACTCTAAGCCTATGATATTTCTTATAATGAGAACCCTCACTTTTGCTTCATTATCTTTCTCAACTAAACCAACTGAAAAGATCTTAAATAAAGTTGAAAGCCTTGGTAGGAAATATTGCATGATCTGTGTTGGACAAATGAAATTTTAAATTTCTTAAAAAGGCAAATTTCATCATTAAATTTCAGACCATTTTAGAAAAATGGCCCTAAATATCAACCAAGTGATGAAGAGGCAAAATGTAAAAAATTTCAACTATTTATAAGAATGATTGTTGCCTCCTTACCAAGTTTTTCAAATGCATGGTGGTTGATTCTGATCCATTAGACTTCTAGAATGGTTCTTGCCAACATCCCAAGGGGGAAAGCAATTATGCGACAAATCCTGTCAGTGTGCAAAGCTCACTGTTGACTTTGAACTAAAAACGATTGAAGAAAACAGCAAGAAAACTTTTGCAAATAGTTTAAAACCAATAAGACCAAAAATCCCAATGGTTCCCATCCCTCCTCCGCGTGGAGAGTCACCTCATCTTCCTCTTTCCCTAGAGGTAAGGTTTCATCCAAAATAAGTGGCTATTTGGAAGGCACCGTGAAAGGAAAATTTGACAAACTTCTTATGAATGTTTGTAAGACCAACGATAAGTGAGCGTCCAACCACGTTGGGACGAGGTAAGGTGTCAATGATTGTTTTCCTACTCAATCATGCATCAGAAGTTGTGTTTTAGAGTAGTGGTTAGGGTTTTGCTTTACAATATGCGTGATTGAAATGGATCTCATTTCATTACCACAAACTTTTCCCCCAAGCAAAGAAACAGAGACCATTAACAAAGCACAAAGAAAAATTGTGCAAACTAGTGTGTAATGTATAGCTTGGATTTGATATGTGTTAATTCCAGTTAAGTCTCGTAGATATAATAGATCTGGAAAAATTAGATGATACCAATGTACAAACATATAAGAATTTAAAGTTCGTACATTTGCGTGTGGGATTTGAATATTTATATTTTCAAGATAAAAATGATTGAAACAGTCAGAATTTCACATCTATCCCATCACATTTTGTAGGGAGGGAGCAATGCATGAATGTTGCAAAACTACTGAGAGCACTCAACACCTTGTGGAGAGGCTTGATCCTACGCTCCAAGCTATGACAAGACACAAGCAGAGGATATGAGAAAATAAACTTTGGAGGAAACCCTGCAGTATGCATCAAAAAGTCCATGTTTTCCTGCACCTTATCCATGGAAGTTTTTAATATAGGTGAGTGCCTCCTAAAAAACTCCTTGATGTCATCTTCAAGGTGCCCAAAACCTTCAATTTTTTTTTTCAAAATTCAGGCACGTTACGTTTCATTAGAATATGAGGTACCGATTTGAAAACACTGGAGACATTAACCTCTGATCCGAACAAGTTTTTAAGATACTGGATGTTGGGACGCAGAGTTTTCTCGAGACTAGCACTGAGCAACCTTGGTCCTTGGGATATCACATTTCCCAAGTCTTGTGTAGGAAGCCCCAATGTTTTCATGAACTTAATCTTGGGTTTCAACTGTCGATCAACGTTGTAAGTAAGAATAGTTGGGAATCTAGTAATATCCTTCCTTACCTGGTGTTCTGGGCATCCTGAATATTTCAGTAACTGTACCGCTTGTTGGGCTGTATGAGCTGATCTTGTCACAGCTATGGATGGCCTTACTTTAAGGATAGCTGGGAGTTCAGACTGATAGAACCCACATTCATTGAGTAAGAATTTTGAAACGGATGATGTGTTCTTTGCTTCTGGGTAGCTTGTGGACATGTTCTCTGCTTCTGGGTAGCTTAAGAATAATCTGGGTTAATTATGAAGATAGTGTTGTAACAGCCGCCGCGAGCAGGTGACGCTGAGATCCCAAAAATGAATCCAAGTACTAAGCGAACATGGCCATTGCAGAAGATTTGAAATTAGGTGTTCCATCTACGATTTTGTTTCTCCGTTGAATTACGCTCACAATTGAGTTTGAATTGGGCACACGCCATATTAGAGTTTGAATCATGCTAAAAATGTTGCACGCAGAGCCTGGATCTATCATTCTGGAGTTTCAAGAGAAAGAACACGGAGGTTATGAGATTGGATCTCGTGCTTCGAGGAAAAAAGGATCAGTTTGAGCACCACTGAAGTGCTACTGAAGTGCTTCGTGGAGGCGGCAAGCCTTAACAAAGAACAGCGACGAAGGGAGACAGAGATGGAATGGAAACAAAGATGGCAACATAGAATGGTGACGGAGGGAGACGGAGGTGGAATGGGAACAGAGGCGGCCATCGGAGGAAGGGGTCAACGTGCTGCCGGAGGATTAAAAAAAAATGGTGTCGGAAAGTCTAATTCGTAGCATCCATAGACTACGTTGTTCAAAAGTACATGTAAATTGTTAGTCAATATTAACGAAACATGTAAATAATACCATGGATATAGTTAAAGAATGGCCTTTCTGCCTCTGAAAGAGGCTAATAAGACGGCCATTTATTTTACTGGGCGTAAAAAATACTTTGACATTTTGATTGGTTGTTCAAGGGTGCGTAAACAGCATGCACCAAAAAATTTTAAGTTAGTAACGACAAGGACTAATGCTTAATAAAATTTCGATTACTATAGTCCCATGTTTTCTGACAGCAGGGACTAATAAGCTCCTTTAATAGGAGATAAGAGTTACAAACTTGAACGAAGAGTTGCAACTCTTTCCGTAGGACCAACCATCCTTAATCAAGCCTAAGAATTATTTAGATGAATTAAATTAGCAGTGTGGATGTGTTCCAAATTTTTGTTATGTCTGATCTTAAATGTGATGAATGATAATGGTGGTTGATAGTGTTTAGTTATTATATATGTTAGTGTTTTTAAATTTAACACTATCGGCGGTGTGGATGTATTGCAAATGTTTTTCTTTGTCTAGTGTCACATGTGATGAACGATAATTCTAGTTGATAGTTTTATTGTACATTATTTGTATTGTAATGTTTAGTCCACAAAAAGTTCTTCTTGTGAGAATATTTTTTATTTTGTGTGGGACTTTCGTTAACTTATTCTAAATGCTTGTGGGCATTGTTGCTTAAGTTGTATGGTTTTTGTTACTCCCTTATAACTTTTTTCCATATTCTTTTTTATTTTAATTTCAAATTTTTAACCACATTTTTGTGGGATGATAATAACAAAATTAGTAAAAAAAAATTATAAATGATTAATAATAATAGTTAGTGTCACAATAAATATTGGTCAACTATACCAAGTTATTATATGTCAATATTAATAATAACAATTAGTGTCACAACAAGTCTTGGTCAACTATACCAAGTTATTATATGTTCATGGATTTTCTAATTTTATTGTTGTTCTAGTTGTCTTAAAGAAGAGGATGTAAATGCCATTGTATATGCATTTCCACTTTTCCTTTTTGTTTGTATAGTAGTATAGTCCACGTCCCTTATGGTAGTTTATCATTCCATAATTATCCTAGTATTTACTACGCTTTTTTCATCTTCAATATTCAGGCTTATTCAATTCTTGATATACAAAATGGCGGGCAAGAGATGTCCATATGATCCAAAATGGAATTAATGGGTCTCGTCATAGCAACCACCCTCATACTCACCACTTAATCAACAAACAACTAAGTAGTCCTTGCCCCTTCGACACTGTAGGGACTATAGCAATCATATTTTTAGTCCTTATTAGTAAGGCATGGAAACCAATGAAGTCTTTCTATTTTTTACCAAAGTTTTCCTTTTATATTCAATTGACTATTTTTTCCCTACTTATGAAATACTTACAATGATTTTTCTATCCAATGAATAATTTTGAGATGTTAATTTTGGCCTAATATTGAGGCCATAGAGTCCCATGTTAAATGAACTAATACTAGCATTTGTTCTTAAACATTTAATGTTAGAATTTTTTTTTCATGCCCCAAACTTTAATAAGCCAAAACTTTTAATTTTTTAACTCGTTTTACATGATTTTTTAGTTTTAGTTTTTCAATTCATATCTAGGGAAAACTCCCTAGAACATCTATATGTTGGAGAAAAAGATCGACACAACTAGCACATATCCATCTTCCTCACATTCTTTATTATGCACACATCCCAATACCTCAACTACCTTTTCATTTCACACAAACTTCAATTCAACACTTGATATTTGTTTATATCAAATAATGCAATGTTACCCTTTATACAAAAGGGAAATTAGTTTTACAATATAGCAATAATATGATTATGATATAAGTATTTAAAATAATGAATATATTTTTTAATAAATATTTTTATTATTTTAAATAATATATCTTGAAAAGTTAAAAAGAATTAAATTTTTTAATATTTTTTATTTAAAATAAGTTCATAGGTTTTGGATTGATTGTGAATATCTATTTTAGTTTTTAATTAATAAAATCATGTATTCAATGCTTCTATATGTTGGTGAAGTGGATGAACACAACTCTCACATACCATCTTCCCCAAATCTTTATTCCACGCACATCCAGACTTCCTACGCCTCTTGTCTCACACAACTACTTCAACACTTCATGAAAACATCAATTCAACACTTGAGATTTGTAAATTTACATAAATAACGAAATTTATGATTTATTAAAAAAACTAAATTTATTTTACAATAATTATTATATAAGTATTTAGAATAATAAACATGTTTTTTTATTAAATACTTTTATTATTATCTCTACACTAGATATTGTATTGGGTTTTTGGTAAACCATATTAGTTTTGCTTTGACCAAAAATCCAATACAATCTTTCTATAGCTTAACCTTGAAAATTGAAATTGATTATTTTTTTAAATAATTAATTTATTTATGTTTCATTTGATTGGTTATCAAAATAAACATATTATTGCAAATTGTTTTAAAAGTTGTGTTAAACAATTAATCTATTTATATTGAGCTATCTGTTGATTGGTATGATACAACAATACAATTTTGATATTACTAATTTCAATTAATACACTTTTGATTAAAAATAAAAGTTGAGAAAAATCTTTAGACGAGTAAAAATGATATGATCTTTGGATGGGAGGTAATTCCCTATTTATTTAAAACAAATCAAATCTAATTTGAATAAGCTTTATAATTTTTTCTATTAATTTTTGCGTCCTAATATTTACTACTTTTTCTATTAACCATTTCAATAATAATAAAAACTAGCACAATCACATTTACCAATGTGTCTGATATACGCCTAATAGGCGTATATGAAATATATCTACAACCACATTCACTAATGTGTTTGATATACACCGATAGGCCTATATCCACCACCCACCACATGTATTTTACCAAAATAATCATTACATATTTATGAATATAATTACCAATATATTTTATATATCTACTTGTAATATATTAATAATATAGACTATATTGATACTATATATTAAAATCATATATATATATATATATATAAAATAAAATATTATTAAATTTTTTCAATATATTAATAGTTATAACTCAAACTATACTAAAATTAAAATATAACATAATACTAGTATTTTATTACTATTTATAATAAGTATATATCTCTTACATATATACGAAGGGATTATTAATATTATACTCCAATATAACTAATAACCTCAAGGGTCTAATATTATAAACCCAAGGAACTGGTGAACCCAAGGGAAAAATATTAAAAAGCCAAGAGATCAAGAAGCCCAAAGAATCCATATTAAAACGTGAAGAGATTAATAAAGCTTAGAAATTAATATTTTAAATACAAATAAAATATAAAATCACATGATTATTAATATTATAAACCAAAGAGAACAATCAACTTTAAGGATTGTTAATATTATGAACCCAATGAATTAAAAATATAAAAATTAATAAACCCAATGGATTGATATTAAAACCCAAGGAAATAATAAACCAAAGGGATCAATATTAAAATGAAAAGAAATTAATAAACCCCAAGAATTAATATTTTAAACTCAAAAACCTAGGATATTAATACCATAATGATCAATATTTTAAACTCAAAAGATTAATAAACCCAAGGGATTATTAATATTATAAACCAAAAGACGAATAAACGCAAGGTTTTAATATTATAAACCAAAGGAATCGATGAACCCAAGCGATAAATATTAAAAACATACAGGACCAATAAGGCCAAGGGATCAATATTAAAAATAAAAGAGATTACTAAACCCTAAGAATAAAGTTTTTAAACTCAAAAACCTAAGAAATTAATAAACCTTAATAATTAATATTTTAAATTAAATAGATTAATAAACCTAGGACATTATTAATATTATAAATCAAAAGAAGTAATAAACTCAAAGGTTTAATACTATAAACTAAAGTAATTGGTGAATCCAAGGGATAAACATTAATATTATAAACCATGAAATTAATAAACCCTAATAATTAATATTTTAAACTCAAGAGATTAGTAAACACTAAGAATTAATATTTTAAACTAAAGAGATTGATAAACCCAAGGGATTATTAATATTATAAACAAAAAGATCTAATAAATCAAAGGGTTTGATATTACAAACCAAAGGAATTGGTGAACCCGAGGGATAAATATTAAAGACATAAGTGATCAATAATGCCAAGGGATCAATATTAAAAACACAAGAGATTAAAAAATCCTAAGAATTAATATTTTTAACTTAAAAACCTAAGAAATTAATAAACCCTAAGAATTAATATTTTAACTTAAGAGATTCTAAGACCCAACTGTGGTTTAATATTATAAACGAAAATAATTAATAAACCAAAGGGTTTTATGCCATAAACCAAAGGAATTGGTGAACCCAATGGATAAATATTAAAAACCTAAGGGATAAATAACGGGAAGGGATCAATATGAAAAACATAAAAGATTAATAAATCTTGCAATTTAATATCTTAAACAAAAAGGTTTGATAAACTCACATGATTATTAATATTATAAACTTAAGGTAATGATATTAAACCTAAGAGATTAATATTATAAACCTCACGTATGTAAAAACCTTTAGATAAACACTGTAAACCATAAAATAAACATGGTTGAGCATGTTTGACTTAAAAATTGAGACAATTATTGTCATAATGTGAAGTTGGACGAAGAATGACCATAGTTTTCCATGGTTGATTTTCATATTGAGACAATATTTGTCACAATGTGACATTCAACCATGGAAGATCTTGATTGACTATAACTAACTATGATTAACAACGGTAGCCCATGGTTGATTTTCATATAGATACAATGTTTTTCATAATGTGACATTGGACCATGCATTAATATTAAAGTGTATGACTAATATTTAACGCCTAATATTACCAACCCAAAGAATTAGGAAACTCAACAAATTAATAAACCATAATAATTAATATCTTAAAATGAAAACCTAAGAAATGAATAAACCCTAAGAATTAATAATTTAAACTCAAGAGATTAATAAACCAAGGGATTATTAATATTATAAAACAAAAGAAGTAATAAACCCAAAGGTTTAATATTATAAACCAAAAGAATTGGTGAACCCAAGGGATAAATATTAATATTATAAACCAAAAAATTAATGAAGCATAAGAATTAATACTTTAAACTCAAGAGATTAATAAACACTAACACTTAATATTTTAAACTTAAGAGATTAATAAACCCAAGGTATTATAAATAATATAAACCAAAATAATAAACCCAAGAGATTATTAATATTATAAACCAAAATAATAAACCCAAAGGTTTAATATTACAAACAAAAGGAATGGGTCAACCGAAGGGATAAATATTAAAGACCTAAGAGATCAATAAGGCCAAGGGATCAATATTAAAAACATAAGAGATCCATAAACCCTAACAATCAATATTATGAACTGAAATATTATAATCCCTAATGTTATAAACTCTAAACATTAAAAACAATATTATAAACCCTAATATTATACCCAAATATTATAAACCAAATATTAACCCATAATTATAAATGCTATATGTTAGAATCTATATTATAACCCAACATATTATGTCATAATGTAAATCATAATATTAAAAGTCAAAAGATTAATAAACCCAAGGGATTATTAATATTATAAACCAAAAGAACTAATAAATGCAAGGGTTTAATATTATAAACCAAAGGAATCAGTGAACCGAGGGGATAAATATTAAAAACCTACATGATAAATAAGGCCGAGAGATATATATTATAAACAAAAAAGATTATTAAACCCTAAGAATAAAAATTTTAAACTCAAAAACCTAAGAAATTAATAAACCCTAATAATTAATATTTTAAATTAAATAGATTAATAAACCCAAGACATTATTAATAATATAAAAAAAAAAAAGTAATAAACCCAAAGGTTTATTATTATAAACCAAAGTAATTGGTGAACCCAAGGGATAAATATTAATATTATAAACCAAGAAATTAATACACCCTAATAATTAATATTTTAAACTCAAGAGATTAATAAACCCATTGGGTTATTAATATTTTAAACATAAACAACTAATAACATCAAGGGTTTGATATTACAAACCAAAGGAATTGGTGAACCGAAACGATAAATATTAAAAACCTAAGGGATCAATAAGCCCAAGGGATCAATATTAAAAACACAAGAGTTTAATAAATCCTAAGAATTAATATTTTTATCTCAAAAACCTAAGAAATTAATAAATCCTAAGAATCAATTTTTTTAACTCAAGAGATTCTTAGATCCAAGGGTGGTTTAATATTATAAATGAAAAAACTAATAAACCCAAGGGATTTATATTATAATCCCAAGGAATTGGTGAACCTAAGGGATAAATATTAAATACCTAAGTGATCAATAATACGAAGGGATCAATATGAAAAACATAAGAAATTAATAAAACCTAAAAATTAATATCTTAAAGAAAAAGGTTTGATAAACTCACATGATTATTAATATTATAAACTCAAGGGAATAATATTAAACCTAAGATATTAATATTATAAACCTAAAATATATAAAAACCTTTAGATAAATATTATAAACCCCATGTGTATAAAACTCTTTAGATAAATACTATAAACCATAAAATAAACATGGTTGAGCATGTTTGATTTAAACATTGAGACAATTGTTGTCACAATGCGACGTTGGATGAAGAATGACCATGGTTTTCCATGGTTGATTTTCATATTGAGACAATCTTTGTCACAATGTGACATTCGACCATGGAAAACCTACATTCACTACGATTAACTATGATTAACAATGGTAGCTCATGGTTGATTTTCATATAGAGACAATGTTTTTCATAATGTGACATTAGATCGTGCATTAATATTAAAGTGTATGACTAATATTTAACGCCTAATATTACCAACCCAAAGAATTAGGAAACTCAACGGATTAATAAACCCTAATAATTAATATCTTAAACTGAAAACCTAAGAAATGAATAAATCCTAAGAATTAATAATTTAAACTCAAGAGATTAATAAACCCAAGGGATTATTAATATTATAAACCAAAAGAAGTAATAAACCCCAAGAGTTTAATATTATAAACCAAAGGAATTGGTGAACCCAAGAGATAAATATTAATATTATAAACCAAAAAATTAATTAAGCATAAGAATTAATACTTTAAACTATAGAGATTAGTAAACACTAACACTTAATATTGAAGAATGACCATGGTTTGCCATGGTTGATTTTTATATTGAGACAATATTTGTCACAATGTGACATTCGACCATGGAAGACCTTCATTCACTACGATTAACTATGATTAACAATGGTAGCCCATGGTTGATTTTAATATTGAGACAATGTTTTTCATAATGTGACATTGGACCATGCATTAATATTAAAGTGTAAGACTAATATTTAACACCTAATATTACCAACCCAAAGAATTAGAAAACTTAAGGGATTAATAAACCCTAATAATTAATATCTTAAACTTAAAACGTAAGAAATGAATAAACCCTAAGAATTAATAATTTAAAGTGAAGAGACTAATAAACCAAATGGATTATTAATATTATAAACCAAAAGATCTAATAAACCAAAGGGTTTAATATTATAAACCAAAGGAATTAGTGAACCCAAGGGATAAATATTAATATTATAAACCAAGAAATTAATAAAGCATAAGAATTAATATTTCCAACTCAAGATATCAATAAACCCTAAGACTTAATATGTTAAACTTAAGAGATTAATAAACCTCAAGGGGTTATTAATATTACAAACCAACATAATAAACCCAAGGGTTTAATATTACAAACCAAAAGAATTGGTGAACCCAACGGATAAATATTAAAGACCTAAAGGATCGATATTAAAAACACAAGAGATCAATAAACTCTAAGAATAAATATTATGAACTGAAATATTATAATCCCCAATGTTATAAACTAAACCCTAATATTAACCCCTAATTATAAAAGATATATATTAGAATCTATATTATAACCCAACATATTACTCCATAATGTAAATCATAATATTAAAACTCAAAAGATTAATAAACCGAAAAGATTGTTAATATTATAAACCAAAAGAACTAATAAACACAAGGGTTTAATATTAGAAACCAAAGGAATTGGTGAACCGAGGGGATAAATATTAAAAACCTACATGATCAATAAGGCCAAGGGATCAATATTAAAAACAAAAAATATTATTAAACCCTAAGAATAAAATTTTTAAACTCAAAAATCTAAGAAATAAATAAACACTAACAATTAATATTTTAAATTAAATATATTAATAAATCCAAGACATTATTAATATTATAAACGAAAACAAGTAATAAACCCAAGGGTTTAGTATTATAAACCAAAGTAATTGGTGAACCCAATGGATAAATATTAATATTATAAACCAAGAAATTACTACACCCTAATAATTAATAGTTTAAACTCAAAAGATTATAAACATAAAGAACTAATAACACCAAGGGTTTGATATTAGAAACTAAAGGAATTGGTGAAACGAAGGGATAAATATTAAAATCCTAAGGGATCAATAAGGTCAAGGGATTAATATTAAAAACACAAGAGATTAATAAAGCTTAAGAATTAAAAAATTTATCTCAAAAACCTAAGAAATTAATAAACCCTAAGAAATAATATTTTTAACTCAAGAGATTTTAAGACCCAAGGGTAGTTTAATATTATAAACAAAAAGAACTAATAAATCCAAGGGTTTTATATTATAAACCACAGGAATTGGTGAACCCAAGGGATAAATTTTAAAAAACTAAGGGATCAATAAGGTGAAGGGATCCATATGAAAAACATAAGAGATTAATAAATCCTAAACATTAATATCTTAAACAAAAAAGTTTGATAAACTCACATGATTATTAATATTATAATCTTAAGGGAATAATATTAAACCTAAGCCCTGGGTGCGGGTGTCGAGATGGAGGTTTAATGTGATAGGACATGGGCTGGTAAGTGGCTGAGACACTTGGCCATGCTTGCCGCCACCATGCGTGAGCTCATAAGCCTCTAGGTTGTCAACCAGAATGTCTTAAATTCGACCGATGGCCAAGATATTTCTTCCGCCTCCGTAAAACATTCTCTGCAACTGAATTCAAATCACATTTATGGTTCATTAAAGTCAGGATCTCATCGAGGCATCCGCAACTTGAATTTCAAGATGGAAGAGCGACGAGCTCATTCTATGTCTCCTCCTCCTCCGTTGCAGAGCTTTTTCTCTCCAACAGCTGTGAATCCCTGTTCCCAAACTTCTATAGGTCGTCGTTGTATAATTGCTTGTTGTCTTGAGCTGGGAGACGGAATCCATCTCTCTCGAAACGAACTCTGCAACCTCAGCTCTGTTACCCTTGATTTCTCCATTCATTCGCCACCCCTTCGCACTACTCCCTCGCATTCGCGTACGCCCCTTTCTGAGAATGAAACCATGCCCAGACTTTGTCATCGCATGCGTTGTAGGAGGGGCAGCACTAGAGGTCGTCCTTAGCGTGATGCCTCTTCTTCCAGCCCTGATACTTCGTCCCCATCCTCTGATTACTTCGCTGGTAGGTATCTGAATACCAGAAGCGGCAGAGGTAGATCCCACTTAGCCAGCCACAAAATGGCCTCATCCGCTCCGGCTTCCCCTGCCTCCCTCGCCTCAAACCTGCCTCAAACAGCCCACTTTTCTTTCAAATGCACATTGAACTGTCCTAGAATAATTGCCACCATCTTTGTCTCATTTCAGGAAGAGCCTCAGATAGCTGTTGCATGCACGCACTCAGGAGGGAAGGATGTGGGGTCTACTCAGGACGAGGCTTTGAAGATTCAAGAGGATAAGCTCAAAGAGAAGGCACCAATTGACGAGGATGTTGGTTCACACCGAACGGGACGCACCATTCAAGGCACAACCTCTCATGTAGACAAGCCAGATGCGGATGATGATATGGAGGCTTACAGGTGCCTCATCCTTGAAGAACCACCTCCTCCTCATGCTAGTTAATCCTTTTATATTCTGCAATTATGTGTATGTCGAGTCCCAGACTTCAGGGGCTAATCTTGAGTTTTTTGTACTGATATAATGTAGTTTATGTCTGAGATACTAGTTTCTAAGGTTGTTACCCCTACGTGGGCAACGTTTTTCACTGAATGTTCTATGTTTGGATTGGTTTCCCCATGTGGGAAGTCCTCAAACAATCTTTTTGCTGATCATGCCACATCTACTGGGCAACGCATAGGCTACGGCCATGATGTACACTATTTCTTATTTTTAATAGATTTAACTTAACTTAGAAAAAAAAATATTAAACCTAATATATTAGTATTATAAAACTAAAGTATATAAAAACCTTTAGATAAATATTATAAACCTCAATTATATAAAAATCTTTAGATAAATACTATAAACCGTAAAATAAACATGGTTGAGCGTGTTTAATTTTAACATTGAGACAATTGTTGTCATAATGCGACGTTGGACGAAGAATGACCATGGTTTGCCATGGTTGATTTTCATATTCACACAATCTTTGTCACAATGTGACATTAGACCATGGAAGACCTTCATTGACTACAACTAACTATGATTAACAATGGTAGTCCATGAGTGATTTTCATATTGAGACAATGTTTTTCATAATGTGACATTGGACCATGCATTAATATTAAAGTGTAAGAGTAATATTTAACACCTAATATTACCAACCCAAAGAATTAGAAAACTCAAGGGATGAATAAACCCTAATAATTAATATATGAAACTCAAAACCTAAGAAATTAATAAACCCTACGAATTAATAAATTTAAGTGAAGAGATTAATAAACCAAAGAGATTATTAATTATATAAACCAAATGAACTAATAAAACCAAGAGTTTAATATTATAAACCAAAGGAATTGGTGAAGCGAAAAGATAAATATTAATATTATAAACCAAGAAATTAATAAGGCATAAGAATTAATACTTTAAACTCAAGAGATTAATAAACCATAAGAATTAATATTTTAAACTCAAGAGAATAATAAACCCAAGGGGTTATTATTTGGGTTTATTATTATTATAAGCAAGAAGAACTAATAAACCCAAGGATTTAATATTACAAACCAAAGAAATTCGTGAACCCAAGGGATAAATATTAAATACCTAAGGGATCAATATTAAAAATATGAAAGATCAATAAACCCTAAGAATCAATATTATAAACTAAAATATTATAATCCCCAATATTATAAACTCTAAATATCAAACACAATATTACAAACCCTAATATTAAAGACTAATTATAAACCCTATATATTAGAATATATATTATAACCCAACATATTACTCCATAATGTAAATCATAATATTAAACCCAAATAGTATAAGCCCTATATATATTAAAAACTCAATATTATAAACTCAAATATTAAAACAAATATTATAAGACTTATTATTAAACCCAATAATATAAACCTTAATACTATACCCAATAATTGTCTTAATGTTTAACCACCCTTTATGAGGTTTAATCTTCACTCACCTTAGTGACCTTTATATAAATATTATAATTAGTGTATTGTTTTGTATTTTGATTAATCTTATTAAATATTTTAATTAATTAACTTAACATTACTATTAATTAATATGAAAATATTAATTTTAAAATTAATGTTTATTGTAATTGAACATTTTTATATAAATGTTTTGATTAATATATTGCCAAATATTTTAATTAATGTTAAAAAATTTAATGTTTTTATAAATGTTGTCAATGTTTTATATAATGTTAAAAATTAATTAATTAAAGTTAGAATTAATAAATGTTAATGTTTTAATTAATTGATATTAATGTTACTTATTGTTTCAATAATTTAATTAATTAGTGTTGTATTGATTTATTTTTTTAACATGTTTAAATTAATGTTATTAACCATTTTTAAATAATTTTTTTAATTAATAAATTGTCAAAAGCTTTAATTAATATTTCATAGTTAAAAACATTTAAGTACAATTCAAACATTTTATTATTATTATTATTATTATTAACCAAATCTCAATGTATTCATGTTTAGATATATTTGAATAATATAGTTAAGTATAATAATTATGTATTAATGATTTAATTAATATGTCAATATAATGATAACAATATAATAATTATTTCACTTTATTATTAATTAATATTAATAATATATTTTTTTACAAATTTTTGAATTAATCTTTAATGTTATTAAACATTTTTTATATAAAAGTTTTGATTACATAAATGTTTTAATTAATGCTATTAATTAATATTTTAATTAATAATGTTTAATGTTTCAATTTATTAATATTTTAATGTTTTAATTAATTATTTTATATTAATTATGGATTTCATTAAAATACAATTTAGTCATCTAAAGTGATCAAGTAAATTTTTTATTTTGTTTATGTTTACAAGGTTAAAATATTATTAAAATAGATTCTATTATTATTATTATTATTTTATACAATAATAATAGTAATTTAATAGTATAATATAATTGAATTAAAATAATTTCATTAAAATTTAACCTTAAGGTTTATTGCTTATATAGCAATTATGTGTTAATGAACCTTATTATTAAGCAAATCTTTCAATACACTAAACTTTAATACAAATTTTGAATAAAACAAGAAGTATAATTGCATTAGTTAACTCATATATGATCACATAATAGTCACAATTTTTTTACAACTAATTTATGAAAGTAAAAATATATTATAATTTAAACCTGGAATTTATTAGTTATTAATTATATTGTTTAAATAATATGATCATATTAAGTAAAGGAAGTCAACATTAAGGAAGTCCAAATAGGTAGCATGCATAGTTATATATGAGAGAAACATCATTTTTTTTTAATTAATAAAAGTAAATCCAAAGGAGCGAGAATAATTTAATAAAATAAGGTTTTGTTCTTTATAGCTAATTGTGAGAGTGAATACATTTGAATGGCATGCATAGGAGACCGCTACTCCATAAACCTTATAATAATTTAATAATATAATATTATAATATAATTGTATTAAAATAATTATTATAATTTAATCTTACAGTTTATTAATAATACATTTATATTAAAATAATTATTATAATTTAATCTTACAATTTATTATTGTATTAAAATAATTTTATTATAATTTAATATTAAGGTTATCCTTATATTGCAATTATCACAATTGTGTGAAAATGAAATCTTATTATTAATGATAGCTTTCAATACATCAAAAGTTAACACAAATGCTTAATACAACAAAAAGTATAATTGAATTAGTTAAGTGATATATTATTACATGATACTCACAATTTTTTTTTACATTACATTATGAAACCTAAAATTATATTATAATTTAAACCCACCATTTATTATTTATTCATTATATTGTTTAAATAATATGAAACTCTAATTAATTTTATTATCATACATCATGTCAACTCCATTAATCATTCTAGATTTAATTGTTCAGGTGGATACATCAAGAAAGTAAGTTGAAATGAGTAGCATGGAGACTTGAATAACCAGCAACAACAATTTTTTTTAAAGTAATAAAAAATCAATCCACCGAAGCAATAATAATTTAATAAAATAATATAAAATAATATTATGTTCTTTCTAGTAACATGTGAGCGGTCATACATTTGAATTTGAATGCCATGCATATGCAAACACTAGGTTAATGGAGTGGAGGAAAATATTTTAAACGCTCACTTGCCAAGTGGTATACGTTTGAGAATGCAAACAGTGATAAGTTTCAAAATTAATCCACGTTGCAATGCATCTTCTTTTCTTTTCTTTTTCTTTTCTTTTTTTTCAACTAATTAACATACGTGGTTATCAACAATACAGACAATAAATTTTTAATCATGTTTTGTAAAAAAATAATATAAGTATGGTTTAAACATGTGATTTAAATATGCAAGGAAGTTATGACTTTTAATTCCATTCGTTGATCCAATTCACACTATCCGATCAAAAAAATTAATTAGAAAAATGATTAAAATAATCAATTTCAATAAAAGAGATGCAGTTTCAATAAAAAAGACGCCTATCAACATAATTAAATATTATTTTTTTTAGAAAATTTGTTTTATCATATCCCCTTCAATAACAATTTGAAATAATCTTAAAAATTCAATTTCACATTAATACGCTTTCCATTGCCATATTTTGATTAAAAAATTTATAGTTTTCAATAATTATGCTCTACATAATTCTCAAATAGTTTATCATTGGACATTTATCGACACGCCACTGTAGCGTGGAGCAGAATTTTTGGAACAATTAAACCGATCTTTGGATGGGATACGAGTCCCTATTCATTTAAAACAAATCAAAAATAGTTTTTTTTATCATTTTACTCATTAGTTTTTTTTATTATTGATGGCTTAAGTTTTTCCAATTTTTTATTAATCATTTTAATAATATTAATTAACTATTTTAATAATGATAAAAGTTAATTATTCCTTTCATGGCATTATGTCTTTTTCATGGCTATAAAATTGACATTGGCTCATCCCCTTCAAAAATATTATTTATTTGAAAGTTTAATTTCAAATTAACATTTTTAATTGTCATATTTTGATAATAAAAAAATAAGTAAAAAGTAATTCTATTGTGTAATATCATTATATTAATATAATAGACGATATCATTTTCCTATTGTGTAATATCATTATATTAATATAATAGACGATATTATTTTCCTATAGTTATTGTATTGGTATATCTAGGTGGTGCTTGAATTCTATCTCTCTTGCTCCTTGTCATATGCATTCTAATCTCTTGATTTTGTCCACCCCTTTTCATTAGACCCTTTCTTCTCTCTCAGTTCCAATCATGGCACATTCTTTTATTTACAAAGAGAAAGCAAACCAACTTATTGTGTGTGGAGAAATTTTGAAGATAAAAACATCAACAAACTCCACTGAATACCAAATGGACATCATATTTTCGTTGGGACAAGTTGATACATCATGGCACATTATTTTATTTGCAAAGAGAAAGCAAACCAAATAATTGTGTCTGGAGAAATTTTGAAGATATAAACATCAAAAAACTCCAATGAATACCAATTGGACATCATCTTTAGCTATTGATTATTTAAATTAATCACTGGTCAAACTATTTGTTTGGTAAATCACAAAGGCATAACATTTTAGTTTGGTTGTTGTCAACTTAGAAATTCATATACTTACATGATGCTATGACTTATTGACCATTATATTACTCATTTTTATCCCTTTGGTGTTAAATTACAATTATTTATATTTTTAAATAAAAAATTGTTTTCTTTAACTATATTATTTACATAATTATTTAATTTTGCTTTTAAACTAAAAATACACTTTTCCAATTTAACTATATTTAAACTAAGTTGTAGATACTAATTACTATGTAAAAAAAAATTAAAAAAATATAAATTGAAAAATAAATAAATAAATAAATCTTTTTTTTAATATATATATTTATTTATTTATTTAATATGCATATGTTTTGAATGAACTTAATATTTTAGTTCTTTTATTCAAAAAATTATGGATTCAAAACTCCCCCACAACTTTTCTATACGGGTATGGGGATCAACACAACTAGCAGATACCTATCTTTTGCATGTCTTTTATTCTACACACATCCCAACCCCCGACTCCGTAAACTCGTTGTTTCACATACTTGCACTTATCATATTGATTATTTTTACTAGTAAGTTGGAATTTCACCAATTGCATTTCTTTCCTACAAACCTAGATAATATTTACACAACTTTCATTGCAAACATTGTTTCTCATGGAGACTAATTTTCCCAAGGATTTCTTATTTTTTACATGGTTTGATACAGTAAGTCCTTACACAATCACTTCTACACGGTGGCAAAGTTGATGTAGGACTCTGGGTTTATCAATAAATTCAAAAACAATTTAGTGTTTGCAAAATATGATTACCAATCACTATGATATATACATGTTTGGTCATTAAGGTTCAAGATAGATATCTATGCACAAGAGGTTTTAGGTTTCATTGAGTCATGGTTCAGATTTTAAGAATTTATACCTATATGTAATATAATGAGTGGTTTTCATATTTTTGGGAGTTGTGGCCTAATATTAATAAATGTATTTTATTCTTTTCTATCTTCCATATAGACTCGAAGATTCATATATATTATGTATAATAAAATGACAATGTTGTAAAGTTTATTCTACATGTTTATGTTAGACAAGTAATCCTCCAATTAGTTTGTGTTAGGGTAATTGGCTATTAGATTCCAAGAAAACCCAGGAACTAATTCAACGATTTCTTGTTGTATTTATATATACATCATTGTACATAATTATTTGAGATCGTTCATTAAGATATTGTTGAGTTTGCTTCCAGTTTGTGTGTCTTACATTAACAAGAACAATTTGTAAAATCCATCTCCATATATAACAGGTTTGTCATAAATAATAGGATTTTTGATTGCATGTTTTTCCTCATATGTAATGAGGAATATTGAGCCCAACTTTATCATGCAATATTTATAGATACTTATAACTTTGCATTCAAAAATGGGTTAAAAGCACACATTGAGAATACTTAATAGAAGATTGGCTCCTTCAATGCTCTAACAAGACCTTATTTCTCCCAGCCTCGTTGAGTCGGTAACTTGGGAAACCTACTTACTAGTATCTTACAAAAGTGATAATGTTGTCAGGGGTGATATTCCTCTTTGGTGTTGGTCATCGAAGTTGTACAAGCCAATATCTACTTATGGGAGGGACGGGTTGACCCAAAATGGAGGCCATTAATCCTCAAGTGTTGTTCCCTTTTTTGTTCATTTATTCAGGTTATATTTATATGTTCTTACCTAGTATGAGAACTAAGCACAAGTTCAAGTTTGAAGCCAAGGCCAAATGGTAATGGATACCAAAGAATGAAACTACATTAACTTAAATGTAATTCCATGGCTCACCGCTATATGGTAACAACTGGTCTCTGGTTTTTGCAAATGTATTTCATTAGATATTAGTGTCGGCCATTTCTAATATTATATTTTTCAAAAAAATAATTGCTCTGAGTTGTAAGGTTATGTAGAGATTCTTACCTGTATAGTTGTCATGATTATCTTCAATTAAATCTAGAACTTTTTCATTGTTATAAATCTAAGACTTTTTTTATGTATTATAAAACATAAATAATAATTGACACTCTTACAGTAGGTACTAATGTAGAGTTGTTGCAAATGTCTTCTGGTGGATAATAATGTCATCGATTTTGAGAGGCTTACAAAAAGATAAAAATACAACATTTTAATTCTAATTGAACATTTATGGCATAACGTTGTTGATGATTAGCAATGGCTACTAGTTTACAAGATGAAGGGTTTTGGTTTTGCAGTTTGATACTCCAATATTGTTAACTTTTCATTTTAGTAACATGTTAGCATATTATATGTTGGGAAAAAGATTGAATGAGACTAGTTCCTCTGGAACAAGTTTATTCTTTGTATCAACTACATAGAGAATTGATTCCACTGTAATGAATATTTTCATTTAGTATAAATTAGTTATATAAATATTTTTTTTATGTTGATAAATAGTTACCTTTATTTTTTATGGATAATATATTTTACAATTCCCTTTATGTTCTGTTTTAAATCAATATTTACAGCTTTGAAATATTACAATGCATATTTTAGTCATTTAAAAAGTAGAGAGGCATTGTGATGAAGATTGAATTAAACTGGATCCCTTGGAACACGTTTATTCTATGTATCGCTTATAGAGAAAATTGAGATTTGATTCCAGTGTAATGATTTTCCCCACTGCATATAATTTAATTATAGATGTTCTGATTATGTTGATTAGTGAGTAAAATATTTTATCACTCTTTTATGCTCGAAGAAACTGCTATGGTGCATCTCATAAGATATCTAAAAATAATTGAGCAAATGGGAGTATGTAGATGACCTAATGTTATCTTCAAGGCAGCCAAGAGTGGAAAAAAGAAAAAATGGATGGATAAGACAAAACTACACATGGATGCAAAAATTGAATATCTACATCAATGCTTGTCCCACAAATAGCAAGGAGCTAAATAATTTTGTTATGGAGAAGTTTCGTAAACAGGTATGGGGAAAATATTTGGGTAGAAATAAGAATTAATACATTGAATAATTCAACCCTGCGTGTGATCTCCAACAAAACGAGTACATTGGAGCTAACATTTTGTGGAGAGAAAAGTTTCTTATTGCTCAATTAAGAACCAACTTGCATCAACTTTGGTGTGAATAGGATGGTGGAAAAGGCCTAAAGAAGCTTGAGAAGAATGGGTGTGTACATTTTGCACGTTTGGGGTAGTGGAATCGAAAATACATTTCATTTTGGAATGTGACATGTTCAAAGGCATCAGAGAAATTTATGGGAATACATTAGCATCGGTTTCTTGGAACTGTCTTTTTAGCGAGGGGATTGTTAGAAGGTTGGGTCAGCACATCATCAATTTGAATAAGAAAATGACTAGATTGAAAAAGGTGAAAAATAGGGAACTGATGGTCCCATAGACTATTTTTAGTCTCGTGGATGTTAAAATATCATTTCATGTCATTTGTTTTATGTTTTAAAACAAATTATCCGCATTTATGCATAAATGCAACAAAATAAAAATATATCCATAAATGCAAAGATGCAGTAGAAATACCACTTCATTCCATTAATATCACATAACTGAAATATGCTTACAAATAGAATGGAAACAAACTAGCTAGGATGTTGGTAGCCTATCTCTGAGAAGAGATGTGGCGGCTACAAACCTCTGAATTCTGTTACAATGAGGCTCGAAGGCCTATTTATTATTGAGAAACAATGGAAAACCCTAAACATCCAAAAACATAACCCTAGGAGATGAAGCACCAAAACTATGGAACCCATTTGTGTAAATTGGTACATCAACTTCTCGGGGACGTAACTTTGGCATACGATCTTTGTTTGACGCGCACAATACCTCATTAGAAAGATCTATCCGACGAATACAAATCTTAAGTGAGAAACACTATATTATCTATGGCTCCCAGTTTTCCCAAAAAATGTCATTTAGGGCCTCAAAATGGCTCTAGAAGTTCAGGACCCAAAAAATCTGCTAAAAATAGTAAATTGTGCTACAGTTAATGAAATTGAAAAACTGAAAGAAACAATAGTGGGGATCTAAGTGGAATAGGTGGGTGGCCACCAATATCCACCTGGATCATTCCTCCTCCCGTAGGAAGCAATGGTCCCCATTGTGTTGAGTTCCTCCATGAGATGAGGAAAATTATGTTGAACTTGGTCCTTCGTGAGCCACTTGCCTTGGAGAAGGAGTTGGCCTGCTTTTACAACTCGATATAGATGGATCCTTTGTTGTTGGGTTTTCTTGATCTATGTATCCATGATCTGATCAGTGGTGGCTTGTTCCATGTAGTTAGGGTTTAAATCTGTTGGTGTGAGTTGTTATACCATGTTGGATGTGTCAAGTAGAGGTGGAAAGTAGGGATGAAGGTGGTCCACATTGAACACTGGGTGAAAACCAAGGAATCGTGGAATACTGAGATCAAAGGCATTGTCCCCTACAGCCTTGGTGATGGTGTATGGCCTATATAGGAGCGGTTGAAGCTTGCGGTGGGGCCCAACATGGTGCTCCTTTTGCAAATGTAGCCAAAATTTGTCGCCCACATGGAACTTGTGTGTAACCCGATGTTGATCATGTCGTTGCTTGTACTTGCTATTGGATTTCTCCAAGATGTCGTGGACTTGCTAGATGCATTCAATAAATCTGGTTTCTTTATCAGCCTCGGACAGTACATGTGTGGATTATGTCTGTGTGGTCGCATCAGGCAGCGACGCGCCTGGGGTCAAATCAATGGACTGCTTGACCTGATAGTGTAGAGGAACCTTTGTGGGTGAGGAAAAAATGTCCTTATATTCCTCCACATCTTTGTCCATCTGTTGTTTCCCCATAGGGGAGCCCTGTTTGGAGGTTGCAGCCACAATCTTCTTCTTGCCCTGTGGGCGAATCGTAATGAAAACAAATTTCTTGGTTTGGGATATAATCTTAATACATTGCTTTGTAGTACTCAAAGAAATGGCAGAAGGCGGTACTACCTCTGGTATCCTGTACAACTTATTTTCCAAATTAATAATAACATAATGAGGCCTAGACTCATACACAGCATGTCGCTTCCACAAGTATGGTTGACATAATAATACATCAGACACATCAAGAGGAGAAACATCACACAATAACTCATCCGTGAATGGCTTGATGATGTATGGAAGGCAGCACTACTCGCGGATGCAGAGATCTCTTCCTTGGTAAAGCCACCCAATGGTATACAGTTGCGGGTGTGATGTGGTCGATAGGCCGAGCCTCTTCACAACCTCTGTTGAAATGAGGTTCTTTGGCTTCAGCTATTGAAAAGGAATTGCAGTGGAGAACCCTTCACCCACATCTGGGAATGGAAGAGGTGCTCCCCCTCCTCTTGATCCTCGGGCTCCTCCCTCTGGAGCTTGGTGATGGAAACGGTGGTATTGGGTTCTACATTAATGATCTGCTTCCCTTTTTCATTCCCCTTCTCTGGTTCTAACTCTGAATCAGAACATGCATCTGATTCGGATGTCTTTAGTTCGTCCACCAACGACTGTTTGACCCAACACTCGCTTGTGTTGTGAGTGGAGCTGTTATGAAATTCACAACAATTCCCCGTGTCTTTTTTTGGTTTTGTGGTGCTATTCTGAGTCGCCCCGCTTTGGCTTTTCCCTTTGTTCTGCGGTTCGTGGGCGCCTTCCTTGGCTTCGGATTCATGGATCCAAAGTCTCACTTCTTGTGCGTAAATTTCTACTTGATCTTAGCGACATATCGATATGTCATGCCAAGCGAGGTAATGTCGAGGAACTCCATTTCCTCCTAAATGTATCTATGCACACAATTGTGGTACTTGAGCACCAAATGTTTCTCTGAATCTTTAATACCCAACTTTGTGCGCAGGGTATGGAACAAATTCGTTAGCTCATGCACACCTTGATCCCTTTGTTGTCGCAGTGTGGTCCATTGGATGTACTTGTCCTCATAGCTCCCCACAGGGTAGTATTGTTCCTTGATGTCATCTTGGAACAAATTCCAAGTGGGTGTGTCTGAGAACAGAGAGAATTTCCCTCTCATCCTTTTGCTCACAGTAGGTTTCCCACCAGTATTTGACATGGGGGGTAGCTTTAAGGAGTGAAAAAGTAAACTTTTCTCAATCGGAGAAATCATGGATCGAGAAATAACCTTCCAGCAAATTCAAGCATCTATATATAGCATCGACATCTATTTGGAATTCAAATACAGGAATGTTAAAGTTTACTTATACCTTAAATGGAGTGGCACCTCCAAAGTGGCTACTGGATGCAGATGCATCGTCGGTGGGCAGTCGTTGAAGGATATGGGAAAATTTATCCATCATTGCATTCCTTTGTTTCTCGAGGGCCTCCTCGAGCATTAATTTGATAGGATCTCCTGCTACCTCATCTTTCTTTTCTTCCGCCATGGGATTTCGTCGAGGTTTGCGATTCTGATCTTGCAAGGGCTCAACTAGATCGAGCCCTAAATCCTTATACCGTGACCTCGTTGACGACATGCAAAGGAAAACAAAGAAAGAGAAATCCGCTCTAATACCACTAATCCGAATTTATGCAGGAACACAACAGAATATGAATATAACCATAAATACAAAGATGCAGTGGAAATAACACTTCATTCCATTAATATCACATAACTGAAATATGCTTACAGACAGAATGGAAATAAACTATCTAGGGTGTTGGTAGCTTATCTCTGAGAAGAGATGTGGCGGCTACAGGCCTCTAAAATGTGTTACAATGAGGCCCAAAGGCCTATTTATTATTGAGAAACAATGGAAAACCCTAAACATCCAATAACCTAATCTTAGGACACGAAGCACCAAAACTATCACTACAAGGAAAAGACCCTCTAGCAGAGTTATAAAGGAGGTTTTTAGTGTTATAAAATTGGCCAAAATTTTCAAAAAAAACATTTTCTACAACATTCATTTACAGTTATGGAGATTTTTGCGGAGCTTTTAACGGAATTTCAATACAACTAAAAAAACTAAGTGCCCGGAGGTTATTATGGATGTTTTTTTCATCGATGCGCTACTAAGGTGTCAACGCACTAGTAAGTGTCATCTAGACGATGGCCCGAAGCAGTCGAAGGTGCATGCACCGGGCCATCAAGGTATAAAACCGCAGTGGGCACAGTGTTGGTGATACAACGCACAAGGTCGTTCTAATTGGTATTGGGATTTGTGCAGTGCCCATAGGTCATCTCAACGCACCGATACATAGAGTTATAGAAACACACCGGTGCGCAGTATCAAACAAACACACCAATTGTTCTAATTCGTATTGGTATTTGTGCGGTGCCCATAGGTCGCATAAATGCAATTGTGTAATCTTCCAATGATCAGCATGCGCAGCATTGCACAAACACACCGGGATTTATAATTCGTATTGGTATTTTTGTAGTTCTTGCTAGGTCGGCAAATGCACAAAGCGAGTCTCACATAAACGCACTAATGCGCAGTATCGCAACGCACTCTAAACTATAATTGGAATTTGTATTTCAGGCGCCTATAGGTCATAGAAACGCATCGGCAAGAATATACAAATGCAATTAAAGGTAATAAAGAATCGCATACCACACCGATGTTCATTTTGTTTTTTTTAGAAACATCGACCCGTGACAGTGCAATTATTGTGATTTTTTAAAATTCATTATTCATCAAAAGTCAACACATCTTATAACAATATTCATATTAATTAAATTTTTATTAATGCATTTGAATGTGATGTTTGGATTGATTTTTTATATCATATCATAATTATTGTGATTTTTTTAAATTCGTTATTCATCAAAAGATGACACATATCTTTTAACAGTATTCATATGAATTAAATTTTTATTAGTGCATTTGAATGTGATGTTTGAATTGATTTTTTATATAATATCATCAAATTTCACATCTCTTCATTATAATATTTAATCATGCATAAATTTAATCAGTGGTGTTACATTTCACAACGACAATGGAGAACGAAATAGAATAAATTAAAACATATTTTATTATATATATATATATATTACAGTCTTTGTCATACAAAATGAGACATTTATTGGTATCCATTTTTCTTTCAATTGGGACACTATGTCTGTTACATTAAACAAAATGTCTGATTTCACATATAAATATTTCAAAAAATACAACGCCTTGATTTGATATCCAAACATAGTGATCATCATTCTTCACTTGAACTGTTGTCACTGCTAGAGCTACTTCCCTGACTTGGGTTATTTTCAAGAATGTTTTGTGCATAGTGTTGATTGTTTTATTCTTCTTCACCTTCCATCTACAAACATAAAAATAAATTGTAATGAGTGTATATACATTGGTGAGAATAATGAAAATCGCAATATTAAATAATATGCATCAATATAAATCGAAAAGAAATGACGTACCATAGCAACAATTGACTCATGAACTATACACATTCTTTCAAAACCATGTAGTATGCCATCTTTCAAGATTTCATTTGTTGGCACAGTTCCATACTTTGTTTCCTGCAAGTTTTATACCCCATAGAAAATCATATATTTAATATAAAAGATTTTTATGTTATATTAATTATAGACGGAGCTAAGTAAAACAAGATCGATAGATGCTTACAAATTCCACAATTAATTTCTGATATCCCAACATATACTCACAACCCATATTTAACCCAATGTCAATCAATTCACAATTTGTTCTCTTTTTCTTGTATAGCACTGCTTGAACACATCCACGATGATTCCTGTAAAACAACTTAAAAAATACAAAAATGAAATCTAGTTAAGTTGTTATAAGAACGTAACAATTACTCACAAAACTTAGATATCAACCCTTTTCTTCTTTGTCGTCCCGTTTTATGTGTTGAATGGGTTCCATTTTCTTTTCTTTCTCGCAAGAAAATACTTGAAAATTAATATTTAATGCTAAATTGTCTATTTATTTTACCTAATGATCGAAAAAATCAATGATTACATATTACATTTGAAGCAATTTGTTGTTGAGATGGGTCCTCCAGTGATGCAATTTTGTCCATTTCTTTGACCATCTCCCTGTACACCTTTTTGGACATTCCTACTGGCATATTTCTGATATCATCTCGTTCATCTTTTGAGATTTTCATAATCTTCCTGAAAATGTAACATGACAATAAACTATTTAATTTTTATATTGATATATGAAAAGTAAATATAACAAAAGTGATATTTATAAATGATATTTATAAATAATTCTAGACAAACATTTAAATGAATATTACTTTTTCATTCCTTCTTTTTTGTTGTTGTACGTTTTTGCTATTAAAAGTCTGACATGTCTCATTGACCAATTCTTTGGAAACTCTTCAAGTAGTTTAGATAAAATTTGGTTCTTGGAATCATTGGATTGATTTTTGTATTGTAAGTGGAAATAATGTTTATACATTCATTCCACTAGATCCCTCAAAATTTTGTAAAGGGTTTTCCCCCTTTCGTTAACCTCCAGCACCACTCCAGATGAGCTAAGGAACAATTCATTTTCATTTCCATGTTCTGTTTTTTTTCTTTTCTTAGAACAACATTCATTTTCTGAGTTGTTGGTCCTTGTAGAACATTAAACAGATGTGAATTAATAGATTGTTTGACACATGTTATCTAATAATTTTAAGTATATTATTAATGAAAATTAAAAAAAGAAACTCATATTGCATCGATAGTATTTTTTCATTCACCTGATTCATCCTTTTGCAATTTTTCCATCAAGCTTTTACACTCTTCTGGTCCTAGATCAAAAATAATATTATTGAGCTTCGTCATTTTGTGGCTCTGCATGATACACAGTAAACAATACATATTTTTTGAACTTACATATAGTACAAAAATAATATTTTTTGTAAAGAATTTACAAAGAACTTGTCTTTTTTGCTTTTCTTGATGTGTTATCTGTAATTTTTTTACTTGATCTCTTGTCAGCCATTTCTTTATCAATATGAAACATGTACCATATCATTCATTAATATATTTTATAAATAAATTGTCAAATTTTCAGGTAAAAAAAAAATCTCAAGAAACCGGTGCGTCATTCATAGTACGCACCAACGTCGATGCATGGTGGTCTTATAAACGCACTGCCAAAACAGTATAATACACCTTACGGTGCTCTATGTCAACAAGGAACACCGGTGCGTTACATGTTAACCACCGCACTGATTAACACAGACAAAATAATAAAAATCGTCTAGTGTTATTTTTTGTAGCATAAACGCCTCACGTAAACAAGGGACCACCATGCGATGCTCTTTGTCAACTAGGAGACTTGGTGCAGTGCGTTATATGTTACATGGTGCACCGATTAACACAATAAAACATTTTTTTGTGAAACGGCATGTGTGTGGTGCGCCATAATGAAATAGCACATCAGTGCCCTATTTTTATCATGGCACACTAATTAAAAAAAAATGTTTTTAAATTTTTTATCACACAGTACTTGCGTGGTGCGTTGAGATAATCTAGCACATCGGTGCGCTAGGTTACGCAAGGCGCACCGATAAAAAAAATTCTATTTTTTTTAATTCATGCAAAGGTCGACATGGATTGGGATCCAACTATGCAAGTCGTCCCATGCGTTGGATGTCATAGGCCTATATATAGCAATACGAACCCTATAAATCTAAAATGAAAATCCCTAATTCTGAAATCACAGAAACAGGGAGAAGAAAGGGTAGAAACAAAAAGAATGAAGGGTTTAGGGTAAAAATGGATTTTATTTTATTTTTTTCTGAAATTTAAAAACAAATTGAAAATTTTTTCTTACTACGTAAAAAAAACTGTAGAAAAAGTAAAAAAAACAAGAAAATTTAATCACGAGGTCATTTGAAATTCTATTGGACAGGGTTTGAATCACCAGAGGTTTGGAATTCTGATTGTCTGAATACTTTTGTTCGAACGTATTTTGCTACTCCACAGTGCTCTCATGCTCTCTTGCTCTAGGTATGTCTCCTACAAATCTATGGCTGAAATTTTCTTCAAAAATACTGAAATAATGAAAAGTGTTTAGTATTTAAAGAATTGTTGTATGAAATTAGATTTTCAAAAATGTTTTGCAGCCCATTTTTCAATTTACCGTTTTTTTTTTCACTTAAATAAAATAGAGTTGCGCTTTTTTTATTTGTTGTTATTCATCACCGGTGCGTCACTTAATAGCACCGCACCAGTGCGTCTGTTGATAACAATGCATCGGTGTGCAGTAACTAAAATGCACCGGTGCAGTTATCTATATATTAGCATCGATAACAAGAAGTCCATTTTAAGGCACTGAAATTACTTTTAGGTGTGTACACCAAAATTTATTGTCGCTTTTGCTCAAATGCAGGGATAAAATATCATAATTATATCAAATGGACAATTCTTCAAAATCCAGCTCATTCCATAATATTTCTCAAAGTCCACCGCGGATTTCTGCCTATCCATCTCGAGACGTAATATTTACTTTAGATTTTATTTATATTTTCAATATCTAATTGAATTTATGTTTTTTATCCATGTCAATCATGCACAACTTAATTAAATTTATAATGTATACAAATTTTCAGGTTAATGAAGATTCAGAATCTAGTTCAGATGCACAAAATATTCAAATAGCTCCAAAACGTCGGAAGCTCTTATCAGGAGTGGCATACCGCAAGGCGCATTTGGTAGATGAAAATAGATAGCCGCTTCAACCTGCCAATTGTAACAATATTGCATCTTCTAGCCACAATCCTGGGACAATGATGGTAATAAGTATAATTGTTTGGTATATTTATTAATATAATTAATTTCAACATCGAACCAATTAATCATGCAATATTGTCAACGTGCTTACTAATTGATACCATATATTTTGTACTAATCATGTTCACATATTTTTTTGAATTATTAGGATTCTAGTGATGATGAGCGACCTACCTACCATCTTCCGTTGCACCCCACGACAATCTCAAATCGAGAGAAGACTGAATTAAGAGAAAAAATCGAAGAGGAACGATACCAAGAATGGTTGAATCAACCACCGATTCAATTCCCGCTACGTCCAGATTCACCAATTAGGAATGACTACAACAAAAGTAGTTCTTCACAAGCTGGAAATGGGCAATCAAATAGAGGTTGGTATGGATGATTACTTAAGGGATACGACTGCCATGGAGACAATGTTGTTAGATGCATTCCAAAACGATGATTAGCTAGGGGATGATGCTCATATCGCTGACACCTTCACCTTTTTCGAAAGCCTTAAATTTGCTTCCACCGCCCCTCTCTTTGGGCCTGGCGGTCAGTCAAATTCTACCTAGTTGGGGACAACAATGTTATTGTACAACTTGAATTCCTCCCTTATATAAATTACTCCCTTATATAAATTTGAGAAATATAATCAGTACACAATGAACATTACAAATGGTAAATTTTATGAACGTTAATAATTATATCGGCATTAATGCACATTTATTAATATATTTTTCCATGATCATCAACTACAGGTTATTCAAAGATAAGGTTCTTCCGAGTGATAATGTCTTGCCCGGTAGCTACGAAGAGGCAAAGAAATTGTTGAAAATGTTGGGTGTTGAGTACATATCATATATGCATGTCCAACTGATTGTATTCTATAGAGGAGAATATGCAGACAAAGAGATATGTTCAAAATGTGGGCATGACAGGTATGATAAATCAAAAAATAAGGGTAAATCACGTACTGGTCCTCCTTTTAAGATATTGAGGTACATGCCTATAATACCAAGGATTCAAAGGCTCTTTCGTTGCAAATAATTAGCTATGTTGTAGGGATGGCATGCCTCACATAGAAGTCAGTTGGGAGTTATGCGAATACCAACTTATTCAATAGCCATGAAGCATATAGAGGATACATGGCCCGAAAAATTCTAGGATGAAGTACGAAGTCTACGACTCAGCATAGCCATGGATGGCGTCAACCCATATTCCTTCCAGAACACCAAATATTATGTTTGGCCTGTAGTAGTGATCAATAATAATATCCCCCCATGGTTGTCCGTGAAGAATGAACGTCTTACATGTTGGCTCTCATAGTCCCTGGTAGAAGACAAGTGAAGAATATGGATGTCTACTTACAACCACTGGTAGATGAATTGAAGGAATTATGGGATGGGATAAATGTGTACGATGTATCAAGACCCATCGCAGCAGAGAGGACTTTTACGTTGTATGGCATATGTGCTTACACGACACATGATTATCCAGGATTAGGAGTTGGCTCTGGTAAATTACATGTTTAATTTATTGATTTGTTTATATACGTAACAATATTCTTTCACATATTAGTTATTTAATTCGTTGTAATTGTTTTGATCTTCATGATATTCTTTAACGTGATGTGCATATTAATTGTATATAATAATCTCGAAGGTCTTGCAACAAAAGGGTATTTTGGATGTAAATGTTGTGGACCTTCTCCAAAATCTAGATGGTCCAAGGACCTACGAAATCCAGTGTATGATTGCTCAAGGGTATTCCTCCCAGAAGAACACCCTTACAGAAGAGCAGCATCCACTTTCAATGGTAAACGAGAGAGAACCCAAAGGCCTCTAATAACGACACCAGCTAAATGGCTTAGAGCATATGAGAGAGAGAAGGAGAAGCTAAATGGGGAGCCTATGTTCGATGATCCAAAATTCTTCGACACCTATGTTGTGAAATTGTCCATTGGGATGAAAAGGAAATCTATCTTTTATAACCTCCCATATTGGGAGCATCTTAAGATTACCCACTTATTAGATCCCATGCATATATTTAAAAATGTTTCATCTTCTTTATGGAGGAACATATAATCGAAACAAAGTGACACATTGGCTATTAGGAAAGATCTTATTACTTAAAAAACTAAAAAGAAACATTGGCCAAGACGATTAGAATGTATAGGATCAGAGACAGTCGTTGGTCCCTCTAATTCATGGTATTTCAAAGAAGGTGATTTCCCATGGATTTTAAAAAAATATGATCTTTCTTTGGCAAAGGAAGTTATAATGTGTGTGAGGGTGCCATCTTCATATGGGTCTTCACTACGGCGTTGCTTCACCATGGATGACCATTTGTCAGGGTTGAAATCGCATGACCATCTGAATCTTCGAAGAGTAAGTATAATGTCAAAAGCATGAATTTATTACTTGCTATATTAATAAATTTTATCCCATGCAGGGATCATAAACCATAACTAATTTCGTATATTATTGCACGTGTTTATAACTTTGCAGTATCATTATCCTTTGTTCGTGCGTGGGTGTATGAAACATGAATTCCCTCAAGACCTCGGATGTGCCATATCTAAATTATTTGCATTTGTACGTTGGATAACATCAAAGGAGATTCATGTGGCTAGAATTCCACAGTGGCGTCAAGAGATAGTTGAGATTGTTTGTATGTTTGAGAAGGAACTACTGAGGAGTTTCATGGACTTGCAGGTTCATCTTCTAATCCACCTAGTAGATGAGGTTGAATTAGTTGGGATGGTTTCTTGTCATTGGATGTTCTTCTTAGAGAGGTACGTAAAGAAATTGAAAATTTTTGTTCGACAAAGGGAAAAACCCGAGCGATCTATAGCAGAGGGGTACATATCGTATGAGTCTTTCTATTATGCCAGTGAGTACATCAAGAAGATCGACAACAGACCAGGTGCGGCGATTTGGGACGATGAAAGGGATGAAGACAAAAGAGAAGGGGATTTGCTCCAAATGAGTGGAAAAAAGCGCTTGATAAAGAGTAAGCGACTTATAATCTTTGAAATTTACACAAAGTAAATATTCATGTTGAACTTCGATATAATGTATATTTTGATCTCTATGTACTATATAATGTTGGTTTAATTTCATTAGCGAATGCAGAAATTGATGCAATCAATAAATTTGTTCTTTACAATTCTGAAGCAACACAACTGTGGGTCGCATTGTTTGAACAAAAGAGGATGAAATGGGATAGTGATAGGAAATAATTCAAACGGTTGAATGGTAGAAGTGTGCCTTATCCCGATCATTTAAAAGAAAATATGCCAAAAATATGCCCCAACAGTTGGGTTACCGACCAAGTCAGAGAGAAATATGGTGCAACCGATCGTTACCCGTGTGTTGAAGAGGATGCGCTAAACGTAGGGATTGGGTGTAGCAACTCGGTAATAATCTATTTTATTTATATTTACATTTGAAACTTAATAATGCACCTTTCAAATGTAATTACACCTATATTTCATATTTTAACTATTGGGTTATTATAAGACACGTGACATTATGAATTTGTTAACTTTTTTATGATAGGTGCATTTGTTCCCATCTATGTGGGCATATGGACACCATTTTTGCACAGAAAATGCCGATGATGGAAACATCACACAATATTGTGGAGTGGAAGTTGAGGTTGATCAATCTAGTCGATCTAGCCACCGTGATCAAAACCTAGTACGAGGGGCGTTAGGTTACGTCAAAAAGATACAAGATATCATTGAAGTGGATTTCTCTTCTTTCCAATGTGTTATTTTTAGGTGCAAGTGGTGGCACACCTTTGATCGGAATAATGTAAAGGAATATCGCGACCAGGTGTTTTTTTACCCAGATGTGTTAGATAGGGATTGGTGGTTCGTATTGAGACATGACCCTAGATCAAAACATATTTTTTTAGAACAATAGTGTTATCATGCCATGCGAGCTGGAAGATAATGAGGGTGATCATGAGAACCGAGAGTGATATGGTACATGTGTTATTTCATCAATACTTATACTTTTTAAGATGGGTTTTTCGAAACATTATAATATGTGTTTTGAATTAATTGGTAATTTGCATTGTGTTAATGTTAAAATCAATATTTCACTTGATAATTTGCAATTATTTTGATCTCAAAAACAATGGCGTACTGTATAAAGTTCTTTTTTTTGTATGTAAGATCATAATAATATAATGATAATTCTAAAGTACATGAATTTATTTGCATTGTTTTCTAAACTTTATTATGTTACAAAAATTCATATTATTCTAGATTTATTATTTTACAATTATTTAAAAATTTACAAATTTACAAATTTTAATAAAATCATTTCACATTAATACAATTAAAAATTTACAAATATTTTATATACAATTACAATTTTACAATTTTATAATTTCATGTACAATTACAATTTTAGAATTTTACATACAATTGTATTTTTAGAATTTTACATACAATTAGGATTACAATTACAATTTTACAATTTTACATATATACAATTACAATTAAAATTACAATTACAATCATTTCACAATAAATTAAATATTACAATTACAATTATAATTTTACAAATATTTTACATACAATTACAATTTTAGAATTTTACATATAATTAGAATTACAAATATTACAATTTTACAATATCATGATCATTTAATATTAAATTAATTAATAAACATCACGATCATGATAACCATCGTACAAACATCATATTCGACTAAAAAACACATTCAAATTCGCTAACATCATCGTGATCATGATCATCTAACAAAACACAATTAGCATTGCACAACATCATCACAACACAAACATCAAATATACATCTCATGTGAAATAACTACTATCACATACACATATATCTACAAGTTGCACATTAAATGAACATCTCTAACATGACCTAACAATATACACATCATGGTGATCACCAACATGTAAATTAAGTATAACTGCAACATGAACATAAAATACATGGACTATATATATATATAACTGAATAATGTCAAAAATATACAACTGTAATATAAATCTCATATATCGGCTGGTGGTACATCATCAATAGCAGTACTAGTCAAAGTCTGCTCAGTCAATGGTGCAGCCTCGACAAGCTTAGATACATGTTGATCATTACGTGTCTGATGATCTGGTACTGGTGCCTCATGCTAATCACGATCAACTGTCAACTGCTTATCGTGATGACTCAACATGGTCGATGGTCCAACCTCCTCATGATCATGAGTACTGTTGGATGTTGCAGGATACTAACTCAACATGGCCAATGGTCCAGCCTGCTCTCCATGATGACTATTGGTTGATGCTAGTGGAGACTGCTCATCTGGCGCGGCGAGAGGTGAATGATGATCACTCCCCTTATTGTGATCATCAGATGATGCGTCGTTGCTCGCAGATTTTCGATCACGTACTACGTCTCAACCATGCCCATAACGTGTAAGGGTCTTCCTTAGCCGCGTAACTAAGGTCATAGCTCCTACAACATGCCGCATCAGGCTGTACATATCACACCGCATGCCTCTCCACATATGTACCAGCCTACCATCGGCATGTATGTCGCTCATAGTAGCGGGCCTGACTCCCGCCTCAACAATCAATGCACAGATTTGGTCGCCCAACTCCATCCTCAATCTGCTATCAAGCCTACCGCGCCTATCAAAAGGCGGTATCGGCGGACCAGAAGGAGCAGGTCTCTTTGCACCAGCCTCATGATCCTCGGCATCTGACATATCCTGATCGTCATCAGGATACACACATGGATCATTTGCTGGTGATGGCATGTCCTTGCCATCAAAATACCCAATGTCTACAAAATATATACAAGTACACAACAATAATTAGACAATTTCATTGCACAATTTAATAAAAAACAAGTTAAAGAACATGTTAGAATAAATTTAAATAAAACAGTAATATTACCTCTAACATCCGGCAGCTCATCATCTATGAAGAGGATGTTGGCACACCCTCGCCAATGCAAACCAACATAAGGACAGAGGACTATAATGAAGGGATGCTCGTCAACACTGGCTAGCAATTCCAGTGCATCATGCGATATCCTCGCAGAAAACTCAGTCTCCTCCCTCTTGGGCATCATCTGTCCCCACATGTGCATCAGTGCATCCAACATCAGCCTACGAGGCTGCTGAAAAAAACTAGGCCTTGTCTTTGGAAACCTCTCAAAAAATAAACAAAAAATCTCTAAATCAAAAGGGAAGTTGACCCTCCCTTATGCATGAGCACGACATCTATTTAAGGTTGTACAAAATTGCTGCAAAAAAATGGCAGACCACCTGAAAAGTCGTGGCTCCTGTACTAAAGAATCAACATAATATAGAAGCGGGAAACTAATGCATTTTACATTGTTGGTGTTGTGTGAAATGGTCGAAATTAGAAGTGAGAGGCACCTCACCTCCTCACTACCAAATGCAGCAATGCGTAACTGACCTCCGGAGACCTGAAAATCAGAAGGAGACAATATATCTGCACTAATGTATCTTTAGGAGTACACCAACTGACTCCCTGCTGCATAGCCAACTGGAACCTTTGGGAACTAGGGAAAATCCACCCCTCTTTTTGATAGCCCTGTAATGAAATAGATGTCCTCCTCAGTGGGTGCGTACCACTGGATAGGACCAACCCAGAAAGCCTGTAGGTGGGCATTCCACCTGTGGATAAGATGTCGCAAAAAAAAACCATGGCCCTTTAGGGAAGTAGCCTCCTCATAGAACTTGAGGAGGCCTACCTGCCTTAGGAGCCCCTGGGTATCCGTTGTAATAGGGTGAGGGTATGCATCTCTCTCCCTCTCTCATGCCTCCCACAGGCGAACCGTGTTATACTGGGCCGCTTGTTGTTGTTGTTGTTCCCTCTCTTCTCTCCTTTCACGTTTCTTAATGATTGAAATATTAAATACAATTTTTTTATTAAATGAGACCAGTATTTAGGAATATACATATATACATTTTTTTGAAAGAAAAAAAAAACATTTGGTGCGCTACAAAAAATAGGCATGCACCAGTCCTGGTGCGTCTTTTTTTCGCGCACCGGCGATGGTGCACCAGAAAATTTTCGGTGCACCTGAAAATTTTCAGCGCACCGCCCTCTTGGAATTTTTCATAATTCAACGGTGTGGTGGTATAACAGACCGCACCGTTGACTATGGACCAATGTCGAGAGGGCGGTGCGCTGACCAAACTATACACCCCGGGGCGTAGTCAGCGCACCGACCTCCTAACATCATTACATAGTCAACGGTGTGGTATTTTACCAGGCCGCACCGTTGACCATGTCGAAATTCCGAAATGCGATGTGCTGACAAACTTACCCACCCCGAGGTGGCTATTTCAGTCAACGCACTGCATTACTGCTATTCTACAGGGTCAACGGTGCGGCCGAGTAATCGAACACACCGCACCTTTTTTTAAATTTTAAAATATCACGGTGCGTCTTTCAGTACCGCCCTGGAACCAGTGCGGATATAGTTAGCACCGGTTGTGGTGCAGCCTATACATTTATAGGTAGCACCACAAACCGGTGTTAGCTTAATAGCTTGAGCGCACCGCGCAACAAATTTTTTCTTTTTTTTTTAATGGTTAATTTTAAGCTAATTTAAAATTCTAATCCGCTAAAAGGCTTCATTATGGAAAATCAAGAAAAATACATGTACATTTGGCTGTCAAGGAGGCATATTGGCTGTAGAATTTGCAAAAGTAAATTTTCCCACCGTTTTGCAAAATTCAAAATGGAGATTGGTGGGCAATGCACAGCAGCAGTGCGTGCAATGGGTGCAATGGAAGCACCGATGTCAAGGCGCCTTAGACAAGGATAAGTTGCACCAGTGTTTGAGATCTCTGGAGCACTAAAAAGTGAAAAATGTGCTTTTTTGGCAGTAAATTTTTTTATTTAACCCTGTTTCGGTGCGCAGGTTTTTATAGGCGTATCGGTGCAGTTTCTTATGACCGCACCGGGCGGTTTCAGTTTTGGCGTGGGGTTTTAGGACGCACCGGTGCAGAATATTTGTAACGCACCTGTGCACTACAGTAATAAGACACACTGAGCGGGTTTGTACAGAGCGCACAATGTCTGGTGTGCCAATGTTTTGTGTGCACCGGTGCTTTCTCTTGTTGAACGCACTGGTGCGGTTTAGGATGACAAGCGCACCGGATGAAAAACATCCGCAAAACCTCCACCCACCAACCTCCTCTAGTAAACTCCGCTAGAAATGGATGTCTGGGGTATTTTTATAAGGGGTTCCTCAAAAAACATCCGCTAGAGGGTCTTTTCCTTGTAGTGTATGGGCCCCATTTGGGTAAATTGGTACATCAAGTTCCCGGGGATGTAACTTTGGCATACAATCTCTGTTTGACACGCACAATACCTCATTAGAAATATCTATCCAAGGAATACAAATTTTGATACCCAAAAAACTTATGTTTTTCCCAAAAAACGTCTTTTATGGCCACAAAAAAACTCTGGAAGTTGAGGACCTGAAAAACTGCTAAAAATAGTAAATTGTGCTATAATTAAGGAAACTGAAAAAATGAAGGAAACAATGGTTGGGGTCCAAGTGGAATAGGCAGGTGGCCACCAATATCCACCTGGATCATTCCTCCCCCGTTAGGAAGAAATGGTCCCCATTGCGTTGAGTTCCTCCATGAGATGAGGAAACTTCTACTGAACTTCGTCCTTGGTGAGCCACTTGCCTTGGTGAAGGAGTTGGCCTGCTTTGACAACTCAATGTTCTTGATCTGCATACCCATGATCTAATCAATGGTGACTTGTTACATGTAGACTGGGTTTAACTCTATTAGTGTGAGTTGTTCTGCCATGTTGGATGTGTCCAGTAGAGGTGGAAAGTAGAGTCGAAGGCGGTCCATATTGAACACTTGGTGTAGACCAAGGAATGTGAAATAATGAGCTCGAAGGAATTATCCCCTAAAGCCTTGGTGATGGTGTATGGCCCATATAGGAGCAGGCAAAGCTTGCGGTGGGGCCTAGCGAGGTGCTCATTTTGCAAATGTAGCCAAACTTTGTCACCCTCCTGGAACTTGTGTGGCACCCGATGTTGATCATGTCACTACTTGTACTTGGCATTGGATTTCTCCAAGATGTAGTGGACCTACTGGATGTGTTCAAAATCTGGTTTCTTTATCAACCTCATACAATACATGTGTGGATTTTGTCTGTGTGGTCGCATTAGGCAACAGCACACCTAGGATCAGATCAATGGAGTGCTTGACCTGACAGTGTAGAGGAACCTCTGTGGGTGAGGAGAAAATGTCCTTGTATTCCTCCACATCTTTTTCCATCTGTTGTTGCCGCATAGGGGAGCCCTATTTGGAAGTTACAACCACAATCTTCTTCTTTCCATGTGGGTGAATCATAATGAAAAAAAAAAATCTGGTATGGGAAATAATCTTACTGCATTTCTTTGCAGTACTCAAAGAGATGGCGGAAGGTGGTACTACCTCCGGTATCCTGGACAACTTATTTCCCAAAGTAATAATAATAGAACGATGCCTAGACTCATACACAACATGCCACTTCCACAAGTATGGTTGGCCTAATAATACATCAGACACGTCAACAAGAGCAACATCAAACAGCACCTCATCCGTGAATGGCTTGATGTTGTACGGAAGGTGGAACTGTTGTCAAATGCGGAGATCTCTTCCTTAGTGAAGCCACCCAATGGTATATGACTATGGTTTTTTTGTAGTCGATAGGCCGAGATGTTTCACTGGCTCTGCTAAAATGAGGTTCTTTTGGCTTCCACTATCGACAAGGAATTGCAGTGGAGAATGCTTCACCCACATCTCAGAATGGAAGAGGCGCTCCCCCTCCTCTGGATCCTCAGGCTCCTCCCTCTGGATCTTAGTGATGGCAACGATGGAACTGGGTTCCACATCAATGATCTAGTTCCCTTTTTCATTCAGCTTGTCTGGTTCTAACTCAGAATCAGAACATGCAGCTGATTCGGATGCCTTCAATTCGGCCACCAACGCATGTTTGGTCCGACACTCGCTTGTGTTGTGAGTGGAGCTATTATGAAATTCACACCACCTCTTTGTGTCCTTTTTTGGATTTTTGGTGTTGTTCTGAGTCACCCCTCTTTTTATTTTCCCTTTTTCCTGTGTTTCGGGGGCACCTTTCCATGGCTTCGGATTCGCAGATCCAAAGTCTCACTTCTTCTGCTTAAATTTTTGCTCGATATTGGCAGCATATCGATATGTCGTTCCAAGCGAGGTAATGTCGAGGAAATCCATTTTCTCCTAAATGTATCTATGCAAACAGCGGAGGTACTGAGCACCAAATTTTTCTCTGAATCTTTAATATCCAACTTTGTGTGCAGGTTATGGAACAGATTCCTCATTTCATGCACATCTTGATCCCTTTTCTATCGCAGTGTGGTCCACTGGATGTAATTTTCATCATTACTCCCCATGGGGTAATATTGTTCCTTGATGTCGTCTCAAAATGAATTCCAACTAGGTTCGACCGAGAACAGAGAGGGTTCCCTCTCGTCCTTTTTCTCACAGTAGGTTTCCCACCAGTATTTGACATGGGGGCCGGATTTAAGGAGTGCAAATGTAATCTTTTCTCGGTCGGAGAAATCATGGACCGAGAAATACCCTTCCAGCAAATTCAACCATCTATCTACGACATATACATCTATCTGGCCTTCAAATACAGGAATTTCAAAGTTTACTTGTACCTTAAAAAGGAGTGGTGCCTCCAGAGTGACTGTTGGATGCAAATACGTCACCGGTGGGCAGTCGTTGAAGGATCTAGGAAAAGTTATCCATCATCGCGTTCCTTTGTTTCTTGAGGGCCTCCTCGAGCAATAATTTGATAGGATCTCCTGCTCCCTCATCTTTATTTTCTTCCACCATGGGATTTTGTCGAGGTTTGAGACACTGATCTTACAAGGGTTCAACCAAATCGAGCCTTAACTCCTTATACCTTGACCTCGTTGGGGACATGCAATGAAAAACATAGAAAGAGTAGACTGCTATGATACCACTGATCCGGATTTATGCAGGATCAAAACAGAATATGAATATAACCATAAATACAAATATGTAGCAGAAATAAAACTTCATTCCATTAATATCACATAACTGAAATATGCTTACAGACAGAATGGAAATAAACTAGCTAGGGTGCTGGTAGCTTATCTCTAAGAAGATATTGTTGATTTTATAGCATCGAGAAGTGTTCCAAGTCTCAAATTTGGTGGAGAGGCTTGGACAGTAGTTATCTAGAGAACCCATAAATCATTTGTGGAAATTCCACTCGGATCTTGCTTTATTAACATAATTAATTATTTTAATGTGGACCCTAAGTCTAAACTTAGGGAAATTAAATAATTAAAGGGTATTAATAAAGCAGAGTGTGAATCTTATAGAAAACGAAGATCAAGTCGTCTTTTAATTTGAGCCATTGATTAAAGATATAATCTTGGTCGTTGATTCATCAGCGAGAAGATTATAAGAAGAGGCTTGAGGGTCATTTGGAAATCAAGCCGGGCACATTCTCAATACCCGAAGGAAATTGTTCCTGAAGTAAGAGAATTTGATTTCAGTGGGTGAGTTTGTAGAGGCGGGATTGCAGAGGTAGAAGGAGGAGGGAGAATTCAGCAAACAAATAAGTAGAAGGCAGAAGGGTGAAGGGAAGGTAGTGTTGACTAGCAGCATCAAGCCCTCCATGCAGAATTACACAGTCCAGGGAGGGATTGCGTAGAAAATCTACACAGGATGACGAAGAGGGTATATAAGGATATCTCGTGTGTCGGGAATACTTTTGGAGTGTCTAGAAAATTCATACCAGGTGTATGCTATTTTATTTTTCTCACCAAGACTTTTGTAAAGATCTCTTCATTATTGAAGATAAATACAAACCCTCATCTGTTGCATCGTTTTTCCCACATTGGGTTTTTCCGAGGACAATTTTCCAAAAATAATTGTGTTCATGGGATTTTCTATTGTGTTATATGTGTTACTTTTGTTCTTCTCCTTTTGATTAGAGTGAAGTACTACAGCTGTGTTTATTTCAAAATTTACTGAAGCATCTGTAAATAACTTATCTAATAAGTAGGTGAAATAAATCAATCACTGCATTAATAATTTTTCAGATCTGAAAATTTCACATGGTATCAGAGCAAAAGGCTAAATACAGAAAGGGAGGATCTACTATGGACCAAATATCTGACATTCGGAAGGGTTCGCACAGTCAAAAGGACTCACGCAGTGCTCCAGAGCACTTAGCAACGTAGAGGGAACATGACATGACTGTGTTGGCATTCAAACTATAGGAGGATCTCACTTGTCATGCGTCAAGCACGTCTCCTCCATATGTTTGGTATATTGAGAGTGGAGAATATGCTCATATGAAGGGAGTTCAAAAATGTTTTTCGAGCTACCAAGAAGAACAGATGAATTTCCAGACTACTATGGGAAACAAGGCCAAGTGTACCCCCGTTGCAAGAGGTACCATAATATTTTAGACTTAAGCTGGCAACAAGATGCGGGCCACAAACAATCTGCATGCACCAGGGTTGGGGGTGAATTTTCTCTCAGTGTATCAGCTCCATAACAAGGGTTATGACGTATACTTTATTGGAAACAAAGTTTATGTCAAACATCCTAGCTGAAACAAGAAGGCAAAAATCGAAGTAAGGAGCCATAAACTATATAAGCTCTAGCTTGAATCCCCAGTGGCTTTGATTGGTAGTACCGACGAAAGAGATATGAATGAATTATGGCACAGAAGGATGGAGAATTTTCATCATGGATCCTTGAAGATTCTCAAGAAGACTATCATAGGAGCTCCTGAACTCAGCACAAGGAGAGATGAAGTCTACAAGGGATGCGTACTAGGGAATTATGCTAAAGCAACATTTACAAGAAGCGGCAGTAGAGCCAAGAGCGCATTGGATGATATTTGCGGTCCAATATCCACAACTGTTGTCAGTGGTGCAAATTATTTTGCTACCTTTACTGATGATCATTCCAGGAAGACTTGGATCTACTTTATAAAAACCAAAGATGAAGTCCTTGAACATTTTAAATAATTCAAAGCACTGGTAGAAATTCAACAGGAAAGAAGATCAAGATGTTGCGATCAGATAATGGTGGAGAGTATATAGATAAAGACTTCACCAATTTCTACGCAAAGGAAGGCACCAGTTTCTAAAGAAAGCCCCCAGAGCATAGTATGGGTGAATTGATAGCTATTTGTCTAAGATGGGTTTCGTCAAGAGTGACGCAGATCCCAATATCTACTACTTGAGAGTAGGGGATGAGTCGTTAATCTTGGTATTATATGTAGATAATCTATTTCTTACAGGATCATCTAAGCTCATCAAGGACTGCAAGGAGAATATCGCTACTAAATTTCACATGAAGGATCTGGGGCAGATGCACTATTTTCTCGATTTGTAGGTCTGGAAACAGAAGGGAGAAATATTCCTAGGGCAAAGAAGATACACTACAGAATCCTGAAGAGATTTTAGATGGAAGACTATAGACCCATGGCCACGCCAATGATTACAAACTGGAAGAAGATAGACAAGACAGAGGATGATGAGGTTGATCCCACCTTGTATGGGCGGCTCATCGGATCATTGATGTAGCTGGTCAATATTAGGCCAGACATTTGTTATGCAGTGAATACCCTCATTCAGTTCATGGTGGAACCGAGGAGGGCTCACTGGGCAGCAGCCAAACATGTTCTCAGATATCTAAAGGGTACATTTGAGTATGGATTGAAGTAAACCAAGGGAAATGAGGTCCATTTGAGTGGGTTTACAGATGCAGATTGGGCTAGAAGCATAGTGGATCGAAAAAGTACCAGTGGGTACTATTTAAGTCTCGGATCAGGAATGACCTCCTGGTGCAATAGGAAACAAAATTATGTCGCACTAAGTTCAGCCGAGGCAGAGTATATGGCAGTAAGCACAGCTTTGTGTGAGGCCATATGGCTTCATAAATTAATCTTGAACCTACTCAATAAGAGGATGGAATCGACTGGGATTATGTGTGATAATCAGAGTTGCATCAAGCTCTCTAAGAATCCAGTGTTTCATGACCGGTCGAAACACATTGACATTCGATGCCACTTCATCAGGGACTATGTCCAAAGGGGAGCATTGCAGTTGAGGTACACTCCTACAAGGTAACATGTGGCATATATCCTCACCAAGGCTCTTAGTAAGATTAAGTTCACTTACTTCAGACAAAATATGGGGATGGTCGGCAACCCTTTCCATTAGAGGAACGGGTGGTCTACAGAGTCAGAGGGAGGTGAAGTACGGATGAGGCAGTGGCAGAGATAGTGTCACACGCATCAGTATGGAGAGAAATAGTGCAGATATGACGGGCAGCAACTAGGACATCAACAGCGCAGCTGATGTTCTAGAGCAGTAAAGTTGGTACCTTGCTTGAACACTTTCCTCACTAAGAGGGAGTGTTAATTTTATAGCATTGAGAAGTGTTCCAAGTCTCAAATTTGGTGGAGAGGCTTGGATAGCAGTTATACAGAGAACCCAGAAATCAATTGTGGAAATTCCAATTGGATCTTACTTTATTAAAATAATTAATTATTTTAATGTGGACTCTATGTCTAAACTTAGGGAAATAAAATAATTAAAGGGTATTAATAAAGCATAGTGTGAATCTTCTAGAAAATGAAGATCAAGTCATCTTTTAATCTGAGCCATTAATTAAAGATATAATCTTGACCATTGATTCATCAGCGAGAAGATTATAAGAATAGGCTTGAGGGTCATTTGGAAATCAAGTCGGGCACATTCTCAATACCCGAAGGAAATCGTTTCTGAAGTAAGAGAATTTGATTTCAGTGGGTGAGTTTGTAGAGGTGGGATTGCAGAGGCAGAAGGAGGAGGGAGAAGTGAGCAGACAGAGAAGTATAATGCAGAAGGGTGAAGGGAAGGTAGTCCTAAGAAGCAGCATCAAGCCCTCCGTGCAAAATTACGTAGTCCAAGGAGGGACTGCGTAGAGAAGCTAGGCAGGATGATGCAGAGGGTATAGAAGGACATCCCCTGTGTCGGGAATACTTCCAGAGTGTCCGAAAAATTCATACCAGGTGTATGATATTTTATTTTGCTCACCAATACTTTTGTAAAAGATCTTTTCATTGTTGAAGATAAATACAAACCCTCCTCTGCTGCACCGATTTTCCCACATTTGGTTTTTCCGGTGACAATTGTCCAAAAATAATTGTGTTCATATGGTTTCTTCTATTGTGGTATATGTGTTATTTCTATTCTTATGCTTTTGACTAGAGTGAAGTACTGCAGTTGTGTTTATTTCAAAATTTACTGAAGCATCTATAAATAACTTATCTAATAAGTAGGTGAAATAAATCAGCCATTACATTAATAATTTTTCAAATCTGAAAATTTCACAGAGATGTGGCACCTATAGGCCTTTGAACTGTGTTAAAATGAGGCTCGAAGGCCAATTTATTATTGAGAAACAATGGAAAACCCTAAAAATCCACAAAACTAACCCTAGGAGATGAAGTGCCAAAACTATGGGCCCCGTTTGGGTAAATTGGGACATCAACTTCCCGGGGACGTAACTTTGGCATATGATCCCCGTTTGACGCGCACAATACCTTGTTAGAAAGATCTATCTGAGGACTACAACTTTTGAGTGAGAAACATGGGTTAAACACTCTTTTTTCTCCCAATTTTCCAACAACAAAAAAAGTGTTGTTTAGGGCCTCAAAACGGCTCCAAAAGTTCAGGACCCGAAAAATTGCTAAAAATAGTAAATTGTGCTACAATTTAGGAAACTGAAAAATTGAAAGAAACAATGGTGGGGGTCCAAGTGGAATATGCAGGTGGCCACCAATATCCACCTGGATCATTCCTCCCCCCTTAGGAAGCAATGGTCCCCATTGCGTTGAGTTCCTACATGAGATGAGGAAAGTTCTGTTGAACTTGGTCCTTAGTGAGAGATTTGCCTTGGTGAAGGAGTTGGCCTGCTTTGACAACTAGATATAGTTGGATCCTTTGTTGTAGGGTGTTCTTGATCTTTATATCCATGATCTAATCAATGGTGGATTGTTACATGTAGTTTAGGTTTAGCTTTGTTGGTGTGAGTTGTTCTGCCATGTTGGATGTGTCCAGTAGAAGTGGAAAGTAGGGCCAAAGGCAGTCCACATTGAACACTGGGTGCATACCAAGGAATGGTGGAATATTGAGCTCGAAGGAATTTTCCCTACATAATTGATGATAGTGTATGGCCCATATAGGAGTGGGCGAAGATTGCGGTGGGGCCCAGTGGGTTCTCCTTTTGCAAATGTAGCCAAACTTTGTCGCCCACCTAGAAATTGTGTGGCACCTGATGTTGATCATGTTGCTGCTTTTACTTGGAATTGGATTTCTCCAAGATGTCGTGGACCTACTATATGCGTTCAATAAATTTGGCTGCTTTATCAGCCTCATCCAATACATTTGTGGATTTTTTTGTGTGGTCGCATCAGATAGCGGCGCACGTGGGGTCAGATCAATGGATTTCTTGACCTGAAAGTGTAGAGGAACCTTTGTGGCAAGGAGAAAATGTCCTTGTATTCCTCAACGCCTTTGTCCATCTGTTTCTGCCACGCAGACGAGCCCTGTTTGGAGGCTGCAGCCACAATCTTCTTCTTGCCCGGTGGGTGAAACGTAATGAAAACAAATTTCTTGGTTTGGGAAAAAATATTACTGCATTGCTTTGCGATACTCAAAGAGATGGCGGAAGGTGGTACTACCTTCGGTATCCTGTACAAATTATTTCCCAAAGTAATAATAATAGAACGAGGCCTAGACTCATACACAGCATGTCACTTCCAATTTATGGTTGGCCTAATAATACATCAGACACGTCAAGAGGAGAAACATCACACAATACCTCATCCGTGAATGGCTTGATGTTGTATGTAAGGCGACACTTTTGGTGGACACGGAGGTCTCTTCCTTGGTGAAGCCACCCAATGGTATACGGTTGCGGGTGTGTTGCGGTAGGTAGGCTGAGCCACTTCATGACCTCTACTGAAATGAGGTTATTTTGGCTTCTGTTATCGACAAGGAATTGCAATGGATAACCCTTCACCCACATCTGGGAATGGAAGAGGCACTCCCCCTCCTATGGATCCTTGGGCTCCTCCCTCTGGAGCTTGGTGATGGAAACAGTGGCACTGGGTTCCGCATCAATGATATACTTCCCTTTGTCATTCCCCTTGTCTGGTTCTAACTGAGAATCAGAACATGCATCTAATTCGGATGCCTTTAGTTCTGCAACCAACGACTGTTTGGCCCGACACTCACATGTGTTGTGAGTGGATCTGTTATGAAATTCACACCACTTTCTCGTGTCCTTCTTTGGATTTTGGTGTTGTTCTGAGTTGCCCAGGATTTGGATTTTTCCTTTGTTCTACGGTTCGAAGACAACTTTCCCTGGCTTTGAATTTGCGGATCCAAAGTCTCGCTTATTCTACTTAAATTTATGCTCAATCTTGGTGGCATATCGATAAGCCGTTCCAAGCAAGGTAATTTCGAGGAACTCCATTTCCTCCTGAATATATGTGAAAACAGTTGCGGTACTTGAGCACCAAATTTTTCTCTAAATCTTTAATACCCAACTTTGTGCGCAGGGTATGGAACAAATTTGTCAACTCGTGCACATCTTGATCCCTCTGTTGTCACAGTGTGGTCCATTGGATGTACTTGTCCTCATGGCTCCCCATGGGGTAATATTGTTCCTTGATGTCGTCTTGGAACGAATTCCAACTGGGTGTGGCTGAGAACAGAGAGGGTTCCCTCTCGTCATTTTTCTCATAGTAGGTTTCCCACCAATATTTCACATGGGGGGGCGGCTTTGAGGAGTGCAAAAGTAATATTTTCTTGGTCAAAGAAATCACGGACCGAGAAATACCCTTCCAGCAAATTCAACCATCTATCTACAGCGTTTGCATCTATCTGGCCTTCAAATACATGAATGTCAAAGTTTACTTGTACCTTAAAAGTGTGGCGCCTCCAGAGAGGCTGCTCAATGCAAATACACCGCTGGTGGGCAATCGTTGAAGGATCTAGGAAAATTTATCCATCATTGCATTCCTTTATTTCTCGAGGGCCTCCTCAAGTAATAATTTGATAGTATCTCCTGCTCCCTCATCTTTATTTTCTTCCGCCATGGTAGGTCATCGGGGTTTTCCAAGCTGATCTTGCAAGGATCTAGATCGAGCCCTAACTCCTTATACCTTGACTTCGTTGGGGACATGCAAAGAAAAACATAGAAAGAGCAGACCACTCTGATACCACTTATCCGGATTTATGCAGGAATGCAACATAATACGAATATAACCATAAATACCAATGTGCAATGAAAATAACACTTCATTCCTTTAATATCACATAACTGAAATATGCTTACAGACAGAATGGAAATAAACTAGCTAAGACGTCGGTAGATTATCTTAGAGAAGATATGTGGCAGCTACAGGCCTCTGAACTATTACAATGAGGCTCGAAGGCCTATTTATTATTGAGAAACAATGGAAAACCCTAAACATCCAAAAACCTAACCCTAGTAGTTGAAGAGCCAAAACTATGGGCCCCGTTTGGGTAAATTGGTACATCAACTTCCCATGGACGTAACTTTGGCATACGATCTTTGTTTGACGCGCACAATACCTCATTAGATATACCTATCTGAGGACTACAAATTTTGAGTGAGTAACATGGGACATAGACCCATTTTTCTCTCGTTTTTCCCAAAAAGACGTCGTTTAGGGCCTCAAAATGTCTCCGAAAGTTCAGGACCTAAAAAATTACTAAAAATAGTAAACAATGCTACAATTAAGGAAACTGAAAAACTAAAAGAAACAATGTTGGGTGTCCAAGTGGAATAGGCAAGTGACCACCAATATCCACCTGGATCATTCCTCCCCCTTATGAAGTAATGGTCCCCATTTCATTGAGTTTCTCCATGAGATTGGGAAACTTCTGTTGAACTTGGTCCCTTGTGAAACACTTGCCTTGGTGAAGGAGTTGGCTTGCTTTGACAACTCAATATAGTTGGATCCTTTGTTGTCAGGTGTTTTTGATCTCTGTATCCATGGTCTGATCAGTGGTAGATTTTTTCATGCAGTCAGGTTTTAACTCTGTTGGTGTGAGTTGTTCTGCCATGTTGGATGTGTCCAGTAGAGCTGGAAACTAGGGCCGAAGGCAATCCACATTTAACACTGGGTGCAGACCAAGGAATGGAAGAATACTGAGCTCAAAGGCATTGTCCCCTACAGCCTTGGTGATGGTTTATGGCCCATATAGGAGCGGGTGAAGCTTGCGGTGGTGCCCAGCAGGGTGCTCCTTTTGCAAATGTAGCCAAACTTTTTTGCCCACTTGGAACTTGTGTGGCACCCGATGTTGATCATGTTGCTGCTTATACTTGGCATTGGACTTATCCAATATGTCGTGGACCTGCTGGATTCGTTCAATAAATTTGGTTGCTTTATCAACCTCAGACAGTACATGTGTGGGTTATTTCTGTGTGGTCACCTCAGGTAGTGGCACGCCTGGGGTCAGATCAACGAAGTGCTTGACCTGACAGTGTAGAGGAATCTCTGTGGGTGAAGAGAAAATATCCTTGTATTCCACCACAACTTTTTCCATATGCTGCTGCCATGCAGGGGAGCCCTGTTTGGAAGTTGCATCCACAATCTTCTTCTTTCCCTGTGGGTGAATCCTAATGAAATTTTTTTTCTGGTATGGGAAATTATCTTACTGCATTGATTTTCAGTACTCAAAGAGATGGCGAAAGGCGGTACTACCTTAGGTATCCTGTAAAACTTATTCCCAAAGTAATAATAATAGAGCGAGGCCTAGACTCATACACAACATGTCGCTTCCACAAGTATGGTTGGCCTAATAATACATCATACACGTCAAAAGGAGAAACATCAAACAATACCTCATCCATGAATGGCTTGATGTTCTACGGAAGGCAGCACTATTGTCGGACGCGGAAGATCTTCCTTGGTGAAGCCACCTAATGGTATACAGTTGTGGGTTTTCTCTGGTCGTTAGGCGTAGCTGCTTCACCTCCTCTGCTAAAATGAGGTTCTTTTGGCTTCTACTATCGACAAGGAATTGCAGTGGAGAACCCTTCACCCACATCTCGAAATGGAAGAGGCACTCCCCCTCCTCTGGATCCCTAGGCTCCTCCCTCTGGAACTTGGTGATGGAAACAGTGGCACTGGGTTCTGCATCAATGATCTGCTTCCCTTTGCCATTTCCCTTGTCCAGTTCTAACTCAGAATCAGAACATGCAGTTGATTCGGATGCCTTCATTTCAACCACCAACGCGTGTTTGGCCTGACACTAGCTTGTGTTGTGAATGGAGATGTTATGAAACTCACACCACCTCCCCGTGTCCTTTTTTGCCTTTTTGTTGTTGTTTTGAGTTGCCCATATTTTTCTTTTCCCTTTGTTCTGCGGTTCGGGGAAGCCTTTCCCTGGCTTCGGATTCAAGGATCCAAAGTCTCGCTTCTTCTGCTTAAATTTCTGCTCGATCATGGCGGCATATCGATATGTCGTGCCAAGCAAGAAAATGTCGAGTAACTCCATTTCCTCCTAAATTCATCTCTACAAATAGCTATAGTACTTGAGCACCAAATGTTTCTTCGAATCTTTAATACCCAACTTTTTTCATAGGAAATGGAACAAATTCGTCAGCTCGTGCACATCTTGATCCCTTTGTTGTTGCAGCGTGGTCCATTGGATGTACTTGTCCTCAGAGCTCCCCATGGGGTAAAATTGCTCCTTCATGCTGTCTCGGAACGAATTCCAAGTGGGTGTGGCTGAGAACATAGAGGGTTCCCTCTTGTCCTTTTTCTCACAGTAGGTTTCCCACCATTCTTTGACATGGGGGGCAGCTTTTAGGAGTGCAAAAGAAATCTTTTCTCCTTTGGAGAAATCATGGACCGAAAAATACCCTTCCAGTAAATTCAACCATCTATCTACGGTGCATGCATCTATCTGGCCTTCAAATATAGGAATTTCAAAGTTTACTTGTACCTTAAAAGGAGTGGCGCCTCCAGAGTGGCTTCTAGATGCAGATGCATCATCGGTGGGCAACCGTTGAAGGATCTAGGAAAATTTATCCATCATCACGTTCCTTTGTTTCTCGAGGGCCTCCTCGAGCAATAATTTGATAGTATCTCCTACTCCCTCATCTTTCTTTTCTTCCGCCATGGGAGGTCGTTGGGGTTTACTAGGTTGATCTTCCAAGGTTTCAACCAGATCAAGCCCTAACTCCTTATACCCTGACCTCGTTGGGGACATGCAAAGAAATACAGAGAAAGAGTAGACCACTCTGATACCACTGATCCGGATTTATGCAGGAACTCAAATTATCGCAAGGATGTTGCGATCAAAAGAAATAAAACCATGGTTTATACTACTCAACAAAATGGTGTTGTTGAACCCATGAATATGACTCTTCTAGAGAGAGAAAGGAGTATGCTCACTAATGAAAATTTGTAGTAGGAATTGTGGGTAGAAGTAGTTCTTACAACATTCTATCTGGTAAATTAGTTACCATCAACTTCAATTAACTGCAAGATCCTGGAAGAGGTATGGAAAATTCAACCTTGTGATTATTCAAATATTAAATTTTTCGGTTGTGATGCCTATGCTCTTATTCCAAAGAATCAACGTTTTAAGTTAGATCCAAAATAAAAAAGACTAATGTTTGTTGGATATGGTGATGGAGTTAAGGGATATATATTGTGGGATACTACTACCCAAAAAATCATCAATAACAGATATGTCATATTTTAATAATTGTCACTCATAAAATCAAATGTAGATGGTGAAATGAAACAGGAAAAAGTACCACATACTCAACAAGTTCAATTGGAAACTCAATCATCTTCAAGGGAGGAGGATCCTGAAGATGTTCATGAAGAAAATCCTATAGAAGTAGATGAGGATATTGAAATTTGTCAGGAAATTGAGGAAATACCTCAACAAATTGTATGAATATCTACACAGATCATATCTTTTCTTAAAAGGTGTGGTGATTTTGCTAAATGTGTTGCTTTAATTGCTGATGATGGAGAACCTAGTTGTTATTAAGAATCAACATAAACATCTGATAGTGATAAATGGAAAGTAGAAATGAAAGAGGAAATGGATGCCTTGCAAAGAAATAAGACATGGATTTGGTGGAACTTCCTAAGGACAGGAAGGTTGACGGTTGCAAGTGGGTTTACAAATTAAAGAAAGGTGTTGATGAGATTGTTCAAAATTACAAAGCAAGATTGGTTACAAAAGGATATTCTCAGAAGGAAGGTATTGATTTCCATGAGATTTTTTTACTAGTTTTTAAGCTTGTTTCAATTCTATGTGTGTTAGCATTAGTTGCTTTACTTGATTTGGAGTTAGAGCAGTTAGATTTTAAAACAATACTTTTACATAGAGATTTAGATGATGATATAGATATATATATATATGGAACAACCAGAAGGGTTTTTTCAGAATCGCAACAAGAGGTTTGTTTGCAAACTCAAGAAGTCATTGTATGGCCTGAAGCAATCTCCTAGGATATGGTACAAGAAGTTTCAATTCCTTCATGATGAGCCACAATTTTACCATCAGTGAGTATGATCATTGTGTTTACTTTAAAAAGTTGGAAAATGGCATATGAATTATTTTGGTGTTATATGTTGACGATATTCTTGTAGCAAGAAAAATCATGGCTGAGATCAATAGGTTAAAGGCTCAGTTGGCTAGCACTTTCGAAATGAAGGATCTTGGAGCAGCAAAACAAATCTTGGGCATGTATATAAATAAAGAAAGGAAAAATGATAAGTTGTGGTTATCACAACAGAAGTATGTGGAGAAAATACTTCTAAGATTCGGTATGAATAATGTGAAAGTTGTTCAAATCCCTTTAGCTTCCCATTTCAATATTTCTTCAATTTTATGACCTAGTAATGATAAACTAAAGGAGTATATGTCTCATGTACCATATGCTAATGCAATAGGGTGTTTAATGTATACGATGGTTAGTACAAGGCCAAATATTTCACATGCAATTGGATACATGGAAAATCTAGGTAAAGAGAATTGGTCACCAATGAAATGGGTGCTTCGGTATCTTAGGGGCACAAGTAATTATTGTATCACCTATAATGGTAATAGTGATTCAGTTTGTGGTTATGTTGATTCAAATTTTGCAGGTGACTTGGAGAAGAGGAGATCCACTTTTGGATATGTCTTTACTCTTGTAGGTGGAGTTGTTTGTTGGATGTCAAATATTTAGAACATAGTCGATTTATCCACTACTAAGGTAGAATACATAGTTTTATCACATTCTTGCAAAGAGGAAATTTGGTTAAGAGGTTTGTTGGGTGAGTTTGGAAGGATGCATGACAAGCTGAAAGTATTTTGCGATAGTCAAAGTGTTATTTATTTGGCTAAGAATCCAGCTTATCACAGTAAGACAAAACATGTACCTATAAAATACCATTTTGTAAGACAGGTTATTGATGAAGGTGGAGCAGTGGCTTTAGAAAAAGTTCATACAAATCAAAATTGTGCAGGCATGTTCACAAATTCAGTTTTGATAGAGAAGCTGAAATGGTGCCTGGATTCTCTTGGCTTCCAAAGAAGGTGATGAATATTTTGGGCATGACATATCAGGTAAATTGTTGTCAAGGCGGATATTGTTATATGTTGCCAACTATTTTTTTATATTCTTGGGATAGTAGCTAAAACTAGCTCTTATTGTTCAGGTTGCTTTTTCTAATACGAGTTCAAAAAAAAATAGATAAAGGGAACAATTTTGTTTTATGTAAAATTTTTCTTATTTAACTGCTTTAATAAATTTGGACAAATTTAGAAAAAAACTGACACGTTATTTATCCATGCAAGCGGATAGAGGCAATAAGAGAACACATAAGCGAATGGAAAATGTGTTGAATGGTTGAATAATGTATGTGTGTGAGTTGGATGTTGTAAATCTCCCTTGAATAATAAGAATATCGATTATCATTGCCTCGTGGATGTTTCCCTCATAAGGAAGGTTTTACCACATAAAACACTATGTCAATTTTTGTTTTTGATTATCCTGCTAACTTGTTTATTTGCCATTATTTTCTGCAATTAGAACTATTTGCAGGTTATGCTTTTGTTGTTCAACTCAATGGGAATCAATAGAATGATTGTTTTTCTCTAGGTTTTTGTTGTTGTTGTTGTTGTTTGTTTGTTTGTTTTTATATGTGTTTCGTTTTGTTTTGTTTATATTCTTTTCTTAAAAGTGGAAAAAGTTATTACAATTCAATTGTCCATAAAAAAAATGAATAATCACTACAAGAAAAAGACCCTCTAGCGGAGGTTATAACGGAGGTTTTTAGTGTTATAAAATTGGCCAAAATTGTCAAAAAAACATTTTCTACAACATCTGTTTTCGGTAATGGAGGTTTTGGCGAAGCTTCTAACAGAATTTCAACACAACTAAAAAAATTGGGTGGCTGGAGGTCATTACAGATGTAAATGCACTGGTCCTGCAAACCTACGAAGCACCGGGATGGAAAAAAAAAATAAAGGATGCCCTGGGACGTTTAGACACGTCCTGGTGTGTGTCATCCAGACGGTCGCCCTGGGGCGGTCGAAGGTGCATGCACTGGGCCGTAATGGTCTAAAACCGCACCGGGCGCATTGTAGGAGATACAACACACCGGGCCATTCTAATTGGTATTGGGATTTGTGTGGTGCCCATAGGTCGTATCAACGCACCAGTTCGTATTATTATAGAAACGCACCGGTGTGCAGTATCACACAAACGCATCGATTCTTCTAATTCTTATTGGTATTTGTGCGGTGCCCATAGGTCGTAGAAACGCATCGGTGCTCTTTATCATACAAACACACCAGTGTATAGTAACTGACATGCACCGATATTCATTTTGTATTTTTTAGAAACATCAACCTGTGACAGTGCAATTATTGTTATTTTTTTAAATTCATTATTCATCAAAAGTCGACACATATCTTATAACAGTATTCATATCAATTAAATTTTTATTAGTGCATTTTAATGCGATGTTTGGAATAATTTGTTATATCATATCATAATTATTGTGATTTTTTTAAATTCATTATTCATCAAAAGACGACACATATCTTATAACAGTATTCATATTAATTAAATTTTTATTAGTGCATTTGAATGTGATGTTTGGATTAATTTTTTATATCATATCATTAGATTTCATATCTCTTCATTATAATATTTAATCAGTGGTGTTACATTTCACAGCGAAAATGGAGAACGCAATAGAATAAATTACAACATATTTTATTATATATATATATATATATATATATATATATATATATATATATATATATATATATATATATATAAGACACTCTTTGTCATACAAAATGGAACAGTTATTGGTATCCCTTTGTCTTTCAATTGGGACATTATGTCCATTACATTAAACAAAATTTCTGATTTCACAGACAAATATTTCAAAAAATACAACGTCTTGCTTTGATATCCAAACATAATGATCAACATTCTTCGCTTGCACTGATGTCACTGCTCGAGCTACTTCCATGACTTGGGTTATTTTGAGGAATGTTTTGTTCATGGTGTTGATTTTTTTTTTCTTCTTCACCTTCCATCTACAAACATAAAAATAAATAGTAATGAGTGTATATACATTGGTGAGAATAATGAAAATTGCAATATTAAATAATATACATCAATGTAAATCAAAAAGAAATGACTTACCATAGCAAAAATTGACTCATGAGCTATACACATTCTTTCAAAATCAAATTTCATGCCATCTTTCAAGATTTCATCTGTTGGCACTGTTCCATACTTTGTTTCCTGCAAGTTTTATACCCCATAACAAATCATATATTTAATATAAAATATTTTTTTGTTCTATTAATTATAGACGGCGCTAAGTAAAACAAGATCGATAGATGCTTACAAATTCCACAATTAATTTCTGATATGCCAACATATACTCACAACCCATATTTAACCCAATGTCAACCAATTCATCTGATCATTCTTCTTTGTATGTTAGCACCTGTTTGAATACATTCAATGATTATTGTTGTAAAACAACTTAAAATATACAAAAATGAAATCTAGTTAAGTTGTTGTAAGGAAGTAACAATTACTCACAAACTTAGATATCAACCATTTTCTTCCTTGTGGTCATGTTTTATGTGTTGAATGGGTTCCATTTTCTTTTCTTTTCTGCAAGAAAATACTTGAAAATTAATATTTAATGCTAAATTGTTTATTTATTGTACCTAATCGAAACATTCAATGATTACATATTACATTTGAAGCACGTTGTTGTTGAGATGGCTCCTCGTGTGATGCAATTATTTCCATTTCATTGACCATCTCCTTGTACACCTTTTTGGACATTCCTACTAGCATATTTATAATATCAGCTCGTTCATATTTTGAGATTTTCGTAATCTTCCTGAAAATGTAACATGAAAATAAACTATTTAATTTTTTATATTGATATATGAAAAGTAAATATAACAAAAGTGATATTTATAAATAATTCTAGAAAAACATTTACAGGAATATTACCTTTTCATTCCTTCTCTTTTTTTTTGTACGCTTTTGCTATTAAAATTATGACATGTCTCATTGACCAATTCTCTGGAAACTCTTCCTGTAGTTTAGATAAATTCGGTTCTTAGAATCATTGGATTGATTTTTGTATTGAAACTGGAAAGAACATCTATACATTCATTCCAGTAGATCTCTCAAACTTTTGTAAAAGTTTTCCCCCCTTTCATTAACCTCCAGCACCACTCCAGATGAGCTAAGGAGCAATTCATTTTCATTTGCATGTTCTATTTTTTTTCTTTTCTGAGAACAACATTCCTTTTCTGAGTTGTTGGTCCCTGTAGAACATTAAACATATGTGAATTAATAGATTGTTTGAAACATGTTATCTAAAAATTTTAAGTATATTATTAATGAAAAATAAAAAAATAAACTCATATTGGATCGATAGTATTTTTTCATTCACCTGATTCATCCCTTTGCAATTTTTCCATCAAGCTTTTACGCTCTTCTGGTTCTAGATCAAAAATAATCTTATCGAGCTTCATCATTTTGTGGCTCTGCATGATACACAGTAAACAATACATATTAGTTAAACTTAAATATAGTTCAAAAATAATATTTTTTGTAAAGAATTTACAAAGAACTTGCCTTATTTTCTTTTCTTGATATGTTATCAGTATTTTTGTAACTTGATCTCTTATCAGCCATTTCTTTATCAATATGAAACTTGTACCATATCATTCATTAATATATTTTATAAATAAATCATCAAATTTTCAAGTAGAAAGAAATATCAAGAAACTGGTATGCCTTTAATGTTGTACGTACCAATGTCGGTGCATCGTATTCTTATAAATGCAAAGCCAAAACAGTATAAAACACTGTACAGTGCTCTACATCAACAAGGAGCACCAGTGCATTATATGTTAATGAGTGCACCGATTAACATAGACAAATTAATAAAAATCCTCTAATGTTAGTTTTTGTAGCATGTGGTGTCGTGGAGGGGATAGTGCGACCTCTTATTATAAATGCACAGCGAAAACAAGGGACCACCGTACGGTGCTCTCTGTCAACAAGGAGACTCGGTGCGTTATATGCTAAATGGTAGACCGATTAACACATAAATAAAAAATTATTTTTTCCAGACAGTACATGCGTCGTGCGCTATAATGAAATAGTGCATTGGTGCCCTATTTTACATATGGCGCACAGATTAAAAAAATATATATGTTTTTAAATATTTTTATCAAACATTACGTGCAGTTCTTTGTGATAAGACAACACACCGGTGCGCTAGTTTACGCAGGGCGCACCGATTAAAAAAATTCAATTTTTTAAAAATTCACGCAAGGGCCGACATGGATTGGGATCCGACTATGCAAGCCGTCCCGTGGGTTAAATTTCATGGGCCTATATATATATATATATAGAAATAAAAACCCTATAAACATTAAATGAAAATCCCTATTTCTGAAATCACATATTCAGGAAGAAGCAAGGGCGGAAACAAAAAGAATGAAGGGTTTAGGGTAAAATGGATTTTTTTGTTTTTTTTGTTTTTCTGAAAATGAACAATTGTTATGTAGAATTATGAATTACAGATAAAACATTCTTCCCTAAATGTGGTGCTCTACATTTATAACAACAGGTTAAAGACTTTGCAGATACTTTTCCTAACAATAAATAGGCACACAGAATTGATCAAGAAACCTACTTGGGGTCCAAGCGCTTCCTATTCTCCTTCTGTCGCTCTTGTTGTAGCTTCAAATTCAAGCTAGATCGCCAAAATATTTCCTGCAAGAATGAACACTAAACAGCAAATATATTGCAATATACAAATGCCTATTCAAGTTATTCAGTTAAACCAATGAAACATGAACCATATACATCAAATAAGAATTCATAATATGAAAGATAGAAGCTTATACAGATACATATGTGGGAAAGTAAACAACAATATTTATTAATGAATAGAAGGGGAGGATACAACCATCGATTGATTTGATGTCACCATCTCCAGCATCATCCCAGCCTCATCACAATGAACATCTCTCCAGCATCATATCACTCAAATCAAATCTTCAATTGAAATTCCACCAGCATTTCTCTACTCAATTTCATCCTTCTCAAGCACTAGGATCTGTGCTCAATTTATAGATGAGCTGAAGGTAGTTTCATAATCAATGACTTTCTAATAATAGGCAAGACATGTTCCCAAGATCAGAGATGTAAAATGGACATATGGATTTGAATTTTGACACATATGCACTCTTCTAGAAGGCACTGGCCATGTGGAGATTCCGGAACAATGAGAATTTCACTACCAATGTACCAACGCACCCTTGAGTGTCAGGAAGTGCTTTGCAAAGAACCCTTGAGTGGAATTGCAACTGAAATGATAGGGGATGATAGACCCTATTCATTGGTTCTAGGGATGGTGTCCAGTTTAACGAGGTCATTGGGAATGATGCCCAAATTTACCTATAACATATTTCCCCCTAAAGCATGAAGTCAGAATAATAATTAAAATATTTTTTAAATGAGATGCTTTACACTATGATGGGATGGAGCTGAAGCAGAGTGGCGACCTGCATCAATCTTGCAATACATTAAATCATGATATATCCTCTTTATCACGAATTTTTGAGGGAAGGGATTCCCATACTCAGCAAATAAACTATCTAATAACATGTACATAGTGCAGAAAGTCGTATACAATGGAATGTTTCCCAATACAGGCATGCTTACAGATATAGGCCCATGTTCGGATGACGATCTGTATGTAGGGTCACTGTACAGATGATGTGTACAAAAATCCTGAAATCATAGCCCGAATGGTTGAAACTAGATCCGGGGTCTTCTTATCTCATTCACTCGATAATTCAGGTACAATTATAGCCATGCGAATATATGATTTGTAGTCGAACATGGTAAGACATTGTTTGATTACCAGCCAATGATGTGAGTTGTTAACAAACGTGAGAGAACCACCATTAATGTCAATGGACCTCAAGGTACTTTAATACATTTTGTAAGGCGTCAATAGATTATTTGATGTCGAAAGCCAAACAAAATATTTCGATCAAAAGTTCGGAAGTGAGGATCTTGTCAATGTTGTAACAAGCCTCATGGTACTGGAATATGATGTTTCTAAGTGAACTTCTTGCATGATGATTTGACGTCGACAGGAAGCCACTTTATTGTGAAACGGGAGTTACTGATTTCGGAGACAAAGGATGAGTTGATATAGCAATGTTCAGGGATGACTGTCATGACAATGAAGGTTTATGAGTATTGTAGAAGGATGAGTATTCGTTGGATGACTTCTTTTGAACATATCAGCGACAGTGAGATGAGTTGGCAGCATTGACCCAAAACCGAATTGAAGGTATGATGAACCATAGGTATGAATGAATCGTCAAGAAGATTACCCAACCCAAACAGTCACGGTGATGGAGTGAAGTGTCATGTTCAAGAGCGACCTGCTACCGTAAAAATTTATGCTCACTTTCCCAAATTTTCCCTGGTCATTTGTCGACCAATACCTCTTTATTTTTTAACAAGCTTGAAAAGGATAGCATATGCTTTATCAATAATTCAACCCTTCGAGTGAAAAATTTATCGCTATTTATTAATTTAACGAGTCTAGCGATGAATGAAACTTGATCCTTGCCATGATCTACAAGCCCGACGCTATTTTATGTTTTAACGAGCCTAACGACAGTGAAAACTTGGTTCTTTTTCATATTTAGAGAGTTTTAAAAATAGGACGAAAGAAAAATCCATAAGTACTTTTTCGTAAAGTTGTCGCTCAGATCCGAAAAAGTGTAAAATAATATCTGAGAGAACCTCTTCAGTCATGTTTGACTAAGGTATTCATTTTTCGTAAATAATCTATCTCAGTCCAAAAAAGGGTTAAACTTATATTGAGTAGATATCAATTCATTTACTTTTACGAGCTCGAAAAGACAAGTGCTTGGCAATATTTTCACATTATCGGAGTCTAAAAAGAGCTAAAAGAAGACTCCAAGGGTTCCTTTTTCGCTGTTATGGAAACTCGAAAAAGAGATAAAAGTGTGCTTCAAATCCTTTTTCATTTTTAACAAAGCTCTAAAAATAAGGATAAAAGTATGCTTTGTTGTCAAATCATTCTCGAAATAAATCTGCACAATTAATTTGTTCATCAGCTGTAAAACATGTTCAGAACAACATCAAATGGATTAAAAATACCTCTTTCATGATAAAAATAGAATAAAACCATAGTCACAGCAATAAATATTCATTGCAAATAATAAAATGACTAATTAAAAGAGTTTTACCATTCATTTTTACCATTTTAAAGTTACCATTTGCATTTTGGAGCTTTGAACCTGTTTTTGCCCCCGAACTTCAACTGTTGATTGTGTGCAATTGCTAAGAATGTTTTGAATGCCTCCTGCAAGAGCACATTTCGAATGCCCCCTGAAAGAGAAGATGCCCCCCAAGCTTCATTTCATTCACCTAAGTATATTACTGGTTACTAATGGTTGTATGGAATGAAGGCTCATTATAGGGGAGGATTTGTTTAATTTCTTTAAGAGATTGACACAGGAAAAGAACTATGCTCATCGCCTGTTTCATTTTTTAAAGAGGTTGACACAATAAAATAACTACCCTCAAAGGCACTTGTTTCATTTTTTAATGAGGTTGACACAAGAAAAAATAACTATCCTCATAACCAGTTTCATTTTTTAACGAGGTTGACATAGTAAAAGAACCATCCTCATAGGTACTTGTTTCATTTTTTAACGAGGTTGATACAAGAAAAAAGAACTATCCTCAAAATCTGTTTCATTTTTTTACGAGGTTGACACAGTAAAATAACCATCCTCATAACCTGATTCATTTTTTAATGAGGTTGAAACAGGAAAAGAACCATCCTCATAATCTGTTTCATTTTTTAACGAGGTTGACACAGGAAAAGAACCATCCTCATTGTGCAGTTGGACTACTAAGTGTGCATTGGAAAAGAACTACTCTAACAGAGTCATCATTTAAGGAGCTTGATGAGCACCACAAACGATAAGTTATAACATGTGTTGACAGGTCTTCTCCAGTGTTTTCATTGAATTTTGGAATTTCAGAGGGTAATTTCTGTGAAATCATTGGCCACCAAGGGGAATAACTGATGGGACCAGCTTGATATTGCACTGAAGATGTGAATAAAGGATCAAGTCATTCAGTACTCATAAGGGAGGACCCATATAGGATTCCAGATGATGACATGGGTGAATTCAATGGACAAAACATCGAAGATGAAGCAATAGTAGATGTTGTCACAACTGAAATAAATGGTTCAGTCTCGAATGTTATCTCAGCCATGGTCAAATGACCCAATGTATACCCTGTAGAATCTATGGGAAATCAAAGTGAAACAGGATCAATAAAAGCAGAGGAAGGTGATTGAGGAAAAGACTCGTACAGGTAAAGCTCCTACCAAAAATGAGTTGGAGTTAAAGGCGTCTCGTCTTGTGGAATAACTTCGTCGTCAGGCCCGAAGTATATTTTAGGTGGTTGACTACACGATATGGGAGACTCAATGGCTACAATAGATTGTGGAGTGACCAATATAGAAACAACTTCCGGTTGTTCGACTTCGGGATCAATATCTTCTCCACTTACGGAATATAGCAACTAAAATATAAAAGGATGATAGACCCTATTTCATTGGTCCAGGGGATGATGTCTAGTTTTACCAATAAAATCTACCCCCCTAAAGAATAATGGGATCCAGATAAACTTCTGGCTGAATAACGTCGGGTTCGGGAGGTATGGTCTCACTCATTGGATGGATCGTGACCACAGGTAGTTGTGAAGACTCCGTATCGACAACAGTAGATGAACCAGGATTTGTAGAAACAAATTGTGCCGAATCTGGAATATGTGAAGATGATGCTTCACCAGAGGTACTGATGGTACTCATTTTGGTAGAGCGATATCGCCTTATCCGACTAGAAGTAACTTCCAGTGGTAAAGGTGATTTCAATGCTAATCTACGAGAACGATGGGGAAAGGGATGATATTCTTCCATGATGACTGATTTATTTTATGATCAAAAACAAATAAACAAAATAAAAGGGTAATATTGGGCAAAAGGTTTACCAAGAAACTGTGAACTGTAGAATACCTCATGGCGAACCAAGAAGTACGGGCAGGAAATCTCCCCGAATGTTGTGTTCGGTGTATCACAATTTACAAGGCAGCCGACTCAGTTCACTATGGATGGATAGCAACCTAAATTTGTCCTCCCAAATATACCTAAAGGTACGTGGAGGCCCAACTCCATATTAGCGATGTCTGATGTGAAACCGCACAATGAGAGCACCCCTTTATATTTTGCGTATTGTAAGACCGCCCGATATACCCGAAAGTACATGGACAAGCTACGATATACTTACGTACGTGGAGTGAGGTATCACACTCATAATGTATTGCAGAAAATTAATGAAAGATGTTATGTTTTACGACGTCGGAACATGTCTCTAGCCTAGACCTTCTAAATATTATTGTTATGGTTCCAATGCTTTGTTAGGTAAATTGATGTAAATTTTAAGTTGATCTTGTTTATCAATTTGCCTTTCAAGGTTCACCGCGATGATGTGATATAAACTCCTAAAATGAAAACTAAAATGATAAGCAAACTTTAAATTTTAGTTTCTTCGATGAAAATCCTAGCTACTAGAGGGAAGGAGCAATCAATTTGAGAGAAAACAACAAAGAGCACAAACTAATATGCAGCGTTCCTAATTTGTTCCTATGCAAAACACACAATCCACTACATGCAAATGCAAGTTTTTATTTTCATTCCCTTTAATGTGAATGTAGGAAAAGGAAACTAAATGCATCAAATCAATAAAAACAAATGCTTTTTACTTTGAGAAATGAGGAATTGAACAACAATTTCTCTTTTTAGGAAAAAAATATTTGAACTACAATTTCTCCTACTAAAAACAAAGAATGTAACGACAATTTCCTTTTCAAAAGCAAATGGATCTAATGTAGTAATGAAAATCCTTCGAAATTAATTTTTCAATGATAAAGAAAAACACTTTAAATAGACATTGAACAAACTTTTCTTTCAAAGGAGGAAGATGCAGGTAAAGTCACTGGTCTCTATGAGGCATCAGGCTCTTGAAAATACAGCAAACAAAAGGTTGAAAGAAAATGCAATGACAAATTCAATGGGAAATTGGTTGGCTCTAGGGGACAATGCAGTCTCTAAGGGGAGACAGTGCGTTGCAACGCACCCCTGAGTTGGAGACAGGCTATGCAAAGCACTGTGTCCTGTTCAACAGTGCGTTGAGCGCAGCAGAGAACAAAAAACTCAGGCTGTTTAACACACTTCTAATGCAAATTTGATTTCAAAAAGCATAATCTTTAAGAGTAAATTATACTGGGTGGATAAACAGAGGAAAAAAACATCAAGGATGAAGGGTAAATTCCCCAACAGAGTCGCCAATTTGTTATGCGGAATTATGAATTACGAATAAAACATTCTTCCCTAAATGTGGTGCTATGAATTAAGAACAACAGGTTAGAGACTTTGCAGATACTTTTCCTAACAGTAAATAGAGACAGAGACTTGATCAAGAAACCTACTTGGGGTCCAAGTGCTTCCTATTCTCCTTATGTCGCTCTTGTTGTAGTTTCAAATTCAATCTAGATCGCCAAAATATTTCCTGCAAGAATGAACACTAAACAGCAAAGAGATTGCAATATACATATGCCTATTCAAGTTATTCAGTTAAACCAATGAAACATGAACCACATAGATTAGATAATAATTCATAATATGAAAGATAGAAGCTTATACAGATACATATGTGGGAAAGAAAACAGCAATCTTTATTAATGGATAGAAGGAGAGGTTACAACCAGCGATTGATTTGATGTCAACATCTCCAGCATCATCCCAACCTCATCATACTTAACATCTCTCCAGCATCATATCACTAAAATCAAATCCTCAATTGAAATTCCACCAGCATTTCTCAACCCAATTTCTTCCTTCTCAAGCACTAGGATATGTGCTCAATTTATAGATGAGTTGAAGGTAGTTTCACAATCAATGACTTTATAATAATAGGCAAGACATGTTCCCAAGCTCATAGATGTAAAATGGACACATGGATTCAAAGTTTGACACATATTCACTCTTCTAGAAGGCACTGGCCATATGAAGATTCCAGAACGATGATAATTTCGTTCCCAATTGACCAACACACCCTTGAGTGTTGGGAAGTGCTTTGCAGAGCACCCTTGAGTGGAGTTGCCTGCATATGCAACGTACTTAGCCCCTTGAGAGACTGTGTTGGTGAGCTCATAGGTGATATAACATGTTATTCAAATCTTGGAAACCTTGCAATAGAATTCATGGATGATTTGTCTTTGTTTTTTGTCTTAGGGCATGTAGCAACTGAAATGATAAGGGATGATAGACCATATTCATTGGTTTTGGGGATGATGTCCAGTTTAACTAGGTCATTGGGAATGATGCCCAAATTGACCTATAACAACAATAAATTTAAATTTTTTACTTACTAAATAAAAAATACTACAGAAAATGTAAAAAAAACAATAAATTTAATCACGAGATCGTTTGAAATTCTATGCTACAAGGTTTGAATAACCAGAGGTTTGGAATTCTGATTGTCTGAATAGTTCTGTTCGAAAGTATTTCACTGCTCCACAGTGCTCTCGTGCTCTCTTACTCCAAGTATGTCTCGTGAAAATCTCTGGCTAAATTTTTTTGCAAAAATAGTGAAATAATGAAAAGTGTTTAGTATTTAAAGAGTTGTTTTATGAAATTAGATTTTCGAAAATATTTTGCCGCCCATTTTTCAATTTACCATTTTTTTTTCACTTTAAAAAAATAAGTTTTGCTTTTTGTATTTGTGGCTTTTCGTCACCGGTATGTCTATTAATACCACCAGACCGGTGCGTCAGTTAATAACATGGCACCAGTGCGCAGTAACTAAAACGCACCAGCACTGATAACAAGAAGTCCATTTTTAAGGCACCGAAATTAATTTTAGATGTGTACACCAAAAATCATTGTTGATTTTGCTTAAATGCAGAGAGAAAATATCATAATTATATCAAATGGACAATTCTTCAAAATCCAGCTCGTTCCATAATATTTCTCAAAGTCCATCGCGGAGTTCTCCCTATCCATCTCGAGACGTAATATTTACTTCAGATTTTATTTATATTTTCATTATCTAATTGAATTTATGTTTTTTATCCATGTCAATCAGCTTAATAAAATTTATAATGTATACAAATTTTCAGGTTCATGTAGATTCAGAATCGAGTTCAAATGCAAAAAATATTCAAACACCTCCAAAATGTCAAAAGCTCTTATCAGGAGAAGCATATCACAAGCCACATTTGGTAGATGAAAATGGATAGCCCCTTCACCCTGCCAATTGTAACAATATTGCATCTTCTAGCCACAATCCCGGGACAATGATGGTAATAATAATTGTTTGGTATATTAATGTAATTATTTCAACGTCAAACCAATTAATCATGCATTGTCAACGTTCTTACTAATTGATATCATAGATTTTGTACTAATCATGTTCAAAATTTTTTTTTTAAATTATTAGGATTCTAGTGATGATGAGCGACCTACCTACCATATTTTGTTGCACCCCACGATAATGTCAAATCGAGATAAGGTTGAATTAAGGGAAAAAATCAGAGAGGAACGATACCAAGAATGGTTGAATCAACCACTGATTCAATTCCCACTACATCCAAATTCACCAATTAGGAATGACTACAGCAATAGTAGTTCTTCACAAGTTCGCAATGGAGGTAATCAAATAGAGGTTGGTATGGATGACTACTTAAGTGATACGACTGCCATGGAGACAATGTTGTTAGATGCACTCCAAAACAATGATCAGCTAGGGGATGATGGTCATATCATTGACACCTTTTTCAAAAGATTTAAATTTTCTTCCAACACCCCTCTCTTTAGACCTCGCGGTCAATCAAATTCTACCTAGTTGGGGAAAACGATGTTACTATACAACTTGAAAGAAAAGTTTAGCTTGTCGAATGCATGTTTCTTGAAAAATTTGAGGTAAGTTACCATAAAGTCCTCCCTTATATAATTTTGAGAAATATAATCACACAATGAACATTACAAATGGACAATTTTATGAACATTAATAATTATATCGGCATTAATGTACTTTTAATATTGTCCATGATCACCAACTACAGGTTATTCAAAGATAAGGTTCTTCCGAGTGATAATGTCTTGCCCGGTCGCTGCGAAGAGGCAAAGAAATTGTTGAAAATGTTGGGTGTTGAGTACATATCATATCATGCATATCCAAATGATTGTATTCTATATAGAGGAGAATATGCAGACAAAGAGATATGTCCGAAATGTGGGCATGACTGGTATGATAAATCAAAAAATAAGGGTAAATCACGTGGTCATCATTTTAAGATATTGAGGCACATACCTATAATCCCAAGGATTCAAAGGTTCTTTCGTTGCAAAGAATTAGCTATGTTGCAGGGATGGCATGCCTCACACAGAAGTGAGATGGGAGTTATGTGAATCCCAACAGATTCAATAGCCATGAAGCATATAGAGGATGCATGGCCCGAAAAATTTAAGGATGAAGTACGAAGTCTACGACTCAGCATAGCCATGGATGGCGTCAACCTATATTCCCTCCAAAACACCGGTTATTTTGTTTGGCCTGTAGTAGTGATCAATAACAATATCCCCCCATGGTTGTCCATGAAGAATGAACATCTTATGTTGGCTCTCATAGTCCCTGGTAGAAGAAAAGTGAAGAATATGGATGTCTACTTACAACCACTAGTAGATTAATTGAAGGAATTATGGGATGGGATAAAATTATACGATGTATCAAGACCCTTCGCAACAGAGCGGAGTTTTACATTGTATGGCATATGTGCTTACATGACACATGATTATCCAGGATTAGGAGTTTGCTCAGGTAAATTACATGTTTATTGATTTGTTTATATACGTAACAATATTCTTTCGCATATTAGTTATTTAATTTGTTGTAATTGTTATGATCTTCATGATATTCTTTAACATGCCATGCATATAAATTGTATACAGTAATCTCGCAGGTCTTGTAACAAAAGGGTATTTTGGATGTAAATGTTGTGGACCTTGTTTGAAAGCTAGATGGTTCAACGACCTACGAAAGCCAATGTATGACTCCTCCAGGGTATTCCTCCCAGAAGAACACCCTTACAGAAGAGCAGCATCCACTTTCAATGTTAAGGTTACAATTACAATTACAATTTTACATATATGCCATTACAATTACAATTTTACAATTGTACATATACACAATTACAATTAAAATTACAATTACAATCATTTCACATTAATACAATTACAATTTTACAAATATTTTACATACAATTACAATTTTACAATTTCACATATAATTACAATTACAATATTTACAATTCTAATTTTAGAATTTTACATACAATTACAATTACAATTACAATCATTTCACATTAATACAATTACAATTTTACAAATATTTTACATACAATTACAATTTTACAATTTCACATGCAATTACAATTTTAGAATTTTACATACAATCAGAATTAGAATTACAATTTTACAATTTTACATATATACAATTACAATTAAAATCATTTCACAATAAATTAAATATTACAATTACAATTAAAATATTACAAATATTTTACATATAATTACAATTACAATTTTACATACAATTAAAATTAAAATTTCAATTACAATCATGACATAATATTTAATAAATATCATGATTTAATATTAAAAATAAACATCACAATCATGATAACCATTGTACGAACATCATATTCGACTAAAAAACACATTCAAATTCGCTAACATCATCTAATCATCGTGATCATGATCATCTAACAAAACACAAGCATTGTATAACATCATTGCAACACAAACATCAAATATACATCTCATGTAAAATAACTGCTATCACATACACATCTATCAGCAAGTTTCGCATTAAATGAACATATCTAACGTGACCTAACAATATACACATCATGATGATCACCAACATGTAAATTAAGTACAACTGCAACATGAACATAAAATACATGGACTATATATATAATGTCAAAAATATACAACTACAAGAGGTGATTTTTCGCGCCTGAGCCTGCAGCGCTCTGCAAACTAGTTTGCATCTGCGCACATGGCTTCTGGTTGCTGCATCAGGGTGCTGTCGGATTGGGGTGCCCACCCTAGCTAGGGTCTAATCCAACGGATGAAACCCAGGCCCCTCCCCTTCCTCCTCCTCCTGAGTTCGAGGCATTCAAGTTGTTGATCGCTTCCCAACCGAAGAAGAAAAAACAGCTTGCCTCCAATTTCGTCAAGAGATTGGATGAGATCCCCTCGATGGATCTTCCACATGAGGGACTGATGAAGGTTGTCCTCTCCCTTGCGAATCGTGCATTGTTTGGGCAGTTCCCGGGCTTATGGCCCTCACCAAGAACTACGGAAGCCTGGATCAATAGAAACTAGAGGCCCCTCATTGCAAACAGTGTCACCTCTTACTTTCTGGGGCGGGGTTTCTTTCTATTTGAATTCACCTCAAATGAGGACTAGGACTTGATCTTCATGAACGAACCCTATTTCATGGGCCCTCAAGAACTGTATTTAAACATATGGACCCTTGATTTCGACCCTTCGGAGGATTTTCAATCTGTTGTTCCAGTTTGGGTAAAAATCCTGAACTTGTCGGTTCACTGCTGGAACTGGAAATCAATGCAGCAAATCGGCAACGCCCTTGGGAAGTTCATAGATAGGGCTAACAACAAAGATCATTATGATTGTGCTAGAATCTGCATGGAGGTTGACCTCGAAGTTGGGATGCCAGAAGTCATTAAGCTCACGGTGAGAAACTGGTCCCATCTACAGAAGTTAGATTACGAGCAGCTTTCGTTCAAATGTCGTGGATGCCATGAGTATGGCCACTTCATCAAGAAAGACCCCAAAAACACAGGCCCAGAAAAGGAGAAGGAAGAAGGATGGAAGAAAGCCAAGAAATCCAGAACGAGTCTTAGGCCAGGGCCAAATGGACAAGGAGCTGGGAAAGGAAAAGGGAGTACAGCAATTCCGAGGAGCATTCCTAAAGCCAAAACCATCCTGGAAGGGCAAGAGAACATTTTTTCGACCCTGAACTCGGAGACATAGGAAGTCCAAGAAGTCAACCCAAGGGATTTGCAGAAGGATCTTGAAATGTAGGAAGCCTCCGCATCTCCGAAGAGTGGTGATCCTCCTGGAGAAACCCCAAAAGAGAAAGAGTCTGCCTCTGAGGGGGAAGACCTAGATTCAGAGGAGTCGGAGGAACAAGGAGAAATTGGGGATTCGCAAGCCTCGGTCAGAAGATCCACCAAGGGAAGGAAAACCTCCAAGGAAAAAAGAGAACAAGAAACCTACAAGGAGAAGATGCAGGGGAGCCAACCGACCCTGGAAAAGATGTTGGCAAGAAACCCTAAGACAAATAGAAATCAAGGTCGGGGCTCTAAGGGAGCCCTCTCAGCCAAAAAACAGAAGTAATGAAGATCGTCTCCTGGAACTGTAGAGGGATGGGGAGTAACCTAAAAGAGGAAGCAATGAAAAGTCTAACAAGGTTGGAAAAGCCAAACATTCTTCTCATCCAAGAGACCAAACTGGAGGAAAGGGATTTCCTTCACAAAAGCAAACAGTTTTGGGGAAAAGGAGGAGGTCTTGTTGTCTCCTCTAGAGGCGCCTCAGGAGGGCTGGGAATTCTATGGAACGAGACATGCCTTGAGAAAATCCAAGTTAAAATCAACTCAAACTAGATTTTTACTCAGTTTATGCATCATGACACCAAAGAGATAGTGAGTCTTTTCAATATCTATGCCCTGGTCAACCTGGGTGACAAAAAAAATTGCTGGGAGTCCATTAGGGACCTAGAAAATGAGATTTTGATGGACAATGTCATTCTTACTCGAGACATGAACATTACCTTAATCCATGGGGATAAGCGCAGGGGCAGCATCATGAGGGATCCAGCCAAGGAATGGGTGGAAGAGCTCATACAGGATTGGTACTTGTCGAAAATTAAGCCTGTCAAAGGAAAATATACATGGACCAACAGAAGAATGGGTCCGGGCCACATTGCTACAAGGTTAGATCACTTACTCATCCAAATTTCCTTCTTGTTACTAGGTCTAGATGTTAGCTTTGATATTCTTTCTTCCTCAGTCTCTGATCACAAGCCCAAAAGGCTTGAGATGAAGCCGAATAAGAATCTGGGCCCCATTCCATTCAGGCTCAGCACTCTTTGGGTGCAGAAAATTGACTTCTTAGACAGAGTCGAGGATGTTTGGAGACTCCCTATGAGTGGGTACCCCTTCTTTGTGTGGGAAGAAAAGTTGAGGAGAGTGAAGAGAGCCCTCAAAAGCTGGGCTAAAGCTCTCCCTTCCCTGGCTAAGGCAAGGAGGACTGCCCAGGCCTGATTGGAGAGCCATAGAAAAAAAATGGAGGATATGGACATCTCGAAGGACAGTTTAACCTTGGAAGAGGAACTCTAGGTTAAATTCCATAAAGCTTGCATTCACGAGGAGGAGTTCTGGAGACTTAAATCTCACAGCCTGTGGCTTCAAGCTGGGGATAGGAACACCTCCTCTTCCACAAGCAGACTCAAGCCAGAATAAGGTTCAATTCGATAGAGGAGATAATGTCAGGAGACCAAACCTTCTCTGACTTTGCCAGCATCAAAAAATATCCCCATCATCACTTCAAAGATTTGTATACAGAGGATAAAAAGATGAGACATGGTCCAAATCTTTTCGAGCTTGTTCCTTTAAAGGTCACTACCCAGATGAACGCTATGCTGATTGATCTATCACCATCAAATAAATTAGTCAGGATCTTGATGAAATGGATTCGTACAAGGCACCTGGGCTACATGGGTTCACTGCTCGTTTCATCAAAGCTTGTTGGAACATTGTCAAAAAGGATCTTCAAAAAATGATTTTAAAATTTCAATCCTGCCATAAGCTTGGGGCAGCACAAACTCGGCCTTCTTGGCCCTTATTCCTAAAGTGAAGGGAGCCAGTACCTTTAACAGATTCTGACCTATTCCCCACTGCAACGTTAGTTACAACCTCATCACTAAAGTTATGGCAAACAGTCTGAAAGGCCTTCTCCCTGATCTCATTCCTGACAACCAAGGGGGATTTGTCAAAGGTAGGCAACTAACTGATAATTTCATTCTTGTTCAGGAAGCGATCCACTCAAGCATCCAAATATGTGAAAAAGGCATAGTTGTCAAGCTGGATCTAGCTAGTGCATTTGACAAAGTAAGGCACAATTTCCTCTTCTGGGTCATGCAAAAATTTGGGTTTGATTGTCGTTTCATAATCTGGGTCAAGGCCTACATTGCGGAACCATGCATTTCCCCCCTTGTAAATGGGTATGCTACTGATTTCTTCAAATCGAGTCGGGGAATAAAGCAGGGATGTCCTCTCTCCCCTCTCCTATTCATCATTCAAGCCTTTGTCCTCAGTTTTATGCTGGAGAAAAGACGTTTCAATCAAGATCTTATGGGTCTCAGAATCGCCAGAGGAGTCAAAGACATCAACCATGCTCTATTTGTCGATGACTTTCTCCTGCTCGGGGGTGCTTCCTCCAATTCGGCCTCCCGTTTTAATATGGACCTTGATCGCTACTACAACGATTCTAGGAGTGAATCAATAGAGGAAAACGTCACATTTATGCTTGGAACCTCTTTGGCATCGATTTAAGCATAATCAGCAGGATCTTTGGCTTCAAAGGTTCCACGAAATGGGTGTCTTTCAAATACCTTGGACTTCAAATATTTCAAGGAAGCCCGACAGGGAGGGACTAGACCCCTTTGTTGGAAAAATTCAAACACAAAATGCAAGCATGGGGCATGTCATGGCTCAATCTAGCAGGTAAGGTTGTCCTCATCAAATCAATCCAAAATAGCCTACCAATCTTCCAGAGCTCCGTCCTATTGGCTCCAGTGGGCATTCTTCGCAAGATGGAGCAATCAATTCATTCCTTTTTCTAGAAGGGATGGAAGAACAATGCTCAGAGAATTTCGTTGGTCAGCTGGGACAAGGTCGCCATGCCGCTAATGGAAGGATTCCTTCACATTAAAGACCTCAGAGATCACAATATCGCTTTGGGAGCCAATATTTTATGGTGATAGGTCTCAAGGAATCCAGAATGGGAACATATCGCCCTGTGGAAAAAATATAGTCATGGAAATAGACTTCACAACTTGGAGCACTATCAAGCCAACCGCCACGGCTCCCTGATCCACTTGTTGTGCAAACACGATCTCCCACTATTGCGCGACCACTTATTCTAGATTCCTGGCAATGGGAAGTGGATCAACTTATGGGAGGACAGAATCATGAATGGAGAAGCGCTCAGGGATGACCCTGATCTGCAGGAGCTAAAGACATGGATGATCACAGAGGGTCGACTTACACTGTGGGACGTATCAGAGTGGGAAAACAACATCTAGGCAGGGTGGAAGAAGATGGATTTTCCTACACATTTGGAACAAGCACGGGCTAAATTCATGACCACACTAGCTGGAAAATCCCCTGTAAACACAAGAAAGAAAAACAGAAGGAGCTGGGGATCCACGAGGGGTTTTTACACTGTGGCACAGGGCTATAGGTGCCTTAAGGCCATCCCCACTGTCCCCAGCAATCGTGTGATTTGGAAAGTGATCTGGCATGTTAAAAAAATACCTAAGATTGACATGTTCACCTGGTAGTTGGGTCACAGCAGCATACTTACAGCTGAGCACTTGCGACATCGTGGCTTCCATGGCCCCTCTCAGTGCCCTCTCTATCAATAGTAGGAGGAAACATCAATTCACATTTTTCTTGAGTGCCACTATGCTCGAGACATTTCGAAAGAATTCATGCTTATTTGGAACAACAGCTCCACTCTCCCAAACACCATCACGAATATGTTGTCATTGTGGGGATATTTGTTCCCTGTGTCCTTCCCCGGGAAAGGCTGGCCAAGAGAGGGATGGATGATCATCCCAAAGCTCACCTATTAGAAGATATGTCTTGAAATAAACAATCGGATCTTCCAAGAGAAGGCTCTAAGCCAGCAACAAACCATGGTGAAAATTAGGAGTTTGTTCAAAGAAATAATGCAGGACAAGGTGAATCATAAGCATGACTATAGCTCCAATTAGCAAGAAAGGGACGGTTGCTTGTAGCTGGGTCTGAATATTTACACAGGGCGCAATGTGGAGAATAGTAGAGAAGGTTGGAAAATTAGATTATATGATGAGAACTTCGAAAAATGGAGAAGGAGCAATGATCTTCACTCCTTTTTTGATGGCGCAGCAAAAGGAAATCCGGGGAAGGCGGGAGGTGGGGGAATTATTTGCTGCCCATTAGATAAAATCACCTCCCACTTTTCTTGGGGGTTGGGACTTACCTCGACCAACCAAGAGGAAGCTCTGACTCTCCTCCAAGGCTTGAAACAGCTACAAAAACATGGAATTAAGGCGGCAAGAGTCATTGGAGATTCACAAAGCCTCATTGGCTTGATTGTGTCAAAATCGGTCCCTAAAGACCTCTGTCTGCAGAGGCTTTTCGCTCGCATCAATAATCTGATCGACTCCTTTTCCAATATTCAGTTCTTCCATGTCCTTCGGATAAATAATCAAGATGCGGACCTTGAAGCCAACATTGTTGTCTCACTTCAAGCGGGATCTCTCCTCTGCGAAGAGGGGGAATCGTGGGATCCCCTGCCATAGCTGGGTGGGCCTATCCTCCTTTGTCATGTTTTTATGTCTTCTATCGCAGCAGTTTGTTTGTATAAGAAGGTTTTCCAGCCTTTGGGAAATTTCCATATTGACTGAAAACAGGGGGCTTATTAAGGTAAGAAGCAGTGTAGGTGATTTTTTCTTGTTCAGAAACCCCCTAGTCCTCGGGTCTCCAGATGTAATAGCCCCGAGCCTTTTGAATTAATATAAAATAATAGTTTTATATATATATATATATATATATATATATATATATATAACTGTAATATAAATTTCAAATATTGGCTGGTGGTACATCATCAATATTATTACTAGTCGAGGGTTGCTCAGTCAATGGTGCAGCCTCGACAAGCTCAGATAGATGTCGATCATCACGTGCCTGCTAATCTGGTGGTGCCTCACGCTAATCAATATCAACTGCCGATTCCTCATGATGACTCGACATGGATGGTCCAGCCTGCTCATCATCATGAGTACTGCTGGATGTTGTAGGCTGTTGATCATGATGACTCGACGTGGATGGTCCAGCCTGCTCATCATCATGAATGTTGGATGTTGCAGATTGAGAAGGCTGACTCGCCATGGATGGTCCAGCCTGCTCATCATCATGACTGTTGGTCGATGCTACAAGCTGCTCATCTGCGGCGCGAGGTGAACGATGATCACTCCCCTGATCGTAATCATTAGATGATGTGTCGATGCTCGACTGTCAATGTACTACATCTCGACCACACCTACATCGAAGGGCACTCCTCAACAATGCCACTAAGCTGGTAGCTCCTATGACATGCCGCATCAGGGTCAATATGTCACGTGGCATGCCTCTCCACATCTCTATCAGCCTAGCATCGGCTTGTATCTCTTGCATTGTGGCCGACCTAACTCCCTCCTCCACAAGTATTCCACAGCGTTGGTCACCCAACTCCATCCTAAATCTAGTGTCAGGCCTACGCCTCACACCAGCCCGTACCTACGCAACATGAGGACCAGGTCTGTCTGCACCAGCCTGATCCTCGGCATCTGCCATCTCCTGATTGTCAACAGGATCTACACCTGGATCATTTTGTGGTGGTGGCATCTCATCGACATCTATTGACCCAATTTATGCAAAATATATATAAGTACATAACAATAATTAGACAAGTTCATTAAACAGTTTAATAAAAACAAGTAAAATAACATTTAGAATAAATTTAAATAAAATAGTAATATTACCTCTATCATTTAACGACTCATCATCTGTGAAGAGGATCTTGGCACAACCTCACCAATCTAAACCAACATACAGAAAAGGGACCAGAACGAAGGGATTCTCATCAACACTGGCTAGAAACTCGGTGCATCATGCGAAATCCTCGCGGAAAACTCTTACTCGCCCCTCTTGGGCTTCATTTGTCCCCACATCTGCATCTGTACATGCAGCATCAGCCTACGAGGCTGTGGAACAAAAGTAGGCCTCGTCTCTGGAAACCTCTCAAAAAAGAAACAAAATAGCTCTAAATCAAAAGGGAAGACCACCCTCCCTTTCGCCTAAGCACGACATCTATCTAAAGTTGTATAGAACTGCCACAAAAAAAATGGCAGACCACCTCACAAGTCGTGGTACCTGTAATAAAGAATCAACATAAAATAGAAGCGGGAAACTAATGTGTTCCCCATCACTGGTATGGTGTGCAATGGTAGATATTAGTAGTGAGAGGCACCTCACCTCCTCTCCACCAAATGAAGCAATACGTAACACCGGAGACCTGAAAATCTGCAGGAGATAGTATATCCGTGCTAATGTATCTCTGGCAGTACACCAACTAACTCCCTGTTGCATAGCCAATGGGGACCTCTGGGAACGAGGGAAAGTCCACCCCTCTACTCGATAAGCTATTAATGAAATAGATTTCCTCCTCAGTGGGAACATACCACTGGTTAGGACGAACCCGGAAAGCCTGTCAGTGGGCATTCCACCTGTGGATAAGTTGTCGCAATAACCCACCATGGCCCTTCAGGGATGTAGCCTCCTCATAAAACTTGAGGAGGCCTATCTCCCTTAGGAGCACCTGGGTGGCTGATGTAATAGGGCAAGGGTACATATCTCTCTCCCTCTCTCATGCCTCCCACAGATGAACCACATTATACTGGTTTGCCTGTTGTTGTTGTTGTTCCCTCTCTTCTCTCCTTTGACATTGCTGAATGATTCACATATTAAATACATTTTTTTTATTAAATGAGACATGTATATATATATATATATATATATATATATATATATATATATATATATATATATATATATATATATATATATCTTAAAAAACAAAAAAAAAACAAAAAACAAAAAAAAACAAAAAACAAAAAACAAAACAAAAAACAAAAAACAAAAAAAAACAAAACAAAACAAAAACAAAAACAAAACAAAAAAACAAAAAAACAAAACAAAAACAAAACAAAACAAAAGCAAAACAACTGGTGTGCCACAAAAAACAGGCATGCACCAGTAATGGTGCGTTTGTTTTTATCGCACACCTGATGCAGTGCACCTGGAAATTTGCAACGCACCGCAAATCATGACATATCCTATCTCAAGCAATGCATTGACTAAATGCACCGCCAAACATTAGCTAGTGGTCGGTCATTTAACCGATCGCACCGTTGACTATGAACAAATTCGGGAGGGCGGTGAGCTGACAAAACTACTCGCCCCGGGGTGGATAGTTTCGTCATCAAACCGCCCTCCTGGCATCGTTACACAGTCAACAGTGCAGTGGTATAACCAACTGCACTATTGACTATGTACCAATATCGGGAAGGCGGTGCGCTAACCAAACTATACGCCCCAGGGCGTATAGTTTAGGAAGTGCACCGCCCTCCTAACATCATTACAACGGTGTGGTCGTTTACATGATTGCACCATTGACTATGTCCAGTTCGGGAGGGTGATGCACTGAAAAAAATACCCACCTCGAGGCACATATTTTTGTTAACACACCGTATTCCAGCACTTCGCCATGGTCAATGATGCAGCCAGGTAATCGACCACACTGCAATTTTTTTAATTTTAAAAAAGCACGGTGCGCCATTTCGGTACCACCCCGGAACCGGTGCGGATACAGTTAGCACCGGTCGCGGCATGGCCTGTAAATTTACGGGCAGCATCGCGAACCAGTTTGAGCCAAACGGCTTGAGCGCTCTACGCAGGATTTTTTATTTTAATAAGGTGAATTTTAAGTTATTTTAGATAACTAATCCACTAAAAGGTTTAATTATGGAAAAACAAGTAAAATACCTATACATTTGGGCGTCGAGGAGACATATTGGTTATAGAATTTGCAAAACTAAATTTTCCCACCGTTTTGTAAAATTCAAAATGGAGATGGTGGGAAATGTACAGCAAAAATGCATGTAATGGGAGCACCGATGGCAGAGCGCCTCACACAAGGTAAATTTGCACGAGTGCTTGAGAGCTCTGGAGCACTGAACAGTGAAAAATGCGGATTTTTGGCCATAATTTTTTTTATTTAACCCTGTTCCAGTGCGCGGGTTTTCGAGGCGCACCGGGCGGTTTCTTCCAACTGCATCGGGTGTTTCAATTTTGGCACGGGGTTTTGGGACGCACCGATGTTGAATCTGTGTAGATCACCGGTGCGCTACAGTAATGAGACGCACTGGGCGGTTTTGTACCGAGCGCACGGTGTCCCGGTGTGTCAATTTTTAGTATGCACCGGTGCTTTGACTAGTGGAACGCACCGTTGTGGTTTAGGATGACAAACACACCGGTCAAAAAACATCCGCAAAAACCTCCACCCGCCAACCTCCTCTAGTAACCTCCGCTACAAACGGATGTCTGGGCTATTTTTATAAGTGGTTCCTCAAAAACATCCGCTAGAGGGTCTTTTCCTTGTAGGGAATTATCAATGGTTGCTATTTACTAATGCATGTTGACTTATCATCATTATATTATGAAAACCACTTGAAATAGCTTTTTGGTGGTCTCTCAAGGAGCACACTTTCATTCTTACTAGATGCCTTTGGAGCTTGGTCCCGTAACATGTTTCTTCACCTCTAAGGAAGATGAGTTCTTAAGCAGTCAAAAATAATTTTAGAGATCAAAAAGGCAGTTTCAACCTCAATAGTATATGTAAGAAAGCTTACATCCCTTGATCATCATTAAGGCTTAGGTCATGTGCTTTTTGGTAGCATAAAGCTTTAGTCCCATACATCAAATTAGATATTATTTTTAATCATCATTTAACCTCTTACTCTTTAGAAATGCTTTATATTTCAAAGTAATATTTATCAAACAAAAATGATATGCCCATATATTATTTATTAATATTTAAATATATTGAATTTATAAACTTTTCCTTGTCATTTTATTTTAAGATGAAAATATTATCATAGAAAAAACATCATTTTTAATATTTTAGTATAATAAATTTATTAAATAAATATTAGATCTTAAACAAAGCAACCAATTTCAAACAATCAAACATATTATTACTCACATCCATAAAAATTTTACACGCTAAAATTTTGAACCTAGATTATTCACATGACAACACTCAATCTTATTAAGTGAGCCATTATATAAATAAGGTTAGTGTTTTGATAGGGAAGGTGTGTGGGTTAGGGTTTAGTGTTATCGAGATTTTGTGTTCACAATTTTCCGGGTAACAGGCTTCGAAGATTAAGAGTCTCTCGGTAAGTTCGTATGCCTTTTAGTTTTATGGTGTTCTGAGTTTTTTTTCGGCTTGTAGATTTTTCTTTTCTGGTGATTTTATTTGTTGGGTGGGTTTTTGTGGCCCTGTTATGATTTCATTTTCTGTGTCAGTATTTTCGCCTTTTTTCGACAAGCTCTAACTGCTTGTTTGTTTCTATTCTCTTTTTCCTAGAGATTCAATCTAGTGTCAGTGAGTCCCATGTTTTTGTCCTGTCACTCTGCTCAAAATCCTTGTTACTCATGACTCCCTCAATTATGGTGTTTTTGGGGAACCAGATATTTCCTCATCACTTTTTCACTCTTCCTTTCGATTTTTTTTTAAGTGGCCTTCTGGCTCTGTTGTTTTCTCCCCTCCGTGTGCACAACAAGCCTCTATTTCATTTGGTGATTCGTTCTTTGATCCTGGTTCATTGAGGGTGTCTTCTCCCTATTTGGAAGGTTTGATAGTGGGGAATATTTGCATTCTAGTTTATTTTTTCTCATTTCTTCTAGCTCTGACTTATCCTTGGTTTAATTTTCTTCTTTCTAACTCTGAGGTGGATGAAGTTGGTCGGGGGTATTTAGGCGGGTTTGATGGTGTGGGGCAAGAGGTTTTCTGCAATGATTTAGGTTTTCAAGGTTTTGTTACTTCATTCGTGGTCTAGAAAACTAATTCTCAGCCTCTGATGGTATGGCTATTTGTAGTGGACTCCCTTGTGTCTTTGGGTTATCATTTTTCTCAGGGAGTTCATGTTTCCTCTCCAGAGGCTCACCCTGAAGCTTGCTCTCCATCGATTTATGAGTCGATGTGTGTGGGGTTAAATGGAGACTCTGCTCAGAAAATACGTCGGCAGAAGGTCGGTAAGTCTGTTGGGCATAAACACTCTTTAACCTTTCGAGAATACATTAATCTTAGCAGGGTTTCTAGTTTGTTGCAAAGAACTTGGGTGGGTAGAATGTTTTACATTTCCTTCTCTAAAGAAAGTATTTAGAGGTGGGTTGAGGCGGAATGGAGGTCATTGTTGGGTAATTCACCGAAGATTATCTTACTAGCTAATGTTTGGCTAGATTTTCTTGAGGGAGGATGACTTGCTAAAGGTTGCAACTAAACCCTAGGTTTTTGGGAAGGGCTTCTTGTTGAGAAGTGTGGCAAGAAAGGCTCAATTTGACTTATCCTTGGTCAAATTGAGTAAATTTGAAATTTCCACATCCGCAAACAACTTGGACGCAGTTAGTTTAGTAAAATGGCTCTTTTCACTCAATTAGCTCAGTAAATTCAAGTTAGAGGGCTTGGAGTTCAGTTATGTATGTGTGATTGCTAATTTGTAGCAATCCAGTTCAATTATTTCCAATTGTATTTAATTAAACTAGTTCTAATTGTTGATAGAACTAATTGGAGGTCATTTGTGCAATGGGACAATAGTCTATCTCAGAGATCATCTAGTTAACTGATCAATAAACCAAAAATAGCTCATGCATGAAAGGAATTTTAATTGCTCATTTGTGGTGGAGATTCCAAGGAAATGTAACATCATTTGTAGACTAGTTTTGAGTGTATAGGTATTGCATACCACCAGCGATCAATCCTGTGGAATTGTGAAATCAATTTGGAGAAATTCCTAAAAAATAGGGGCCAATTTCCTTAGGATTTGCGCAAGCAAATAGGATCTCAGGTGGAGGAATAAATTGACTAAATCTAGGTCAAAGATTTTCTTTGAGCAGAGAGAACATTTATTCACTTGCAAGTTGAGCTTAGAGCGAGCAGGAAATTGTAATACATTCCCTATTCATTTGATTAATGCAAGCAGGCTTAAGAGGTTTTTACCAGTTGGTTTCCCCTAAATAAATTTGTGTAGTTATGTATGTGATTCATGCATTTTTGTCAATGTTTTTCTCAATTGTGAATTAATTTTCGTTGAGCAGTAGAGTAGAACTATGTCTCTTCATTTAGATTAAATTTCTTGAGTAGTTGAAATTCTATCACCATATTTATACACTTCTTATGGACTCAAAGGTGGCATGCGGGCTTCAACATGAATAATGAGAAGCCCCGGCTCAAGTATATTTGGGTTAAGATTCCCGAATTTCCTCTTGATCTATGGTCTCGCAACATTTTCATCAATGTAGTAAATGTTCTGGGAAAATTCATATTATTTGAGAATAAGTATCTGATATAATTTGATAAGCGAGTGGCCTAAATTCTGGTTGAAATGGGCGCGAAGGGAAACATCCAGATGAATTGATAGTTTCTTATGGAGGAAGGTCATATCTTCATCCATTGGACTATTGGAAAGTTTAGTTTCATTGCCTTAGATGTCACCAAACCCGTCATCTACGAAAATATTGTCAGAAGTCGTGCAAGGCTAAAGGGTTGGAGCCTCTCATAAAGAATTTCCTGGACATGGCAAATTTGTTGCCCTCTTATGTTGGGATTTTGAGTTTGAATTCTCAATAAGGGACCTTTGTTGGTAATACTATGATGATTTCAAAATATTCCCAGCTCCCATATCATGATGAGTCTGATGGTGTTCGCTCGAACGTGAGGGGTAATGGTGGTTCTATTTCTACAGTGATGTTAATAGATTTAGGAGCTCAGTCTAGGGTGGTGAGATCAGAGGCAACCTCTCAAGTTGTCTTTTACCTTAAGGTAGAACCTCTAAAAGACTCTTTAATTTCATATTTATCATTGAAATAGTTAGTAATATTCAATGATATTTATGTTAATTTGTCGTTCAATGGTTACTCTGTCTCTTCAGATTTATGCCTTCTTAAGAAATATTTATCTTTTCTAGGTCTCAATTCAGGCTTTCATACTCCTCTACTTGTTCCAATATTTCCTTTCCTCATTCTCTTGAAATTTTGGGTGTTATCCCATCCTCGTACTATTCCTCTTCTCGTCGCTCTCTTCAATAATTAATCTTCCCATTTATGGGGCTAACAATCATTTACTTAAGTTGGATCCCTCTTCTTATATGCTAAATAATCCCATCCCTTGGCCCTCGTCTGTCAACCCATCGGTCTTCCTGGATTTAAATTTTATACCTCATCTATTTCCTTCTCCTAAATCCTTTAACTCTCCTTCTCCTAACTACTCCATTGCCCTCTCTTGGCCTTCTGTAAGAGACATTATGAACCTAATTCCCCTTCGCATCCTTAATTTTTTCTCTGCAGCCCCATCCACTTCTGTAGCTCCTATTTTTTTGGATGATAACATCATGGTTATAATGCATAAATCAAATTAAAAGGCTTTAGCTAGGGATCTTTATGGGGAGGGCCCTTGCCATTCTCCATCTGCTTGAGGGGGTTCTTGTGTTCCTTCTATCTCTGCCTCTTGCTCATCGTCTCGGGTCCTTAGAGTGTGAATCCCTAGTCTCAAGGGTCAGGAATGATCTTTCTCTCTCTAAACATTAGGGAAGGGGGGGAATTTAAGTTTATCTCCCTCGGGAGACTAGTTGAATATTATCGTCCCTTTGTTATTCTTTTTCAGGAAACCATGTTGTCCGGGGCTAAATATTCATAGTTCCTTTCTAAAATAAATTTTGGATGGTGTGTATGTGCCTTGAATGTTGTCGGACAATTTGGGGGTCTTGTGGTCGTGTGGTATCTAGCATAGGCGTCCTTCAAAGCCTTTCATTCAAATGTAGGCATTATTTTGGAGGGTTGTGTTAGAGGCTTTCCTGGCCCATCAACTATTGTTAATTGTTATGGGCCTTGTGATGAAATTAATTCATTTTGGGATTCTCTCTAGTTGAGTGGCCTCCTCAAGATCAAGAATTTTATTTTGGCAGGGGATCTTAACTTAACAATGTCAACAAGTGAGGTGTGGGGCAGCAGAGCTATAAAATATCCTCTTGCTCCATATTTCGCCAATATTTTCCAAAATGTTGGCCTAATTGATATCAATCCATCCCCTTTATCTCCCACTTGGTACAATGGAATATCGGAAGAGAATGGGGTGGCCAAAAGGCTAGATAATTTCTTAGTAGTGAATTCCCTCTATTCTTCTTTTACGTAAATTTCAATCTTGGATTGTCTCGGATTCAATCTTTGATCATATGCCAATTATGTTGGAGTTAGATGTTTAAAGAATGTTCTCTTGTGTTCCTTTTAAGTTCAATCATGTGTGGCTCAGTGATCCAGACTTTAACACCCTGGTGAGAGGTTGCTCAATTAATAAGGAGATTTCCAATTTTGATTCTAATATAGGTTCCTTTACTTTCAAGTTAAACTCGTTGAAGAAGTGTGTAATTAAATGGGAAAAGGACCAAAAAAAAAATTGAATTCTGAGCTTTCTGAGATTGAACGGGAATATGACTTTTTTAGTGATTCTTTCTTCAGTAATTGTTTTCCAAAGGAGATCAAATCCCATATATGCAATCTCTAATCAAATAATCTTGTTGTCTTAAAGTTGAATGAAAAATACTTGAGAATTAAGAGTAGGGCCAATTGGATTGTTAAAGGCGATGGCAATACTAATTTTTTTCACATACACACTTCCTTTAGGAAAGTAAATAACTCTATCTAGGAGCCGAAGGGGTTAGATGAGAATATCATCTCATATCAAGTTGATCTGAAAACATAAGCAAAGTGACATTTCTCCTCCTCTTTTAATCAACTTCCTATTAACAACCTTTCAAAGCAATTACAAATCATTCGACTTTTTCTTCGCTTTTTTTTTTCTTTTCAGATGAAGAGGAAATCAGCATTGGTAAGCATGTATCAATAAAGGAGGTGCAAAATACCTTGAAGTGTTGTGGCAAAGAAAATATCCCAAGCCTAGATGGTTCAACGGTTGGGTTTTTAATTCATTTTTTTGACCTCCCAAGTGAAGATCTACTTAAAGTTATTGAAGAATCTAGAGTTAAAGGCATGGTTAATAGCTCCATTAATGCTACATATTTAGCCTTAATTCCTAAATATTCAACATTCGAGTCCTTTTATGTATTTTGGCCTAATTCTCTTTGCAATATGGTGTATAAGTTAATTTCTAAAATTATTGCTAACGAGCTAAAATAAAATTTGGCCTCATTGATTTCTGAAGAGCAGTTTGGTTTTCTTCCGGGACGACAGTTTCATGAGGCCATTTGGATAGCTCAGGAATGTTTGCATTCCATCAAATCTAAAAAATTAAGGCTTTGGTTTTTCAGTTGGATTTGGTGAAATCTTATGATAAGGTCAACTCATACTTTCTTAGAATGCTTATTTTCCACATTGGATTGGGGTGTTATGTAACAAAGTGGATCATGGCTTGCGTCTCCTCGGCTAAACTCGTAATTATGATCAACATTTCTCCATCAAAAAAATTAACAGCTCAAGAGGCCTTAGGCAGGGATGTCAGTTATCTCCCCTTCTCTTTTTGTTGATTATCGAGAGTTTGGGATGTTTGATTTAGCAAGAAAGAAGGGTGGGTTGTATTAAAGTTTAATATTTCACAGCTCAAATCATCTCTCATATATTTGTTGCTGATGATGTTCTTAATCTGGGAGAAGGTGCGGTGTCTGAATAGAATGTATATAAAAATATATTCTCTGCCATTTGTTTGACCACATGAATGGAAGCAAAATTTTCCAAATCTTGTTTTCTCTATCATGAGGTTCAAGCCTAAGTGTTCGTAGGCATTACGAAATTTTTTCCTTGGTAGATGATTGGAATGGAAAAAGGTTCCAAATATCTTGGCTTTTGGCTGAAACTAAACAATTATAGGAAAGAATATTTGAAATGGTTGATTGGAAAGGTGGAAAGCAAAAACAATTGTTGGTGCTCCATATGGTTGTCACTTGGTGGACGCTTCATTCTTGTAATTTTAGTCCTTGAGAGAATTCATGCTTACTGGTTGAGTATGGTAAGAGTTTCATCCTCTTTTCTTAATAAAATTAGGCAAAGAATGTTCAGATTTTTGTGGTCTGGAAAAAAATGATAAATAGAAGCTTCATTTGGACAGTTGGGATTCAATATCCAAACCTAAATGTATGGGTGGTTGAGAATTAAAAAACAATTTTTGATTTGGAAAGGCCTCATCTTTAAAAATTATCTGGGGGGTCCTTGCTGGAAATAGGATGTGGAGTCGAATAATTAGAGATAAGTATCTCAAAAATGTTCCTCTTATCGATTGTATTTGAAACTTTATCGTTGGTTATCTTTCGATTACTGGTTCTCTTATCTAGAGAGGCTAGATGTCATCCTTTCCTTGGTTATTTAAGTGGTTAGCTTGGAGGGTATGAAATGGTTGTCAAATTCATTTGGGTAAGGATTTGTTTTTGGGTTGTGATGCTTTATGTCTGCTCCCCTTTTACACATTCTCAACTCTAAGGGGTTGTTCCTTCTATCCCAAGCCTTTATCTGCTTCCCCTTTAATGTCTCTAGGTGCCATCATATTTCTTCGACTAAGCTTCAACTTCAAGGTCCTCTCACTTTTGAGTGGGAAAACCTTTTAAACATGATGTCCCATAGTGGCATTGGTATTTCCAATGTTGAAGGTCAACTGTTGTGGACATGGCACAATAAATTTGGTAAGGTGGAAGCTAAAGAGGCCTATATGTCTTTCTTTGCATCGTCCTATGCTAAAGGCACACGTTGGTGGTCCTAAATAATTTGGCATTGGGTGCTTCCAACCAACCTTAAAACTTTTTCCTGACTAGCCTTGGAAAATAAATTGTTAACATGGGAGAATCTACAAAAAAGAGGTTTTCAAGGGCTTAGATTGTGTGTTTTATCTGAGGAAGAAGCTGAAACCTCACTCCATCTGAATCTTTTGGTGTTAATGCTTCTTTTTCATTTGATTCCTTTTATGAATGTCTTCGGTACTAGTATAAGAGTTGTAGGAGGCTTCATACTCTTCCCATCTATATATCGTGGTCCTTATGGGGCCTTAGGAAAAAATATATATTTGAAAACTCGTCTCCAATTTTTTCTTAAGCTACTGCCAAGGTGGGTGCTCACTATTGGTAATTCCCTCCCAAATTCAAAAGCCATAGAACCATAAAAGTAATCTATCCACATATGAAAGAGGAATTCCCAACAACTTTTTTTTATGGAGCTTGCCAATCGGGTAATTGTGGGGGAGGTTTTATTCTTATGTTAATTCATAATCATTTTTTGAAAGTTGGTTTGGGTGTTGGAAGGGCTCGAGTGCAAAAGCAAAGTTGTTGGTTGTGTGGGATCTTCTTATTGTTACCAACTATCGAAATATCTCTAATTTGGTGGTTTTTGGGGGTTCCAAGTGTGTTATTGATTGACTTACCAAAAAGGAAGTTTTATAGGTTTTGAATTTAAGTTATTAGAGGGCTAAGGTTGAGGGCCTTCTCAAGGAATTTTAGTCCCTCTCCTTCTCTCATATGTACATGGAATTTAACCATTAGACAGATGTCACATCTAAAAAAGGTTTATTTTTACTCACAGGTTTTCTTTAGCTTCAAGAATGGAAAGAGGTTCAATGGCTATTTTTAAGTGTTGTACATATTTGTTGAGCTTCTAAAGAAGCTACTCTCAGTTATTTTAGGGTCCTTTTAACTCAATTATCACGGTTTTTTGAATTTTATGTATCTGACGTTCATTTTTATTTTTTATGTTTTTCTCCTCCTCCATGTCAGTTTGAGGTAAAAGACTGCTCCTTTCAAGTTATGACTTTGTATTTCATGTATCCAATCAATCTAAGTATCTATGCTCTCAGTTTGTCCAGGGGTGGTTTTGTATCCTCTATTTTTTGGTGTTTATCGTAAATCTAGACTTTGTAAGTATCTTCGATTTCAATTTGGAATAACAAGATACTATTTTGAAAAGAAAAGAAAAAAATGAAATATATAAATATAAGGGAATGTTTATATGTAAAAGAGATATGTATATATTAAAAAATGATTATAAGATATCTACTGAAAATTTTCATTATAAAGTAAAAATAAAAGTTATAATTGTAAAGCAACCAGGATAGATCTATCTTAACTCCCAATTATCGGGTGCCAAGAGGGATCAAATCCCTTGGGGTTCAAGTCTTTCCTCAAGTTTTCCACTAAAAAATGGGTTTGAATCTTAAGATATTTGATCCCTCTCAGTGCTTGGTAGATCATGAGTTAAGATGGATCTATGTTGGTTTATATATCATAAATACTTATTGCTTTTTACTTTTAGAAAATTTAACTCACACAAAAACATTTTGAACTAGGATATCAATTTACATAATTTATATATCTAAAATACTATTTATTTTTTACTTTGATAAAATTTACCTCACACCAACATTTTTCAGGCAACATTTTAGTTTTGTAAGTATTCCAAATTCATGCAACATTTTACACATAACACACAACATTTTGGTTTTGCAAGTATTCCAATATTATGCAACATTTTACACATAATAAGAGCTGGAATTTTAGTTTTCTATGTATTCCAATTTCATGTAACATTTTACTCATCTTGTAACAACCCCAGGTTAAAACTTCATGTAATAAAGTTAATAAAGGAAAAATAATAACCAGGGTCATGGGACATGTATTCCAAGCTGAATATTGGGCAAAAACATAGTGGCAGGGATCACTTATGACTAATTAATGACTATGTAAATTGGCAAAGGAAATGGAAAAGACTTTGTAAAGACAAAGTGGCATTTATTGGCATTTTATTTATGAAAATAATGGAAAATAGGATAAAATTAAGGTGAAAGGTCACGGGTTGCATGTGAGGAGGAAAATGAAGGAAAATAATGGACATTTGAAGAAAATAAAGGCCGCATTAATAAAAAGGCATCTAAGGATCAATACACAACTTTTGATAGTTTAGCTTTTGGTCAGTTTTAGCTTGGAGCTCTCTCTTCTATTCTCTCTCTCTCATACTCTTGGACAATTAGATTTTTCTTGGAGAACTCTTGGAGGAGTGTGTAATACTTGGGATTTTGACCAATAAGGCAAAGGAAAAGTAGGAAAGTTCAAGAGGACAACGAGATCAATAGCTACAGTGGGTTTTGCTTGCAGGTATCGAGTTTCATGTATGATTTCCTTGATAGTTTTGGCATGCATGGCACATGTATGTGGTTTCTTCGCTATGATCTATCATTTGCATGGAGGATGGCATGGATTGACAGTGGCTTTTCCTAGCATTGAAATTTATTGGATAGCCATGGTATTTTCGGTTTACTTTTGTTTTCTGGTTGGTTCTCATGTTCCTTATGGTTGTGGGTTGAGTAACTAGTTCCTAGAAGCCTTGGTTGGACAAATGCTCTAGAAGCCATGTAACAACTTGGGTTGAGTTACTATTCCTGGAATCCTTGGTTGGAAAAATGCTCTAGAATCCCTTGGTGGGTTGAATTACTAGTTTTGGAATCCCTGGTTGGACAAACGCTCCGGAAGCCCGGCAATAGTTGTGGGTTGAGTTACTAGTATTAGAAGCCCTGGTTAGAACAAATGCTCTGGAGCCCTGGATAGCGTGGGTAGAGACCGATGTGGTGATGGTTAATGATGTCTATTCGTGAGGTGGAATCACTAGTTGAGGGTTGAGGTGGTTCTTCCTCTGGAAGCCCTATTTTGGTTTTGATTTAGTTGTTTCATGAGATCCCACATTCACGCTTGGTTGTATGGTATGTGGAAGTACCAAAATTGGTTTAATTTTGCATATGTCAATAAGAGCTCTTTTCCTCTTGTATTTGATTGGTAAATGTACTTGTTATTATGTTATCTTGATGGTTGTCTTATCATTATTATTCTGTTGGTTATAAGCATGTTTTAAGATAGTTATGATGTATGGCTCTCATCATGTTTTGGTTAGTATATGAAATGTTAATGAATAAATGACCTAATAGCTAACATTGTAGCTATTAGGAGGAGACATCAATACTCCTTGAAGATTCTCAGATAAGTATGAGATCCATATGCTCAAATATGTTGTTATGACCTATAGATTACGTGTTTGTGATATGTTTGAATAAATTCTCATCATGGCTAGTAGGGATCATATCAAGTACTTGTTCAAGTGTTTGCATTAGCAGCCTTGTTTCAATGTTATTTATCATTTCTGGAAATTTCATGAAGTTTTGCGAAGTGGCCTGAGACGTAGCCTGGGAAAAGTGGCTCAAAATACAAGGTTGCTAGCACAGAACTACCTAGAAAATGCCACAGTCGCATGGATGCCTTGTTATGGGAGAGACTAAAGGGTTCCATCCACATGCATGCCTTGTCATCACTACAACTGGGGCTCTAGTTTAGAAAAATAGTAAGTTGTCTCACGGGTTAGTCACCTGGAAGGGTTGGTTGGCTCCTGAAGGTCATGTAGCATCTTTGGAAGGTCATATTGGTCCTGTCATGTCAGTTCCACTTCCTTAACTGTACTTGGTGATTTGAATCATATCATAGTAACTCTTTGTCACATGTTTACCCCGGTGGATTGGTTAGCTTAGGTAAATGTGGGAGGATGGTGTTACAGGGTGGTATCAAAGTATGGTTGTGTTCTCTTTGGGTGATATTTGATACCACAAGGTGGTATCAAAGCATGGTTCCATTCTCCTTTGGTGATGTCTAGTTTCTGTTCTCCTTGATGAATGTCTTTTCATATGTACACATCGATTGCATATGTGTCCTTATGCTTGTGGTATATGTGCTTTTTGTGTATGCATGGTGGTTGTCATGGTTTCCATTGTGATGTCATGCAAAATTTTATGGTGTTGTTGTTAGAATGTGTTCATCGTGAATGCATGTCAGTGTTTGTATGTATTGTGTATGCATGTGTGTCATACCTATGTTGTTATGCATGCATTATGTCTAGTTGGTGTTGAAGTTGTGGCATCATGCATGGTAATTGGATGGTGATTGAGATGATATCTATATACTGCTGTGATTGTGATTATACATATATTATGCTAAGTTGGTTGGTCTTGCAGACGAGATATCCTCCTTGAACTATACTGAGGTGCGTTGGTTTGTTTATGATTTGGTTTAGCTAACATAGTATGCCTTGCACGAAGAGAAGAACAAAGATGAATATCAGAATGGTGGACTACAGTTCATGAGATTATCCCTATAGATCAAATGAACAACATGGTGATGAGTACTCCCCTCACATAGAAAACACTTTAAGAATCTTGAAGGCAGAAATAAGGAGTTTCAAAGAAGGCAATCACCAAATCATTCAATCACAAGAGAGACTTGTTAGGCATAGGAGAAGCAAGCATAATTTATTGCAATTATCCTTTAGAGCTTGTCATACTTGCAGAGATAGGGGCCACTTAGAATTAGTCATGGACAGGAGGATAGGACTAATGGGGCATATGGTAGTCAGTCTCATGCTGGGCACAAGTCAGATAGGGATGACATGATCATATATGATAGGTTCATGGATACACCAGACATGAGAGGTGGACACAATTTTTGGTTCTCAAAAGTATCATGATAATCGTCATTATCATCCTTACAAGAGGAATTACAGGGGATATTTGTCAAATGAGTTTAAGAAAGCAAAGAAACCTACATTTGATGGGGAAATGAAGAAGTCACAAGATGCAGAAACATGGTTTCATGGGATGAATAAGTTCTTCAGGTTGCATGATTACTCAACGAACATGAAGGCCGAAATAGCTACATTCAGTCTTAAAGGTAAAGCAGATATCTAGTGGGAAGATGTAAAGAATGTCAGAGGTATTCATGAAGAGGAATTGACTTGGAGTGAGTTTGAGAGACTATTCAGGAAGAATTATTTATCGGCAAGATACTATGATGACAGGACAAAGGAATTTTATGAGTTGAAGATGGGATCTATGACCAATGAGGAGTAAACTAGAAAATTATTGGATTTATTGAGGTATGTGACTTATCTCAAGGAGGAGAAGGCCAAGATTCAGAGATTCATCAGTGGGTTTTCGGTAGCATTCAAGGATAGGATTGAGTTTGACGATTCTAGATCATTAGAGGAGACCATCCGGAAGCTAAAGAATTATTATGAGCAATCAAAGTGCAAATATGAACTAAGCAGGATTGGAGAGGTAATGCAAAGAATAAAGGGAAACAGGATAAGAAGCGAACAAGGCCTCAGGATATAGGTAAAAAAGAGAATGAAACGCCGCCTAAGAAGTTCAATTCATCTGACAGAGGATAGTAATTTCAATTTGAGGTGCAGAACAAGGCTGCAGGCTGGAATCCTTTACAGTGTTGGACTTGTGGCAAGGATCAATATCGTAGGAGAGATTGTCCACAACATCAGGGTGGCAGACCGCATATTTACAGTGCTCGGGAGGCACAAATAGTGGGGGATGTTGGACAGAGTATTCCTTGGATTTATGTAGCGTTCGTGTTAGGTCCCTATATTACTAGTATAGTCCCTTATTGTTATTAATGTAACCCCCTTATTTTTATTATTGTACCCTTGTAACCCCAATTTTGTTATTATCGTGCCCTTAAATTGTTATTGTTAGGTCGGTTAGGATTACATTGTGGCCCACTAAGATTACATTATGGCCCCATGGAATCCTATATATAGAAAGGAGGTTTTGTAAATTATATCATCCAAGAATTGTTCATTTATGTAATGTACTAGAGGTTTCCCCCTCGAAGTGGCTTATTTCTAAGGCGTTGATATCTCTTTGCTTCTATTTTTGGAGTTGGTTACACAACATTTGGTATCAGAGCTTTGGATTCTAGGGTTTCACTGCTCCAAACAGGTCATCATGGAATTTTCGCTATAAATTTTTTTCTACGAAGTTTCAGAAGCCGAAATTTTTCGGGTACGAAGCCAAAATCCTAAGGAAAATCATCAAAAAATTTAAGAGCTTGGTTCGCAATATTTTCAGAGATATGATCTGTGGAAGGTAGTGCTTTTTCAGGCTCCTGAATTTCATCTCAAAGAGGTGATCGTGGGAAAATATTCATAAATATCTCTCTGAGCATCGGATTGGAGTGCCGTAAAAAGTGGTCGCAAGTACACGGATTGTAGTTTATTTTCTATCAATTTCAGAGCCGACGGACGAAACAATGACACGTGGAAAGCCTTACAAGTTCACTCTACTGAACCAGTCCATAATTAGGTCATTGTGGGAGATTGGACACAAATTTGTCTTGGAGAATCCAAATCAGGTCAGACCTATGGCATTCAAAAGATTATTCAGAGGGCTACGTTGGTACCGAAATTGAAATATTAGAGTGCTGCAATCACAGAGAAAATCCAATTTCAATATCGAGCTCCTCAAAAGCAAGAAAAAGGTGTGTATTTTTTTCCGAATTGCATAAGTCTTGTTTGAAGAATCAATTTGAATTGATTCCAAGGGCATATCAGTATTGGGTTCTAAAAGATGCCTTGTAAAAATAATTCAACACCCATTAAGCCTTCAGAAGGGTCTACTATGACTCATGAAGATGAAGAATTGCAACATGATCTATCAAAATTACAAGAGCAAGTGCAACAAATTTCACTCTCGCAAAGAGCAAAAAAAAATGAAATGGAAGTTTTGAAGAAAGGTGTGGAAGCGAAGATGGACGGTTTGAAGAAAGGCGTGGAAGCTAAGATGGATGGCATGGAAGCTGGCATGGAAGCTAAAATGGATGACATGAAAGACAACGTGGAAAACATGAAGAATGATCTAAAAGCAGACACAGAAGGTTTGACAAAGTTGATACAAGAAATGTTTCCTAATGGTGAAAAGATAATAGAAGAACCTCATGATGAGAAAAAAATAAATGTTAATCGTGATTTCATAAACTCTAATGTTGGCAGGAAGAACCACCATATTCCGGAAGTTTGATGGAAAGGATCCTGTAACATGGATACTACAGATGGAGCAATATTTTTATCTCCATAATGTGAAAAACACACAAAAGGTACGCATTGCAACTTTACATTTAGAACAAAATACATTTGTGTGGTATCAATGGCTTTTCTCTCGTAAAAAAAAATTCGCTTGGTCAATTTTTACGGAGGAAATGATAGCACATTATGAGGATACAAAGAGCAACACCTTCTTTAGCCAATTGATAAATCTCAAACAAAAGGGTTTAGTGGGCCAGCACATTGAGGACTTCCAAAAATTGAATATAAGGGTAGCTGATATTCCAGAGGAACACGTGATTGATCTCTTCATAGGCACTTTAAAGGATAACATCCAACATGAAGTTCTTGTTTTGGAACCTGATTCATTGGAGAAGGCATTCAGGTTGGCAAGAAAAATTGAATGTAAAATTATGGCGACAAGGAAGCCTACCACTCAATTCTATAAAGAAGGAAGTGTTGCTACACCTAGATTTCCACAACCTACAAGGTTGACACCACAACAATTGGAAGAAAAAAGAGCAAAAGGGATTTACTAGAGTTGTGATAGAAAATACACTAAAGGTCATAAGTGTGCTGAGAAGAAATTATTTTACATAGATTGTGAAGAGGAAGAAGAAAATGAACAAGAAGAGGATATACACCAGGAACCAGCCCTAGAAGTGGAAGAAATGAATCCGACCATATCATGTAATGCACTGGCAGGAATTACCACTCCTCAAACTCTCAAGATAGAAGGACATATCAAGAAGAAAAAGGTAATAGTGTTGATTGATTCATGTAGCACCCATAATTTTATTCATTATAAGGTAGCCAAGGAATTAAATTGTTTCCTATACCCAGCACCAGAATGTCAAGTGATGGTTGCAAATGGAGGAACTATAAATTGCTCGGGAAAATGCCATAATATCAAGCTAACCATGGGGGAATATGTATTGACTAGTCCAATGCTTTCCATTCCTATGGGAGGTGCTGATGTTGTACTAGGAGTACAATGGTTACAATCTTTGGGGACGGTAGCTTTTAATTTTCAAGAAATTTTCTTGAAAAATTTTTCAGAAGGAAAGGAAGTCGAATTATGGGGTATTGCAGGGAAGCTGGCAAAGATAATAAGCTCTAATGTCATGACAAAGCTTCTAAAGAAAGAACAACGAGGCGTAATTGCACAATTATGCTCACTAGAAGTTCCAACATCAAAATCATCTATTTCTGCAGATCTCCAACAAGTCTTGGAAAATCATTCCAAGGTTTTGAAACTCCCAAAGGACTCCCACCTATTCGGGATCATGATCATGCTATTCATTTGATTCCAGGAAGTATTCCTCCAAACATCATGCCTTATATATATCCTTACGTCCAAAAGAGAGAAATTGAACGTATGATTGCAGAAATGTTAGAGGCGGGTATAATTCAACCTAGTCAAAGTTCTTTCTCTGCTCCTGTAGTATTGGTACACAAGAAGGATGGATCATGGCGAATGTGTCCGGATTATAGGGAGCTCAATAAGCTCACCATTAAAGATAAATTTCCATTCCTGTGATTGATGAATTATTGGATGAATTACATGGAGCAATTTATTTTACCAAGTTGGATCTTCATTCAGGATATCATCAAATTAGAATGAAGACCGAAGATATTCCAAAAACAACATTTCGAACTCATGAAGGTCATTATGAATTTTTGGTCATGCCTTTTGGCCTTACCAATGCACCTTCTACATTTCAAGGGTTGATGAATTCCATTTTCAAACCCTTCCTTAGAAAATTTGTGCTAGTATTTTTTGATGATATACTAATCTACAACAGGTCTTGGAAGGATCATGTTGAACATGTTGACAATGTGCTCAAACTATTGCAGGAGAAACAATTATATGCAAAAACATCCAAATGTTTCTTTGGAGTACAAGAGGTGGAATATATGGGTCATATTGTATCTCACGAGGGTGTTAAAGTAGACCCTAACAAAATTAACGCCATTAAGGAATGGAAAGTCCCCACAACCATAAAGCAGTTGCGAGGATTTCTCGGGTTAACAGGGTATTATCGCAAATTTGTTAAGAATTATGGGAGAATAGCAGCACCTCTAACATCATTATTGAAGAAAGATGCATTTTCATGGACTCTTGAAGCAACGAAGGCCTTTCAAAATCTTAAAGAGGCAATGTGCCTAGCATCGGTCTTAGCTATGCCAGACTTCACAAAAACCTTTATTGTGGAATGTGATGCCTCGGGAAATGGAATTGGTGTTGTTTTAATGTAGGAAGGAAGACCCATGGCTTTTGAAAGTCGTCCAATCAAAGGAAAGTATTTACAAAAACCTATTTATGAGAAGGAAATGTTAGCAATACTGCATGCACTAAAGAAATGGAGAACTTACCTAATGGGAAGACACTTCAAGGTAAAAAGTGATCATGATAGTCTTAAACACTTTTTGGAACAAAGACTATCTTCAGAAGAGCAGAAAAAATGGGTCACAAAGATGTTGGGTTATGACTTTGAAATAATCTACAAAAAGGAAAGCTTAATGTTGTTGCAGATGCACTCTCAAGAAAGAATGAAGAGGTGGAAGCATTGCTTTGTGCCATTTCTATTATCCAACCACATTGGATAACCGAAGCAAGAGATGAATGGAAGAAGGACAAAGATGTATGGACACTCATTCAAAAGTTGCAGCAAGATCCTAGTACATCCGATACATTTAGTTGGAAAAATGATTCCTTATGGTACAAAGATCGCTTATATCTTTGTAAGAATTCCCAACTAAAACAAAAGATTCTTCTCGAATTGCACACTTCTCCTTTAGGAGGACACTCAGGATTTTTAAAAACTTACCACAGGGTGAAGAAAGAATTTTTTTGGGATGGCCTTAAATCCGATATTCAAAAGTTTGTGGCGGAATGTTTGGTTTGCCAGCAGAATAAAGTGGAAACAATTAAGACCCCAGGACTTCTACAACCTTTATCCATTCCAAGTCAACGTTGTGAGGAGATTTCAATGGATTTTATCACAGGTTTACCTAAGTCCGAAGGAAAGAGTGTCATCATGGTGGTAGTTGATAGACTTACCAAGTATGCACACTTTTGTGCATTATCTCATCCATTTAAAGCAAGTACAGTTGCTACTACATTTGTGGACAGAATTCAAAAGCTACATGGAAGCCCAAGGGGTATTGTGAGCGACAGAGATCCCATTTTTACGGGAAATTTTTGGACGGAGTTATTTTCTTGTTTGGGTACTCAATTAGCTCATAGCTCATCTTATCATCCTCAATCTGATGGTCAAACAGAGATAGTAAATAAATGTTTGGAAGGATATCTCCGTTGTTTTGTATCTGATAAACAAACACAATGGGTCAAGTGGTTACCTCTCGCTGAATGGTGGTATAACACTTCCTTCCATACTGCAGCAAAAATGACCCCATTTATGGCACTTTATGAATATCATCCACCATCCATCACATCATCTTTAAGGGAAAATTCGAAGGTTCAAGCAGTGGAAGATCACATTGAGCATCAGCAAGAAGTTCTCCAACTCTTAAAGGATAACCTGAATTTGGCACAAAATCGAATGAAACAACAGGCAGATCAACATCGCAGCGAGAGAAGTTTTGACGTAGGATATTGGGTATTTTTACTGCTACAACCATACAAACAACTGTCCCTCAAGCAAGCTAAGAAGGATAATAAATTATCGCTAAAGTACTATGGTCCTTACAAGGTGTTGCAAAAGATTGGTACTATGGCATACAAATTGGAGCTTCTTGCTTCTTCGCGAGTGCATCCAGTTTTCCATGTTTCCTGCTTAAAGAAGGTTATAGGTGAAAATCTTCCCGTTCAAACAATATTGCCAGAACTTGATGAGGAAGGAAAAATCATATTGGATCCTGAAGCGGTCACGGAAACAAGACTCGACAACTTCAGATGATCAATTTCAAAGTATCTCATCAGTGGAAATAAGAACTTGCAGAAGATTCTGAGCTGGGAGGATGAAAATTTGCTCTGAGAAGCACGACTATAAAGGCGTTGGAGACCAACACTGAAGAAAGGGCATGTAGGTCTCCTGTTATAGTGAGTCTGTTGTTATTAGTACCTTTATTGTTATTATTGTACCCTTGCTTTAATTTTACATTCTTCTTGTACTTTACATACATTATTATTGTTAGGTCGGCTAGGATTACATTGTGGCCCACTAAGATTACATTATGGCCCCATGAACTCCTATATATAGAAAGGAGGTTTTTTAAATTGTATCATCGGAGAATTGTTCATTTATGTAATGTATTGGAGGTTGCCCCCTTGAAGTGGCTTATTTCTAAGGCGTTGATATCTCTTTTCTTCTATTTTTGGAGCTGGTTACACAACAGTTAGATAACATGAAGGAAAATCATCAAGCATATATTATCAATATGGAAAGTAAGCTTTGTGATCAAGTTTTTATATTTTGATTGACCCTGGATCTAATTATAGTTATATTAGTCCTGACTTGGTGGATAAGTGTGGTTTGAATAAATAAGCTCATGCAGAGTCTTGGTTAGTGCAGTTGGCTACATGCACTAAGCAGAAAGTTCATCTCTGGGTAAGAGCTTGTGCATTTGAATTGAATGGTATGCTTACATCCGCACATTTCAATGTACTTTTGTTGGGATCATATAGTATGATTTTGGGTATGGACTGGCTATATCTTCACATGACTAAGGAAGACTTCTATAATAAGGAAATTTAGTGTTTGGATGATAATGGGGAAAAATGAATATTGTAGGGTAAGAAAAAAGCTACGTCAGTCATAATGGTTACAACTATGCAGGCAAAGCACAATCGCGAGAAAGGTGTGTGTTATTTGAAGTGCATATTTCTAGTGATAAAGGTAAGGATGTTGAGGATGCAGATGTATTGAAAGAGTACCCGGTTCTACAACAGTTTCAGGATGTGTTTCTCGTAGATATTTCAGAGTTGTTGCCTCACAGGGAAGTGGGCTTTTCTATTGAGTTGGTTCCAAGGGAAACACCAACACCAAAGGAACCATATAGGATTAGCACAACAAAGTAAGTGGAATTGAAGATGCAGTTGAAGGAAATTCTTGACAAGGGGTACATTAGGCCAAGTGTGTCTTTGTGGGGTGCACTAGTATTGTTTGTAAAGAAGAAGGATGGTACTCTCAGATTATGCATTGATTACAAGCAGTTGAACAAGGTGACAATTAAGAACATGTATTTGTTGCCAATTATTGATGACTTGTTTGATCAGTTGAAGGGAGAAATAACGTTCTTGAAGATTTAATTGAGATCAGGATACCATCAAATACACATCAAATAAGAGGATATTTACAAGACAACTTTTGGGACCAAGTATGGGCATTATGAGTTTGTTATAGTTCCTTCCGGTTTGACTAATGCTCTAGCTACTTTTATGTGCTTGATGAATAGTGCATTGCATCCTTATCTGGATAAGTTTTTTATTGTATTCATTGATGATATATTGATATATCCTAAGAGTGAGGAAGATCAGGTCGAAAATTTAGCAGCAATATTGAGATTGATAAGAGAGCATCAGTTGTATGTGAAACTTAGAAAATGCAGTTTCTTTCAGATAGAGGTACATTACTTGGGACATAAGATTTCTAAGGAATGCATAAATGCATAGCAGTGGATCCAGAAAAGAAAAAGCTATCATGGAATGGCCAACTCCTAAGAATGTGGATGAGGTAATGTCATTTATCCGGTTAGTAAGTTACTACAAGAGGTTTATCAGGAACTTCGTGAAGATTTCTTGTCCTCTTACATTGTTGCAAAGGAAAGGTAAGAAATTTGAATGGAAAAAGGAATGCATAGTCAATTTTGAACAGTTGAAGAATAAGTTGACAAATGCTCTAGTTTTAAATATTGCATATCCAGATAAAGAATTTTTAGTGTGCACAGATGCTTGCAAGAGAGGACTTGGTGGAGTCTTGATGCAGGAAGGACAAATAGCGTGTTATGAATCAAGGAAACTGAATGAGCACAATCAAAACTATGTCACGCATAATCTTGAGTTGGAAACGATCATACATGCATTGAAGATGTGGAGGAATTATCTTCTTGGAAGCAGGTTCATACTAATGAGTGATTGCAGTGGATTGAGGTGTCTATTTGACTAACCGAATGTGAATGCTAGACAAGCTATATGGTTGGACACTATCAGTGAGTTTGAATTTGAGATCAAGTACATTAAAGGTAAAGAGAACAAGGTTGTAGATGCTCTTAGCAGACAGATACATGTAAATCACATAGCAGTTATGAGTTCTTATGGGACATATCTAGAGGATTGGATCTTACAGGCATGTTAGTAGGATGACAGGTATAGGGAGCTTATGCACAGGTTACAACAGGGTACAGGTGATAAGTATGTGGATTATCATCTCACAACAGATGGATTGATTTAGGGACAACATCTATGTGCTAGACAATAGTGAGCTCAAGAAGCTTATCTTGAGGTAATTACATGCTAAGTCGTATTCAGATCACCCAGGATATCAGAAAACATTGAGAGTGGTGATGAAATTTTATTATTGGTTGAATCTGAAGAAGGAAGCAGTAGATTTTGTGGCTAGATGCTTATATTTTCAACCGGTAAAAGCAGTGTAAGCATCTAGGTAGTTTACTACATCCAATTATGATTCCATAGTGGAAATGGGAGGTCATTTCCATGGATTTCATCACAGGTTTTTCAGGGACATCTAGACAACATGATTCTATTATGGTTGTGGTGGACAGGTTAACAAAGGTAGCGCACTTCATTCCACTAAAGTATATGTATTCAGCTAGTGATGTGGCACGATTATTCATCAGAGATGTGGTGAGGTTACATGGTGTTCCGAAAAATATTGTGTTAGACAGGGATGCTAAGTTCACTTCGTAATTATGGAAAGAGTTATTTGCAGGTTTTGTAGAAATTTATTAATATTGATAGTATTACCGGATTCTCCTGATCTAAAAAATTAATCTTATGTTAAATACATAATCCTTCCATTTAATTCTTTGTGGAAATTAAATTTCCAATTGCAAACACATGAAGAAAGTCAATCGCACATAAACACAATTGTTTAACGGGAAAGCTTAAAGCTAAAAACCCCAACTATCATATATTATGTATATCAATGGATCATGTAATAATCTCATACAAAGCTTAATACATTAATCTCTCAATACAATCAACAATAATTACACACTGTCATGTAGAAATTTGCATATCTATGCACCAATTTCTTGCCTCCTGACAGCCTGCCTCCACTGCGCAATCCCTGCTGAAGAAGACCTCTGAATGAATTTGAATTCGCCTGGCCTTGATTGTGTAATCCTCATTGGCGTCTCCAAAGTGTGTCAAATGCATTGAATGCATCACTATAGTCACAACAGATAGTCCATCTCACCCTTTCACCTATCTCTCCACTGGGTCTCCACTCGAACTGACATGCAAGTAGTTAACTATTGTATTTGTTCAGTTGCAAGTGAGTCTCTAGTTGTGAATTAATTAAATAATTAATTCAATAAAATCTCAGTGTATCAACAGTTAGACAAATCACAACTAGCACAGGCGAGTTTAACTCACTTAACTGAGTTAAATTGAATAACAACTCCCATAACTACTCTTCCAACTCTGTCACAACTTTGCCACTTCAGTTATAACTGAGTCCTCCATGCATGAGTCAGCAACCACCCTAGGAATTGCATAATTCCTTCAGCCCATTGATTTTCCAAATTTGTTCACTGAAATAAACTGCTCCAAGAAAATAAGTTGATATTTATTGTCGGATTATTATTAAGGGCCAATAATAATCAACATGCATCTATTTTTAGATTGGCGATCTATAAATGGACTTTGCCCAATATTCTAAAAATAGAATCTCATCTATTTTTCACATTTGACCAACCATCTACAAATAGCATCCTGAAACTTATAGAATATGGTCACCATATCTAAAAATTGACATACACCTAAAAATAGCCTATGGGCCCCACTTAGTGAAGGTGCTTAATTTTCACTAAGCTCATCATCTTGTTGAATCTCAACACTCCCTCTCAACAAGATAGGGATTATCCTTCACCCCGGTCCTGCCTCTATAGTATTCGAATTTTCTCCTGCTGAGCGCCTTCGTCAGAATATCTGCATCCTGATCTTCCATAGGAATGTACTGAAGCAACATGATCTTTCGCTGCACACAATCTCTAATATGATTATACCAGATATCTATATGTTTAGATCTATCATGAAACACATGATTAATTGAGATTTTAATGCAACTCTGATTATCACAATGTATCACTGTAGGATCTAAATGAGAACCGAACAAAGCGACCAGGATCTTCCTCATCCAGATAGCCTCACATGCAGCTTGACTTGCTGCCATGTATTCTACTTCTACTGAACTGAGTGCCAAGGATCTTTGTTTCCTGCTGTACCAAGAAACTGTTGTAGATCTGATACTGAAAACCCCTCCTGATGTGCTATTTCTGTCTGTTGAGCTACCTGCCCAATCTGCATCCGAGAAGCCATGCAACTTCACCTCATCCATCTGTCTATACCATAAGCCATACTCATATGTGCCCTGAGATACCTCAAGACATGCTTTCCTGCCTTCCAAAAGAGCTTGGTAGGCTTAACCATCGCTTGACTAAGTTGGTTCACCGCATAGCATATGTCTGGTCTTGTATTAGCTAAATACATAAGCGAACCCACCAACTGTCGATAAACAATGGCATCCACTACCTCTGCCAATGTAGCATCCTCGTTCCTCCAATTTCCTAGAAGAGGAGTATCCATGGGCTTGCAGTCCTCCATGTGAAACTTTCCAAGTATCTCTTGAGCATACTTGCCTTGAGACAAAAATAGTTCACCTTCTCACTGCCATATTTCCAATACAAGGAAATAATGGAGGCCCAAATCCTTCATCTCAAACTCCTTTGCAAGATCTGCCTTGCATGATTGTATCAATTGATCATCACCCGTTAGTGATTAAATCATCAACATAAAGAACAATGATTAAAAGTTTACTCTCCACCACAATTTGGTACAGATTTGCATCCGCCTCACTCTTGGTGAAGCCAAGTCCAATGAAATAGTTGTTGATCCATGTGTACCAAGCACGGGGTGCTTGCTTCAGCCCATACAACGCTCTTTTGAGTCTGCACACATGTGACTCGTTGCTGAAGATCTCAAATCCTTCAAGCTGCTCAATGTACACTTCTTCCTCAATGATCCCATTAAGGAACGCAGTCTTCACATCCATCTGATGAATGTGCCAACCCATCTGCGCTGAGAGAGCAAGGATGGTCCTTATGGAATAATATCGTGCGACAGGTGCAAAGGTTTCTTCATAATCAATCCCCTCAATCTGTGAGAAGCCCTGGGCAACAAATCTTGCCTTATACTTCTCGACGCTCCCATCAGCAGCTTTCTTTACCTTGTAGATCCATCTTGAACCTACCATTGGTTTACCCATCGGCCTTGGAACAATATCCCAAGCATTGTTTCTGACAATGGAGTCATACTCCTCCACCATGGCATCTACCCATGTGGGCTCCTATGTTGTTTCTTCAAAAGAATATGGCTCTATCACGATACACTTGCTCATAAGAGCCATGTATCCAGTAAATCGGTCAGGTGACTATCTCTCTCTATGCTATGATGTAGGGACTCCTACATTCTCTGCCGCATCAAGCTTTAGTCTCTCAACTTCTGTGGTACACTTTTTTCCTGTTCTGATGTTTGGTTCTGCATGAGTGGACTCCTCCACTTCATGAAGCTCCTCCTATGGTTGATCTACATCTAGAGGCTCATCTTTCAGAGTAAGTAGCTCATCCTCTGCATGCAAGTGTAGCTACTTCTCAAGCGATAACCTCATGGCTTTCACCTCATTGAATTTTATATCCCGTCGCACCACAGTCATCCGAATGTTTCGAAAATAAACACGATAATTATGGGGCATTTATGTGTACCCCAGAAACATCTCAACTTCTGTAGTTGGCTCCAACTTCTTCCTGGCGTCCTTTGTCACATGAATGTAAACAGATGAGACAAAAATCTTTAGATGATAAATATCAGGCTTCTTACCAATAAAATCTTCTTCAAGTGTACTCATGCCAAGTACTTTATGAGGACAACGGTTTTGCACATAAACCGCAGTGTTGCATGCTTCCGCCCACAAGTGCATCGGTAGGCCCTGGTCATGCCACATAGCTCATGCAGCACCCATGACCGTTCTGTTCTTTCTCTCTACGACCCCATTCTGCTGTGGCTTATGAGGCGCTATGAGTTCTCTTCGAATTCCTTCTTTGCTACAAAATTCTTTGAATTCATTCGAGATATATTCACCACCATTATCACTCCACAGAGCCTTCACTTGCTTCCCTGACTCCTCCTCCACCAATGCTTTAAACTCACTGAACTTTGAGAATGTTTTGCTCTTCTTCTGCATGAATAAGATCCAGCATCTACGAGAATAGTCATCAACAAATATAACATAATACCTGTGTTTTGTTGTTGAAGCAACCGAGAAATGTCCACACACGTCTGTGTGAATTCTCTCCAGGATCACTGAAGCATGGTTCTCCTTCTCATGAAAGGTGGTCTTCACAAACTTACCCATAGTACATCCCTTGCACTAATCTGACTGCGCAAGAGTACCCTTGGGAAGTCTAGTAGAAATCTGCTACAAAATATTCAAGGCCCCATGGTGAAGATGGCCCAATCTCCTGTGCCATAATTCGCCCTCATCCCAGCTCACCACTTCTTTTGCTTTGTCCATCATTGCAGCATAGCCATCTACCTTTGCCTTGTAGAGATTCTTAACTCGAATCCCTATCCTCTTGGTTTTACCCATTGTTTTATGTCGCAGGAAATCTTTTCCCTCGTTGAAAACAACATCATAACCTATGTCCTCCAACATAGCGACCGAGACTAAGTTCTTCTTCAGACCTAGAACATGCATAACATCTTTCAACAGAAATGGTTTACCTGACTCCCTATCAAAGGTAATGGTTACAATGTTGGTCTCATTGTATCTACCATCGTCGCCCATCTCTATATGCATTTGGAGATCCTTCTCCTCCAAGTCACTAAACAACTCCTTGTCTCCCGTCATATGGAAGGAAGCACCACTATCAAGATACCACACCGATCCCATTACGCTTGAAACCAAGCATGCGATCAAAGAGAAATCAAGTTCAAATTTTGAGGATAAGGCCTCACCCACTCCAGCACCATCAACCTTCTTGTTCTTCTTTTTCTGTGGGTAGTTAGTGGCGAGATGCCCATGTTCGTGACAGTGAAAATACTTCACCTTAGACAAATCCAGCTTCTTGCCTTTAGCCTCGGATTTTGGATGGGATTTCTTCCCCTTCCATTTCCTTGCTTTGGCAGCCAAAGTGAAATTTTCTTCATCATCATTCTTCGATGAAGAGCCATCCCTGGTATTCCGCCTTATCTCCTCCTGCACAAGATCAGACCAAAGTCGCTCCCAATCCGACAGTTTCTCCTGTCCATTGACAGAGTCTTCGTAGTTGTGCAAACTCTTCGGAAGCCCAAGGAGAGCCAAGCTCACCAAGTCATCATCCGTAACTGTAATTCCCACACTCCCCAGCTCATCCCTACATTGGACAAACTTCGTGAGATATTTTGGAATACTGTCGCCCTTCTCCATTTTGATTTTTCTGAGCTTATCTTTCAGCACCAACTTCCTATGGTCGCTGCTGCTTTGGAAAAGATTTGTTAAAGCCTTCCATATTGCAAATGGAGTGGATTTCCCATGAAGGCTTGACACAATATGGTATTTCACACCTTCCAACAGAATTATTCTTGTCTTCGCGACCTTCTTTTGCCATGCGTCAAGTAATGCAGCATCGCTAGAAGTAGGCTTAGGAACATCGCTATCGATGAACTCATTCATCCCATTATCTTCAAGCACTACCTCCATCCTTTACTTATAGGCTATGTAGTTCGAGCTACCCTCAAGGGCATACTCCAACCGCAACCCATTGAAATCCATTTCAATGAATACTCAACTGTCGCACCAAGAAATTTCTGCAGCAAAGTTGAATTGTCCACTAGCACAAAACTCAGCACCACTTCACTATTGCAATCTCTAGTGATTAACACTGCTTTGATACCATTTAGAAATTTATTAATACTGATAGTATAACTAGATTCTCCTATTCTAACAAATTAATCTTATGTTAAATACAGAATCCTTCCACTTAATTCTTTGCGGAAATTAAATCGCCAATTGCAAACACATGAAGAAAATAAATTGCACATAAACACAGTTGTTTAACGAGAAAGATTAAAGCTAAAAGCTCCAACTATCATATATTATGTATATCAATGGATCATGTAATAATATCGTACAAATCTTAGTACATCAAGCTCTCAGTACAATCAACAATCATTACACACTGTCATGCAGAAATTTGCATATCTATGCACCAATTTCTTGCATCCTAATAGCCTGCCTCCACTATGAAATCCCTACTGAAGAAGACCTCTGAATGAATTCGAATTGGCCTTACCTTGATTGTGCAATCCTCATTGGAATCTTCAATGTGTGTCAGATGCATTGAATGCATCAATATAGTCACAACAGATAGTCCATCCCACCCTTTCACCTATCTCTCCACTGGGTCTCCACTGGAACTGAATTGCAAGTAGTTAATTGATGTATTTGTTCAGTTGCAAGTGAGTCTCTAGTAATGAATTAATTAAATAATTAATTCACTAAACTCTCACTAATGTATCTTCAGTTAGACCTAGATACAACTAGCACAACTAAGTTTAACTCACTTAACTGAGTTAAACTGAATAACAACTCCCATAACTACTCTTCCAACTCTGTCACAACTTTTCCACTTTAGTTCTAACTGAGTCCTCCATGCATGAGTCACCAACCACCCTAGGAATTGCATAATTCCTTCAACCCACTGATTTTCCAAATCTTTTCACTGAAATAAAGTGCTCCAAGAGAATAAGTTGATATTTATTATCGGATTATTATTAAGGGCTAATAATAATCGACATGCATCTATTTTTAGATTGACAATCTATAAATAGACTTCGCCCAATATTCTAAAAATAGAATCTCGTCTATTTTTCACATTTGACGAACCATCTACAAATAGCATCCTGCAACTTATAGAATATGCTTACCATGTCTAAAAATAGACATACACCTAAAAATAGCCTGCGGGCCCCACTTAGTGAAGGTGTTTAATTTTCACTAAGCTCATCATCTTGTTGAATCTCAATAGGTTTGGATACAGAGTTGGCCTTCAACACAACTTATCATCCACATACACATGGAAAGACAGAGAGCGTAAAAAATATTATAGAGGACAAGTTGAGGATGTATGTGATGCATCAACAATGAAAGTGGCAAGAGTATCTACATTTGGTTTAGCTTTCTTACAATAATGGGTATAAGGAGTCACTGAGGATGAGTCCATTTGAGGCACTTTATAGGAAGAGTTGTAATACTCCTACCAATTGGAGTGATCCAGTTAACGAGGTGTTGATATGACCATACATGTTGGCAGAGATGGAACAACAAATGTAGGTTATCAAGAAGAATTTAAAAGCAACACAAGATAGGCAGAAAATTTATGCAGATAAACACGGCTTGTTTAAGGAGTTTCAGATTGGGGAACATGTGTATTTTTGCATCAAGCCCGAGAAGAGCTCCTTGAGGATTGGGTCATGTGAGAAGTTAGCACCTCGATATTGTGGGCCTTTCGATATCCTTGAGAGGATTGGACTAGTGGCCTAGCGACTTACACTTCCTCCGACAATGAAACTCCATGATGTTTTCCATGTTTCATTGATTAAGAATTATGTTAAATTTCTTGATCATGTGATTGACTGATATGTATTGCAGGTGGATCCAAAAGGATAATTCCATCCAGAACCTTAGTGAATTTTGTAGAGATATATTCTCATGCTCCGGAACCAAGCACTCGAGCAAGTTTAAAGTGTAGTGGAAGCACTTTGGGCTCGATGAAGCTACATGGGAGATGGCTAATCAGATGCAGGCTATGTATCATTCCTTGTTTTCCAGTTGAGGCAAAGAAGTTTTGGTATATGTGTTGATGTTGTGTTTTCTTCATGCCCATGTATATGTATATGTATGATGTAAATATTGCAACAAGCTATGTTGTAAAGCTCCAATAAGCAGTATGGGTGTCATGTTTTCATGTTTATCATGATTGGTTATGTTTTCAGCAGGTTTATCATTATAAATATTTCAACGAGCTAAGTTATAAACCTCCATAAGCAATATATTTTAATTTTCAACGGTTTTTTTGGTTGTAGATGTCATTGAAAACTGAGGACAATGTTCCCCTAAGGGTGATGGGTCTGTAACAACCCCAAGTTAAAACTTCATGTAATAAAGTTAATAAAGGAAAAATAATAACCATGGTCATGTGACACGTATTCCAAGATGAATGTTGGGAGAAAACATAGTGACGAGGATCACTTGTGATTAATTAATGACTATGGAAATTGGAAAAGTCAATGACAAAGGCTTTGGAAAGGCAAAGTGGTATTTATTGGCATTTTATTTATGAAAATCATGGAAAATAGGAGTAAAGGAAGGTGAAATGTCATAGATTGCACGTGAGGAGGAAAATGAAGGAAAATAATGGAAAATTGAAGAAAATAGAGGCCTCGTTAATAAAAATTCTTTTGAGGATCAATATATGGCTTTTGTTGGTTTAGCTTTTGGTCAATTTTAGCTTGGAGCTCTCTCTTCTATTCTCTCTCTCTCATGCTCTTGGACACTTATAGTTTTCTTGGAGCACTCTTGGAGGAGTCTGGCATACTTGGGATTTGGAATAAGAAGGAAAAAGAAAAGTAGGAAAGTGCAAGAGGATAGTGTGATCAACAACTACAATGGGTTTTTCTTGCAGGTACCGAGTTGCATGTATGATTTCCTTGCTATTTTTGGCATGCATGGAACATGCATGTGGTTCCTTAGTTATGATATGTCATTGCCATGGATAATTGTCTGGATTGACAATGGTTTTTCCTAGCCTTCCCATTTCCTGGATAGCCATGGTGTTGTGGGTTTACTTTTGTTTTCTAGTTGGTTCTGATGTTCCTTATGGATGTGGGTTGAGTTACTAGTTCTTAGAAGCCTTGGTTGGACAAACGCTCTGGAAGCCCTGTAACAACTTGGGTTGAGTTACTAGTCCTCGAAGCCTTGGTTGGAAAAACGCTATGGAAATCTGACAACATATGTGGGTTGAGTTACTAGTCTTGGAATCCCTGGTTAGAACAAATTCTCTAGAGCCATGTACAACTTGGGTAGAGACCGACTTGGTCATTGTTCATGATGTACGACCATGAGGTGAAATCATTAGTTGAGGGTTAAGGTGGTTTGGCCTATGGAAGCCTTGGTTTTGTTTCGATTGAGTTGATTCATGAGATCCAACATTCACACTTGAAATATGGCACGAGGTTGATTGGCTGAAAGAGAGATTTGGTTCATCCTAATCTATGGTCAGGTGGTACGTGGAAGCCCCAGACCTAGTTGCATTTTGAATATTTCAATACGATCTCTTTTTCTCTTGTATTTGATGGGTAATTGTACTTTTTATTATGCGATCTTGATGGTTGTCTTATCATTTTTACTCTGTTGGTTATTTTTTGTTTATAAGCATGTTTTATGACAATTATGATGTATGGATATCATCATGTTTTGGTTAGTGTATGAAATGTTAATGAATGAATGACCTAATAGTTAACATTGTAGCTATTGGGAGGAGACATCAGTCCTCCTTGACGATTCTCATATAAGTATGAGATCCCTATGCTCAGATATGTTGTTATGACCTACAAATTACAAGTTTGTGATATGTTTGATGAAATGCATGTCATGGATAGTAGGGGTCATATAAATTCCTTGTTCAAGTGTTTGCATTAACATCCTTGTTTCGATGTTATTTATCAATTTTGGAAGTTTTATGAAGTTCTGGGTAGTGGCCTAAGACCCAGCCGTGAAAAAGTGGCTCAAAATCTGGGGTCGTTGGCATAGAACTGCTTGGAAAATGCCATAATCGCATGTATACCTTGTTGTGGGAGTGATTGAAGGGTTTCAGTCGCGTGCATGCCTTGGCATTAGTGCGATTGGGGCTCTAGTTCAACAAAACAATAATTTGTCTCAGGGGTTAGTCACCTAGAAGGGTTGGTTGGCTCCAGAAGGTTCTGTAGCATATGTGGAAGGTCATATTGGTCTTGTCACGTCGGTTCCACTTCCTTAACTTTAATTGGGGAGTTGAATCATATCATAGTAACTCTTTTTCACATGTTTACCCTGGTGGACCAGTTAGCTAGGGTAAATGTGGGAGGAGGGTGTTACACATAATAAGAGTTGACCTTTGTTTTATCAGTTTTAAGTTTTGGCAAATAATCTTATATGAATTTTTACATTTTTCTTTTTAAAACAACAATGAGTACTTTTCTATTAAATCAACACCTGTACACAACAAAATACTCAAGGGTTTACAATTCAGTTACATCAATGGGATTCAATTTCAGCAATTGCAGACAACCAAGCCATGCCCAATTGTCACTACTACCTACAAAAAACAATAGTACTCTTATTATTCTACTTGTATAGACTCGACAAAACTGTGACAAAAGGAAGATGTAGTAAAAACTGACCATTTCACTTGCAGATTAGGCGTTAGGATCTGTGATTCGATTTAAGTCAAAGATCAGGATCTTTTCTTCTGGATGGGTGCTCAACTTAGCTACCTGCAACTGGAGGGTCCTCTATCATGCTTTAGAGTGTCCCGACCTCCTCCTCCAAATGAGCAATTTGATTTCCCTTAGATTCGATGATATCCAAATTTTCTTTAGTTGCCTCATTTTGTCATTGCACCAAAACCTGAAGGTAAAATATTCTATCTCTCATCTCTGCATGCTCACTAAGGAAATTGAGGGTTCATAGGGTGGATATGTCCTATCCATAGCGAAATTAGTGAAATTATTTCTCACCACTCGGCCTGAACAAGCCCACTGACGACCCCAAGAACCAGAAGCCATGGAGAAATGACATTGTTGAAGTGAAATGAAAACACAGGAGGGAAGGCAGAGGATATTGGATGGTCCCTTGACTCTTTCTTTCCCAATCAAGAAGCTCTTCACCAAGCCAAGTTTTCTGCTAAGGAAGGCACCACCTAGACCAAACTGCAGAGTTGCACTTAACTGGGACTGGTGAGCAACCCAAAGAGTGAAACAATTGAAGTAACCCCAGGGATATTCCACCCGCGAAGCTCACTGTATAGAGTTAATGACCCCTAATAGAGAGGCACAACCAAGAACTATTATGAAAACTTCTTTATTATGTGTCTCATCCGATTTCACCTCATACAAAGAGTGAAGCCAAATCCATGCTAACTTCTGACCATACTTGTTACCAACCAACAAAAGGGGAAAATTTGAATAGCCCCAAGGTGATTTATAGAAATTACCATGCATATGCCTCTTGCGGTGTTGAAGAGTGGAGTCCGAGCCCCCAGGATCCCAAGATGGCTCCATCATCATTCTGTGAAGTGAGGGGACTTCCTCCTCACAAAACCTGAATCTCAAACGATTGGGTTGTCTAATATGATCCAAAAAGAGTAAATGTAGCTCACAGGTTGAGGGATTTCACATGAGGAACCATTGAAGATGAATTATATGAACCTTAGACGATGGAGAGGAGAAGAATGTTCCCACACTTATCTACAGATATAGTAATTTCATGTGGGGACTGGAAAGAGCACCTCGCATCATGGTGAAATGGGAGGGCATCGTCATGCTATTGACTGGGGAGGAATAATGGGGTGATTTCATGGAGTTACGGGTCAGTGGGACGCAAGGGAGTGAGCAATGCGTAGTGGGGATAGGGATAATGTTCATTAGTTTCCTTTTATGGGTGGGACTAGGAGGGGGGTAGGTAGAGAGTGTCATCATGGTAACTAGTTAGGGGATGGGAGAAAAACCATCATCCCCATTGATTTTAGTTTTCCCTTCTTTCAAGTGACAAGCCTTGTTTTCCAATATATCTACCTTCGAGTTTAGGTTCCTTAAGATGTGAAAATCCTGGGAGTTAGCAAATTAGAGGAGAATAATTTGAGCTCGTTGTAGCATCTGATTTAGTTTATTATTTTGTGTGGGGGAGCTTGTACCTAAATGCCTTAAGACAATAAAGGAACATCCTAGGATTGTGATTATTGGCCCTCGTTTTTTATCTCTTTTTGTTTAGAAAATACACCTTATTTTGCCATATTATCCATCTATTTACCATCATATCCACCTTATATTGACCCAAAGATACATATACAAGTATTTAAGTTATGTTTTTCAATTATTAGATGTTTTTGTAAAAATTGAAATTTAAGTGCATTTTTGGACAGCAGCAGAAATTCCCGTAATAGCATTATGATTTACATATGTGCAGGACACTTGGGCTCGAGCTGGATACATTTCTAGAAGGCTCGGGAACTACGAATAAGAGTACACCTATTGGCACATTCGGACTGAGCTTTAATAGGCCTGGTCAAAGGCGGTCAAACATGACTAGCCATTATGGAGTATCCCTATAAACTAGGTCAAAACTCTTATTTTGTGGGATTTTCTAGATTATGATGGATCTGATAGATGAATTCTACTTGATATGATAGGATAAGGATAGTTATGATTACTTGAACTATTTTAGACGAGTTTGTTAGATATTTTATCTATTTAAGCCTCAAACTTTAAAGGCTTTGACATGGAACTTGTTTGACTTATTATTATTATTATTTATGAGACTTGGAGACATAATTGAAGATATTTTCTATCATATTTTGATGTTGTTACATGCTAGTTGATTGATTGAAGTCTTAAGTAGCTGAACTTATCTTCAGTGTGCGAGGCAAGGGTGGAGGGCCCCCACACCGAGCTAAGTGCACTTCTTAGTTTATTTCGTAGCTGCAATTTCTGAATTAGTTTGCTTATGTTTAATTTGTTTATGCTAATTATTTTCAAGTATTGATGAATCTCATGATCATTCTTAACCTGCATATGAAAGGACAAACAAGTGTTTAAAGTTGAGCACTCTTTTTGTCTAATCAAGATTTTCAGTTAGAATTCATCTTTACATGCCTTTACATGCTTTGATTGTTGATGGATCTTAATCTTGTTTCTATTCTACATACGAAGAGACAAACCAGTATTTAAAGTTAAATACTTCTTCTATCTGATTAAGAGATTAAAAATAAGATTCATCTTTCCTTCTTTTTTGAATTCATGTTTTAACAATAGAATTACTGATAAATGAATATATGGTGAAGGAAAACCAAGACCTCTTCAGTGAAGAGCCTCTTCAATTATTACTTCATGTATCTTGATCTATTGTTTAGTTAAGTAGTTTGATTTCTAATTTACATAGTAATTTTCTTAAGAGAAGGACAAACAAATCTCTTAAGTTAGGAGATTCTTTTGCTTCTAATTACACATCTGAATTTAGAAATTATTTAAGTTAAGGGTTTATATTTGTAATATGCATTTCCCTAATCATCAATAAAACATCTTCTAAATTGATTGCAATTGAAACCCATATACTTTGGGGATGCTTCTAAGTTCCACTAACTCGGATTGATAATAAATGCTTGTGTTAGTTTACAACAGTAAATGGACCCAACAGTGATGTCGCTAACTCCCCTCTTCTGGGCTAAGAGGAGCCCCAAGTAGATACCATACAACTCTGCTTGATTATTGGTCTTTCTTCCTAATCCCTAAGCATACTTGTCAACTATTATTACTTCAAGATTATAGATAATCCCTCCCACTGTTTCCATCCCTTGAATTTTTACATTACAGACAAAACCTAATCCAATTGGAATGAGGAATGGGGTATTGGTAAGTTTTACAGTTGGGTGGGTTTGTTGTCCCAATGTGAAGAAAGGCATTATTTATAGACAAATAATCTCATTTCATTACTATACGTTACAAATTATATATTCTATGAAGTATTGAAGAAGAAACATACCATAACTGAAGTTTTTGGCAACCATATTCCTTGGCTAAAATAATTTTATACTCTCTTTGTTTTCTTGAATTTTGCCAACGTTTAATTTATTTTTGTGATTAATAATATTTTTTTTTTCTAAGTATAACTAATTCTATTATGTATAAGGTTACTGGTACAAAACAGGCACAGTGTCAGCTATGAAAGCCTGAGCACTGTGTTTGAAAATCAAACTGTTCAAGGAGTGCCTGGACTGCCCAAATTGGGAAACCAGTCCTATTAAACAAAGAGTCTTAACCGCCCTTGTGAGGGAAACCGGTTTGGAGTACATATAAACTAAACAAACATAAAAAGAGAAGCCATAGTTCATAAACCACTTTTCCAACTGATCTTCAAAGCTACAAAAACTAGCATTGTCTATGGCCAGGACAAAAACGGAAAACATTGCGAGCATGTGGTGGGAGAAGGTGGTTCCTCAATTATCACATGACGTCGAAATCCTGAGTGTCCTCCGCACGGAAGTCTGAGTGTATCCATGCGCGGTATCCTGCAGAATCTGCCCATCACGGTGAGAATGTGGGAATAGCTTACTACATGGAAGAGCCAAAACCCGAGAGGGTCACAAAGGAGGCTTCCCGAGACGGAGGCACTTGGATGGGCGGTTGGGGCCCTATGCGGTGTAGCGGCCCCATCGAAGGTGGTGAGAACGGTGGAGAGGCACGTCGTCGCTCATTCTAGGCTCATGCCGCCTTGAAAGTACGCCTGATGGTGGGGCGAAGAGGGGCAGGAGGGACAGACTGGGTAGAGCTGCCGCCGAGAACGTGTGCATGGGAGGGATAAGGCGGGGCATCATCCATGGGAACCGAAACCGTATACCCAGCACGACGGCGACCACGTCCTCTGCCACCGCGCGGATTCGGAGAGAGGTCCTGAGCTTCATCGGTGGAGAATGAGCTGGGAGGGGGGCGACTGAGACCTCGGCTGAGGCCTCGTCGACTTCTCATCCTCTCATGAAGACGAGGCATGTCTCCAGAGGAATGACAGAGGTGAGCGGAAGCAAGAGGGGAGGCGATGAAAGCAGGAGGAGCGATGGAATGAGCAGTGGGATGGGCGAAGCGGAGAATGACAGGAGGAGAAGAGAAACCACCAAGAAGCTCACCACGCAGGTCAGTGCCAGCACCGGAGAGAAAATTAAGCAGACAATGCGGACTCTGAGAGTAATGAATACCTGGGAGCAGTTCAATGCAGGCCTGCAGAGAGCAGTGCCTCCCTGTAGAAGTCTTCACGCTAGCCTCGAGCGAGCCAGGAGTGCAAATACCGAGCAGCGGGGCGGGCGAGCTCACCGAACCAGTGGTGTCATCGGAGCCATGCAAATGACCTTCCATATCTTGCAGCACCGCCATAATCGCAACCAAATTGAGCAGACCAAGGATAATGAACTTAGCGCGAGCAGGAGCATTAAGAGCTGAGTTAATGCGAGTGCCGGGAGCCATGTGGGCTGCCTTGGCCATCTCCATGGGGAAGTGCGCAAGGTGGCACATCCCGTCCGGTGCATTAAACAGCCGGATCCGGCGTGTGATTAATAATATTATTGTATATATGTGTTTTCTATTAAAAAGTTTAATTGAGTCAACATATTCAATATTATTCTTTATTTTTCATTAATTAGCCGACATGTATTTAAAAATTAATAATTAACTTAATGCTACGTGGCATCTCCCTCATATAATGGATTGTGGAGTGTCTCTCGGTGAAAAAACTATTGTTTTGCTGGAATTTAACGGTTAGGATGAGTCATTAGCATGCAAATATTTGTGTTTAAAATCTTAATATAGAGAGAGAGAGGCTTTCTCCATCAACCAAATAAGGTTATGCATGGAGTATTCTACCTAGGTGTCAATTTAGCCCAGAAATTATCGCCAATCAGAAAAATATTCTTGGAAAATGGTTGTCGATCTGATAAGTTGGCAACCATCTCCATCAGGCTCCCTTCATCTTTGTCACTCATTTATTATGTAAGAGAAATAAAAATTCAATTTTTAAATGTCGCGCGATTCAGAACAAAATATCTGGTTACACTACTCCGCTCTTAACACTCCATCCTTCCCATCTCCATACTTGTGGCGGAAGAGGCTGTTATCGTTTCGACAAGTTGTAGATGCTCTTAATGCCTCTTCCTTCCCATATCCATGCTTGTGGTTGAAGAGGCTGTTGCGTGGCCCAATTATTTCATAAGGTTGCAAGGCACCATGAATGTCGACCCCTATTCGTAATGAAGGAAATAATGGTATGGGAACCATGAGGGAAATGATATTCAAAGTGGTAGTGATGAAACAAATTCAGATTTATCATGAGAGCATAAATAACATGAACGTGAGAATATCCAAGAATCCTCAAAGCCTAGTCGTTCACCATAGGAGAGAAAGAATCAACGAGAGTATCATAATTCTACAAAGATTGGTCCCTAGTGGCACCAAGATGTACATTGCCTACATGTTGGATAAAGTTGTTAACTATGTCAAGTTATTAAAGAAGCAAGTGAAAGCTCTTAAACAAGCTCATCATGCCAAATATCGTGCATGATGGACAACCAACAACTTCAGTCAGGCTTCCCCTGCAACTATCTCAAATATCAATTTCTTTATTCAATTCCATGACCACTCCTAACTTATCTAATGGCATGTAGTTCAATGCAACAACATAATGCCTCCGGATTGTTCATACATATCATGGAATATTATTATTTAGATAGTAAGAGATGTGTTTAAAAATTCCAAAATTTTATGGATGGCTCTGATAATCAGTGAGCAATGGATACAATCGTCGAGGTCATCAGCATAGTAGATACGACTGATGGAATATTTACAGGTTGGGAATGATTTGATTTCCTTATTAATTAAACTTTGTCGGTTGCAATACATGTTGGTGCTTTTGATTACATTTCATAACATTCAAATGTATGTAATATGAGTGTGTATAACTCACTGCTTTGAACGATATCGCTAGCCAAGATATTTTCACCTTCACATAATTTGTAAAAAAAATTGTTTATTTATTTATGTAATTTGAAATTTTTGAAAACTTGGAAACATTCCAATACTTCAAAATTGTAGAAAGTTGATAAGAACTTGGTCATTTCCAGAGGTCAATGTTGAGATTGAAACTTGAAACCATTTAGAAGTGCAAGAAAGTTTACTTTTATTTGTTTCCCTTTTTTTTTTTGAGTTTTAAAGTAGCGTTCACTTATATATATATATATATATATATATATATATATATAGAGAGAGAGAGAGAGAGAGAGAGAGAGAGAGAGAGAGAGAGTGTGTGTGTGTGTGTGTGTGTTTTGGGTTTTCAAAACACTGTGCGCACTTGGTTAGATTGTGAGATCTAATTTTTTTTTTGGTTAAATTTCTCTTCATCTCATATTTTTAAGAAATAGTATTGTGTGTAGTTTTATTTTTTAGTTTTTCAATTAATTATTACTTTTGTTTTTAAAATTAGTGCAATTTAAATATTTTGTGTTTTTTTAATATATTTTTATAAAATATAGTGAAAAATGATTAAAATAGTAAATTTGAATAATTAAATCTATATAAATAAATACCCTTAAATAATTTGCATGGCTATGAATCTATTTATATATATTCAAAAATATATTTCATGTTGTTGGAGATAAACTTTTACTTGTTTTATGTTTAATATTTGATATTCCTTATTATATATATTATAATTATTAGTTGTCAATTGGGAATATCTAGGATGGTTGGATGGACATGATGCATTAGAACAAGCATCTTCATTGTTTAAATGGTATAGATTCACATGTACATGTTTAGAATTTCCAATAATCCCAAATATTAAAAAGTAATTTTAATGAGATAGTAGTGGAGGATGGCTCCATGACGAAGGAGTTTTAGGATTTAAAAAATATTTCCTCTTAATTTTCTAATGTATATAGGGTTGACCCTGTCACTTTATCTACTACACTCGAAAATATACCAAATATGGTCTTATATGAGCATAGCATTGAGTTAATGAAACCTATTAAAGAAAAGTAAATTATAGATTGCGTTTGGAGCCTTGAACTTGACAACACTCCAACCTAGATCTTTAATCTTGAGATACCAAAATATGTTACATTACCTAACATATCTCCATCCAAAAGTACATTGCTACTAGGTTTTAAGTCACAATTCACTACTTGCACAAAACAATCATTGTGAAGATACTCCATGGCATGGGCCACATCTATTGCCATATCTAATCGAGCTTTCAATCCCAATTCACGGATATCCTCGCCATTGTTGGCATCTCTATCAAGATACAAATGCTTCTCTAAAGTTCCATTAGAGATAAACTCGAACACTACACCTTTGAAATGAAGGATGGAACATGAGGTTATGATTTTCACCATATTTCAATGTTGAATCTTTTGCAAGACACTACATTCTTCTTTAAACTCTTTTAACCCCGCTCATTTTGCAACTGGAAAACCTTCACAACAACAAGTGTGCCATCATTCAAAGTTCCTTTATAGATTGACCCTAAGCTACTTGTTCCCAACAAGTTGGCTTGGGAAAATCCATTAGTTGATATGTGAAGCTCTTGATATGGGATCCTTTGGTACTCTAGATTGTGGAAAATAACTCTTGAGACATTAATGCTTTGTATATGCATATTACCTCTCCACGTGAATATTAAAACAAGACAACCTAGTATAAAAGCAATAATTCCACTCACTGGCAATAGTACTGGTCTAACAATTGTATGATGACCTCTTAAACATATAACTTGAATACTTTTGGTCCAAAAAGGTTATGGTTTCCATTGAAGGACACGACAATTAATTGATTTGCAAAAAATCCTTTTCGAATTTCCCTAGTGAGTTTGTTAAAACATAAGTTCAAATACTGAAGCATTTTCAATTTGGTGAGAGTAATTGGTATTGTCCCTGCTAAGAAGTTGGAAGAGAAATCTAGGCTCATAAGACTTTGTAAATTTTCAAATGAATCTAGAATATAGCCTTGAAAAGAATTTCAAGATCAATTCAAAGACAATAGTTTAACACAACTTCCAAGGATAGGTAGAATGGCCCCAAACAAGTGATCAGTAGAAATATATATAGCTTGAGCCATTGCTATTTTACCAATCTCCATGGTCAAGGAGCCTTCTAATAAATTCCATGACAAATTCAAATAGAAATGTAGATTATATAGTTCCACAATTTATCATGGTATGCTTCCAGTGAGAGTCAAGTAATTCCAAATTTGTACAATTTCCTAAATTTGTGGGTATGTTTCTTGATAATTGGTTTTCATGAAGCAGTATATCTCTTAGTTGTTTAAGGGGTGCAAGAGAAGTGGGAATCTTTCTAGAGAGCATGTTTTGGCTAATTTCCAAGATACCATGACGTTATAATTGTTTAAAGTCATTAGGTATGTTTCCCTCTAATTTGTTGTTGTCTAAATATAATCTTTCTAAATTTTCAAGGTTTGTCAGAGATGGAATGCTACCATTTAAAATATTTTCAGACAAATTTAGATAGTTTAGGCTACTAATACTGCCTATAGATGGAGGGATGATTCCTTCTATCATGTTTTTTTGATAATTTCAAGTAAGACAAATTGGCGGAAATTTTTCCTATGGAAAATGGCAAGAGACTGCTTAGTTTGTTATTGTGCATGTCTAATTATTTTAGGTGGGGACAATTGGTAAGGGCTGCAAGAAAGGGTGTGGTTGTAGCACTACCACTACTAGTTTGATTATGATTCAAGTATAATATTTAAACGAGTAGTATCTTATCTAATACTAGAGGCACACTCCCACTCAACTTTTTGTGGTATAATAAAAGGGTTGTGAGTTTCAAACAATTTCCAATGGAATTTGGTATGTTTACACTAAGTTGATTTCCCCGTAAATTCAACTCACTCAAGTTAACCATATTTGTCAAAGAAGTGGGAATGCTCCCTGAAAATTCATTCTCATGGAGGAGAAGGCCTTGAAGGCTAGGGGGTTGACCCAATTCTTGTGGCATACTCCCTATGTGTTTGTTCCTAGAAATTTCCAAGTCATCCAAAGTGGAGATATTTGAAAAAGACACAAGAATCGTTCCTGATAATTCATTGTCAAAGAGATAAATAAGTTGGATACGAGGGAGTCGACATAATACTTGTGGCATACTACTTGTAAGCTTATTTGTGTAAATTGCCAATTTATTTAAAGTGGAGATATTTGACAAAGATGCAGAAATGTTCCCTGATAATTCATTCTCATAAAGATCAATAAATTGGAGACTAGTGAGTAGGCCCAATTCGTTTGGCATACTCCCTGTGAGCTTGTTTTCTGGAATGTCTAACCCAATCAAATTGGACAAATTTGACCAAAATATGGGAATATTCCCTGGAAATTTACCATAATGCACTTGTTAAATTTTTTTTTTGGTAATATCTAAAAAATCAAATCTTATAGGTTTCCAAAATAATGGTACCTGTGAAGTTGTTTGCTCCCAATTAAATTTGTTGTATATGTGTGAGGGTACCCAACTCCATCGGGATACTTCTAGTGATATTGTTGATGGAGAGTGCAAAGGAAACCATATTTTTTCAATTGAAGGGATCATTTCGGATGTTTCATTCCAATTGATTGTGGTCCAGCCAAAGCGTCCTCAAACAAGAGAGACATCTCAATTAAGTTTGGATATGATCATGCAAAGAAATGACATCAAGATCAAGCATATGGATAAATGACAAATTGGCAAGGGAAGGAGAGATGGTGTTGTCTAGTTCCATACTAGAGAGGTTAGAAATACCACTTTGTCCATGTGACAATGAATGTAGGTTATGGTAGTCCAGTTGTAGAAGGGGACTACAAGAATCTAGTCGGTCGTGGAACCATGAGGATCACAGGTTATTTCACTCTTGAATGCCAAGAGAGAATGCCAATTGTCATGAAATGAATGCGCATAGGAGAAGGAGAAAAAGAAGAGAAAAGGAAAAATAAAGAAACGAGATGGTGAGTGAAATAATTGTAACGTCTACTCAAAATACGGAGAGGAGTTAGTGCAGTGAAATTATAGAGGTGTTGGCCCTTCATCATTCTTCTTGTCCAGGTTTTAAGAGCCTTGATTTTTGTATATGTCTTTGAAAGGGAGATTTTTCATTCAATTTCCATTCCTCTCATCACCCCTTTCTTTTATTTAATTTAGCATTATATTCATTGAATACATCCCTTTTTTATTATATTTTCTGTAGAAAAGCTAGGTATTAGTGGGTTAGAATTATTTGAGGTGGCTTTGCATTCTTTCACTTTCATTCATTTCACTCTTTTCCTTTTTTCCCTTTAAGACATTATATAGATAGCTATGGGCATTTTTTTTTCAAAATAAGCTTTTTAAATTTCAAACTTTCATTCCCATATTAATATTTTGAATGATAACATTGAAGAGCTAAGCATGAAGTGAGAAAACTCCATAACCTCGAACAGCTATGCATGAAGCAAGATAACTCCTTTTCATGGATGGAATGGAGGCAAAGGGAACAAGGTGGAAAATGTTTTATATGAAGGGGATATGAAATGTAGCCTTGGTAAGCCAATTAATAACACACCTTGACCATGGGAGATGGCGCACTTCTAAAGGTAAACTATGTCCAATCAATGTATGACGAGACAAAACAATAAATTATACATTATGAAATGTTGGTAAGTTCCCCTTTAGTAAACATCATTGTCACCACCCATTAGAAATCACAACACCATCCAATTCATACGTGTATGTCATCAACATTTTGCATGAGAAAATAAATGAATATGCCATCTAAAATTTAGGAAAATATTTTTTGTATCATGGTTGAACTAGAACATGTATATGAACGAGAGGCTAAATGAGAAATCTAGATGAATTAAGCTTAAGAAGTGCAATGTAAGGGGAATTTTCATATCATTATCATGTAATTCAAAACCGTATTTGTGAATATTCACCATTGCTTTCATAAACAAACCACACTATTCAAACTTAATATTCATAGATAAACCAAATAATATTATTGCACCAAGTACAATCAATAGTGCTTTATTGAATGCATTGCATATTTAAAATTTGAAGACTAAGAGTATTGCCAATGAAATGTAATATATCAAATTTGACCATTAGGAGACACCATCTCATGTAACTAATATCACTGAGATAAATACCATTATCTTACATCTAAAGCACATAAATTAATATTAAGTACAACCCAACTTTGCAACAACAATCTATATGCCACGTTCACAATTTATCTAGGAATGATATGCAACTAGAGTTTCCTTAACATGAGGGTTATCTTAAGACCCTTTATAGATACCATATGCAATGATCGTAGTACCAATAAATGGCCAAAGAACAATAGATCATGCATAGAACTTTAAAATAGGTAGACATATCATTATTACAAATTTAAAATGGAGGACATTTGTTATGATGTTTGCATCATTCGAGTCAGGTGTTTATCATATTATTGCATTTATTTGAGTAAGAAAATACATCCCAACATTTCCATCTAAAGAGTGTGATGATTATAGTCTTAGATTCCAAACTAGATATTACAATTATTTTATAGGATTTTAACATGTCAACAAGAGATCAAACAAATAGAAATATTCCATTTAAGATAATGTAACAGTGGCATCAAAACATTACTTTTAATCCATGCTTTAAACATAATCAACAACTCAAATCAATATTAAATGTTTTTTCTAGAATTTTATAATGAAATTATTGTCAGGAATTGATAGTGTGTCTCATATCCAAAATTGTTATAAACTTTAATCACAACCAACAATGGGCTAAATTAGGTTATATGTAGGTTTTTGTTCATAATTATAGTGTGTGTGTTCATATTACTTAGCTCACTTGCATCAACCCAATAGACGCCATAAGGAAAAAGACCATTTTATTCATGTATATGTAAATATGTTGCATTGATATGAGTTACTAACCATGATAATATATAGGATGTCAACTACAAACCAAGGAGTGAGGAATTCCACTATGAAAATGTTTGGTAAAGTAGATAGAACGTTCAAGCAACCAAGAGGTGGTATGACCTCATGGAAGCATAATAAGCAAAGATATACTCTAACGCTAACCTAAAATCCTAATAGGCTACCTATTATAGAGAGGAACAATGTGACAATGACCTTGGTACATCAAGAATTTAGAATGGTAGAATCTAGAGTGGTAGGAATATTTCAAATATGTATTCCTACCATTAACAACTCGTTATAGGTTTTTAAGACGAAGCACTTAATTTTGTATTAGGGCAGGATATGTAACTTCAACAAATAAATGTGTAAACCTTATTATATCAACTCAATAAGTAATCCCTTTAAGAACTCAGTAACATATAAGATCCAAGAAACAAAAGTTAAACATAAGATAAATCCTTGGATCAAGCAATATAGAGAGAGATCGAAAAATTCAAACCCTAGAGTGATACTTGAATAATCCCAAGTTAATTTAAGATTAATAATTAAACCCTAAATTGGGTAGACCAGGTTTATTAAGATATAGACCTCAAAATTAAAACACACTAAAAAAAAAAATGAAAGGAAAAGAATTAAATTAATTGGAGAAGAGAAATGGGTTGGGCCATGGAGTCATTTTCTTCCTCTGTGATTGCTTGCTTGATAATGGTAGAAGTTTCCTCCCACTCAACAACCTAAAGTCAATAATGGCTAATTGCTTCTACATAGAGTTAACTCTTTGTATAGTAAATAACTGAATAAATGAGATAATAAATAAAAAAAATCCTAGATATTCCTATCTACGATTGCTTTATCTCAACATATTCAAAGATATTCCCAATTGACAACTAACAATTATAATATATATGATGAAGAATATCAAATATTAAACAAAAAGACACAAGTAAAAGTTTATCCCCAACAACTTAAAATATATTTTTGAATATATATGTGTGTGTGTGTGTGTGTGTGTTCAAAACCATATAAAATTTAAGATTTAAGGATATTCAATTTATATAGATTTAATAATTCAAATTTAATATTTTAATAAATTTTCACTATATTTTAAACAAATTTTTAAAAAAATATATTAAAAAAAAAACATAAAATATTTAAATTACACTAATTTTAAATACAAAACTAATCATTAATTGTAAAAATAAAAAATAAAATTACACACAAATACTATTTCTGAAAAAGATGGGATGAAGAGAAATTTAACAAAATAAAATAAAATAAATAATAATCAAATCTCACAATCTAACCAAGTGGGCACAATGTTTTGAAAACCCAAAACTCTTTGGTGGTGTTTATATATATATAAAAAGTCAACACTACTTTTAAAACCAAAAAAACTAAGAGTAAGTAAGTAAAATTTCTTGCACTCCTAAATGGTTTCAAGTTTTTGTCTCCAACATTGACCTCTAGAAATGACAAAGTTCTTATCAACTTTTTGCAATTCTATTGAAATGTTTTCAAGTTTTCAAACAAACAAAAAAAAACAATTTTTGTTTACAATTTATATGTGAAGGTGAAAATAATTTGGCTAGTGATATTGTTAAATAAATAAATAAATTATATACACATTCATATTACATACATTTATGTTTTATGTAATATAATCAAAAGTAACAACATGTATCGCAAGCGACAAAGTTTACTTAATAGGGAAAGCAAATCATTCCCAACTAGTAAATATTCCATCAATTGTTTCTACTACTTTGATGACTTGGACGATTGTATCCATTGCTCACTGAGTATCAAAGCCATCACTAAAATTTTGCAATTTTTAAACACATATCTTACTACCTAAATAAGAATATTCTCTTATATGTCTGAACAATCCCTAAGCATGATGTTGTTGCATTGAACTATAGACCATTAGATAAGTTAGGAGTGGTCATGGAATTGAATGCAAAGAAATTAAGATTTGAGATAGTTGTAGGGGTTATTAGGGCAACTTGACTGAAGTTGTTGGACATCCAACATACAATATATTTGGTATGATGAGCTTGTTTGAGAGCATACACTTGCTTCTTCAAGAACTTGACATAGTGAACGAATTTATCCAACATGGAGGCAATGTCCATCTTAGTTCCATTGGGCACTAGCCTCTGCAGAATTCTGATACTCTCGTTGATTCTTTCTCTCCTATGGTGAACAACCAGGCTCTGAGGATCCTTGGATATTCTCACGTTCTTGTGTTTGATGCTCTCAGGATCAATCTAAATTGGCTCCATGGCTACCACTCTAAATATCATTTCCCTCATCTCTCCCATACCATTATTTGGACCTCATTATGAATAGGAGGGTCGACATTCATGGCACCCTGCAACCTTTAGAAATAATTGGGTCGTGCACCAGCCTCTTCGGCTACAAGCACAAAGAAGGGCAGGAAGAGGTGTTAAGAGCATCGCCAACTTGTCAGATCAAAAGTAACCTCTTCCGCCACAACCATGGAGATGGGAAGGAAGGAGTGTTAAGAGTGGAGAAGTCTAACAAGATATTTCATCCCAAATCGTGCGACATTTAATGAAGTGAGGGAGGCAAACAAAGCTAGCGAAGATGGGCTTCCAATTTGTCGCATCGAAAACTGTTTTCCGAGAATCTTTTTCTGACTGACAACAATTTTCGGACTAAATTAATGCCGGGTAGACTAATCTGCTATACATGCTTATTAAATAAGTTAAATTTATTGGGATAAGGTATTGGCATGCAAAACAAGTTTGTCCCAAATTTTAATGGCTATTGTATGTGAGGGATATTTTCCTTCTTTTGTTAAAAAACATAACATATATTTAACAAGTTAAATTGGTTTAATCAAATGCTAATTTTATTAAAATAGTAAGAAATATATATATATATATATATATAAACGACTAAAGCATCATGTCAAACTATATTAATACTAGCACAACCATATAAATTAAATGGATGATAAATTAAATGCTTTGCCTGGTTGGTGACCCACAACAAGATTTTAACATGGGGCAATTTTCTAAAAAAAGGATTTTGTGGTCTTCGGTGATGTTTCTTATTTTGTCACAACCCCAAAGATGTGGCTCACATCCTTCTTTCATGTCATTTTACAATCTTAGTCTCGGATGGGGTCCTTACATTGTTTAATATTAAATCAACTTGGGATCGATCCACCACAGGAGACCGCCTCTCTCAATGGATTAAGGAGTATCAGGATTACAAAGCTTTACCATTCTATATAATTTGGGGTATATGGAGATCTTGGAATGCTTGGATATTTAACCATGATATGCCAAATTTGAGGCGCACTTGTTTGAAGATTGTTGCATATTTCTGAGAGATTGGTCCAACAAAGGAAAAGCTATATTTTTGTTGTTATCTGTTGAACGATGCATGCACTAATTATCCAGTTGGTTTTTTTTTTATGGGGCTTCTACATTCAACACTTATGACAGTGGGGCTGTCATAAATTTGAACCCTGAAGATCTCTTTCATTTTGTTGGTTCCGTGGAGTGGGAACAAACAACATGGCTGAGATATTAGCACTATGGGGAGTATTATTTTGTGCCAAATGGCTAGTCATCTAGGAGATTGACATCTTTGGAGATTTTAAACCCATCATTGACTAGGTTAATTTGACATAATATTTGGAGTCTCCAGTGTTGTTAAACTAGATGATGAGGATTAGAAGGTTGATCACTACTTTCAAAAGATCCTCCTTCTCTCACATTTACAAAGAGAAAAATATATTGGTCGATGGCTTATCAAAAGAGGGACGCAACTCCATTCCAGGCTCAGTCAAATACTCTGTCTTGGAAAATGGATCCCTCACTTGCTTTGGGTATATCAAAATCTAATGTTTTGATCCGTCAACTTTCCATATGTCTTTTGTGAATTTTTTGAATACGCTGAAAATTATTAATCTATAGAATAACATAGTTATATTTGTGCCTTTTGAACCTTTTTTTGTACAAGACAAAGAACAATGATCTATTGGTACATATACTAGAGATATGAACATATAGAAAGAACAAATAATGTATTTATGTTAAAGCAAGCATGAATTGCCCCTATGATAGATAGGGTTGAAAGTTTTTTTTGGTGATAACATACAGATAGGTTGTTTCCTTCCTTAAAGAGTGCCTATGAGACAAAGTAGATTTAAACAAGAACACATGAATTGTAACTTCTTTTTGTTATTAATGAAAGCAATTATGTATTTTCTTCTTGAACAAATATCCACGAGTATCAAATGATAATAAACATTAAGAAGCTTATTTTATGACACATATGATAGTGTCAAAATTAAAAATATCATAAAAATTAACTAAATTATAACTTTATTTTAAATTATTATTGTTATATACATATATATGAAAAACATATTAAAGTAACGATAAGAGTTGAATGCCATAATGAAAACCAAACCAAATTTAGCACTTTTGGATATGACCTTTTTTTTAATTAAATCGAAAAACAAAAAGCACATAATTACTTTTGAAATAAATCTCAACCTACTGTCCTTTACTACTACTAAAATATTGTGTGGAGATTGTTGGGCTTCCAAAATGTCTTCCTTTTTCACCCTCATTTCTATCATTTTACCATATTTTGTATATCTTTACCATATTTTGCAGCCCCATAACCCTACATTAATACCATTTGCATGAGCATATGGGTTTATCATTATTATTTCCAAGTCATTTATTTTAAATATTTTAAGAGAATTTATGATTAAATATTAGGAAATTAGCATGTTTTCATATATATCTAAAAGTGGGACGAAATTTATGATGTTGTAGGCATATTTGAAGATTCTAGAAGAGTCTTATTTGGCCATTGATCTAAAAATTCAAATTTCAATTTCAACTCATGAAGATTTGTGGAATATTTGTAGAAGATTTGGATCATTGACTAAGCACATTCAAAGGAGAAGAATCATGGATGTTTTGATATGTGTCTCGTAAATATGTGTGAGAGGATTTGTATCTCATATTTTTAGGTAATTGGTTGTAACCACAAGAGATAATTGTGGATCTACATTTATTGATTAGTTATCTTATTTTTTTTGTATAAATAGGAGTGCATCCTTCATTAAAAGGTGTTCTATCCAATATATGATATATTATAGAATAAAGAATAATGGAGAAGAAATGATTAATGTAATTTGTAAAGTGATGATAGAGAGGAAGAGAGTTTAATTATTGTAATATCTTTGGAACTTTCTCCAACTTCATTTTATGGAATACATGCTGCTACTTTCATAATCGTTCAGTGTGCTTGCTGAGGAGTGGAGGCCCCCCATCAACCACAGCTTGCGCAACTCTTTCATTTGTTGTAAATATTTATGTTATTTCATTAAGCAAGTTTAGTTTAATTTAGTTTATGTTATTTTGATTATATGTTTTTATGTTTATTTAATTAATAATGTTTTGTTAAGATTGATTTAATTTCCTTATGTTTGGATTGGATTGGCACACTAGTAATCTCACAAAATAGAAGAAAAGAGAGATCAACGACTTATAAATCAGCCTCTTCGAGGGGGAAACCTCCTTACATTACATAAATGAACAATTCTTGGATGATACAAATGACAAAACCTCCTTTCTATATATAGGATTCCATGGGGTCACAATATAATCATGGCCCACCTAACAGTAATAATGTAAGGGCACAACAATAAAAATAGTGGGCTTTTATGGGGCATAATAATAACAATATGGGGATTACAGGGGTACAAAAATAACAATAAGTGGGCTACACTAACAACAATAAGGGACTACACTATAATATAGGGACCTAACATGCCCCTCTCGTTCAAAAAAACGTTGCCCTCAACGCTTGAGTATTTTTGGATGTTTTTGTATAAAATTCTCATCCTCCCATGAGGAATCTTTGATGCCAGGATTCTGCTATAAAACAAACCCTAGCATATACTAGCGTGCGTGCTTCCTTCTTCATCAAAATACTTAAGAAAACTCTTCATTAAAAATACATTTGATTCAGCTTAAAATGTACATAAAGAAAAGAGAGCCATACAAACAAAAATACTCACATATAATAACACAAGAAATTCCTTGGCCGAATATTACCATGGATGGCCTCTCCGCTCTCGGCCCCTTTTACAAAAGCTCTCAAACCATCTCTCTCTCTTTCTTTGTATTCCATCCTCACACGCTCCTCATATTTATACATAATAATGAATTTATTCTAATCCATAATTTCCTCCACACAAATCTCAACTAAAATCTAAATTAGATTTATCATTTTTTTGGACTCAACTAAGTCCCGTTTAAGGAATTCCTAATACATAAATTATCTACCTAACTCACTCCACTCATATCCTAAATTAATTTAAGATAATATTTACAATAAATATTACATTCATATTTTCTCTCAATTTATTAAAAATGAGCAAAATAATTTATAAAAAAATTAAAAAACCTCACCCCCTAAATCACACAAATGAATAATGAAAATTAAGCTTGATGCTCCTGCATCAGACTCTCAAGGTTGAAAATAATCATGATCTCCTAATCATGTGTTTCGAATCTTTTTCTTCCTAGATCCCATACCTTGTTCTACAATTTTCCATTTGTTGCTACTTTTGTTTGTTGTTTTTCTCTAGGTCTCCACACTTTATGTTGCATTGCCCCACTGGCTATGATTTCACAGTCTTCTACTAACTTCCTCTTGTTGCTTCTTCTTTGTTTTACTATTGTTGTCTTCTTATGGGATACTTTCATCATTATCCTCCTTATTAGTTCAACTTCTCTGTCTAATAGATCTTTCATCTGTTGTTTACTTTCACCTCTTGATTGCTGAACTTTTATACTTATTGCCGCCCTTTCATCCTTGCCCTCTTGCTTATTGTTGTCTTGCACCTTCACATTCTTCATTTCCAAATATTGAAATTGAGATTCCTCTTCATGCCTTGAATCTTGATTCTTCAACATAGGTTCCAACAATCTAATCTCTTGGTTCCATGGATTACATATTTCCATAGAAATTTCTTCTTTTTCTTTTACTTTACTATTCACCTGTGTCAAATTTTCTCTAGCATCTGCAATAAAACCTATATTCACAAAACAATTATTAAAATAAAAAACATAAGGCCTCAGTGCCTCTTTCTCCTCTGGCAACATTTCAGTATGCTGCTCTGAAATTTTCTCTTCCATCATCACATCAATATGCTAATTTAAATTCTCTATGAGACTGTCAGCTAGTCTCTCCTCCATATCATCTGTTTCAAGAATGTCTCCCTGTTTGGTTCATAATAATTAACTTCTTTGATTCGCTGAATCATTCCTACATCTTTATCCTCTGTTTCCTGATTATTATTCTGGACAATTTCTTTGTCTTTCTCTTTCAGCAACTCAACCTAAGTATAGATCCTCTACTTTTCCAACTCTCTTCTTTAAAGATCTAACTTTCTATATAACTCAACAGTCTCAAGTGGGGTAGAACTTGGAAACTTTACACAGCTTTCCATTCCTTCACTTGTTGTTGACCAATCATCAGTTGGGCCTTCTTCCTCTGCTTCAATACTCTGCTGTTTATTCCCATGAGACCCCTCTGTCTCCTTTTGTTTCTGAGATCTTGCTATCTCAGCATCATTCTGAACAGATTTCAGATTCAACTTCTTCTCCTTAACAAACTTCAAATTTTGTTCAACATCCTATGATGTACCTGCAATCACACACAAATAATTAGTTTTAAAAACATAAGACCTTGTGGTCCCACTTGATGCTTCAGTCATCATATCTCCTTGCTGCTCTGAATCCTTCATTTGATTCAGTTCCTCTGTAGATTTATCTTCTATCACATCATTACTTTTAGAAAGCAATGGACCATATTCTGGTTCACATATCAAACCTTCCTTTATATACTCATTTAAACTAAGTAACTCTTCCTTCAATTGAGCATTCACTCTATGCTCCCACTTCACTTGCAATCTATGCCATTTGACTTTCCTTTTCATACTCCATCCATATCTCTGGTCTGCTTTACTTCTCTGTAACATTTCCATCAATAACTCAAGACGAAATTTTATCTCAGCTTTCTCCCACTCATAATCTTCATCAGTCAATTGTTCACATATGCCATTTACCTTGACATTTTCCTTCTTCTTCCTTCTGCTGTGGTTTTCATCCAATCTTCTGAAATGACTATCAACAGTCATCTTCTCCTCCTTTGTGAACTTTATCTGTTCACTTGTGGATTTCATTCGAATCCCCTTTTCAACAAGCCTCCCTACTTGCCATTCAAAAATGCAAGGTTTCTTCCTGCGCTTGACCTCTTGCGAATCTTTGTCTTGGAATCATTTATGGGCAATTCTCTTGCTTCTCTTTGCTGAAAAACAACACTCTAGTAATGCTTGTGTTATAATAACCAACTCTTTGGGTGTCGAGCTCTGCTGATCATGCACCCAATTACATTCAAACCTTTGACTTTGGTTTATGACTCTTTGACTTCAGACTTTACATCAACTCTTCATCTTGGATGAAAAATACACCCTCTTATACAATATCTCAATCTTAACTCAAGCTATCCAAATTTTCATTTGACCCTAACATCTATTTGACTTCAAAGCTTGACTCAATAATTTTACAATAGTGGATATTTTGACTTAATTCAAGTTATGCAGTCTTCCAACGAACACACACCCTTAATACATGTTATGATGTAAAATCCCCACTCTCTCTCATACTCCATTGTTATGAAAGATCATCAGTTTCCCATGATACTGAAGTCTTTAATCGAAATGCAATCCATGTTTTCCAAGATTTATTTTATGGTGAAATAAATAAACCATTCCATTCTCAACATTCAAAAACACCTTTCTGAATTATCATACCTTATGCTCCCGTTAAGGTTATTAATAAACCTTCTCTTTGCAATTTCAACTCTCTTGATTCCACTCTTCTGTGTCATTTTTGTCACTGTGAACATTCGCATGCCCTTCATTCAATTTGCTCATCATCTTAGTGCAAACAGTTCCCTATAATTCCATGCACCATACAACTGCACATTATAAATTGTACATCAATTCGCATCTCTTCACCTGTGTACAGAGAACAAGCTATTCATATTTCAACCTCTTTGAAGAATAATGTACAACTCTTACATTGTTCCCATCCTGAATAACACCTCCTTAGATGCCACCACATGATGGTAAAATAAAGATTCTACAACATCAAGCAATTGTGTTTTCAACCTTAAACACAAATCAAAAGAATTCTCCCATTCCAACTACAAGCTTTGGTCCAAAATGACTTAGCCAAAACTGCGAAGAATCCACACTATGCATAATAAACCCTCTCATATAAAAATGCATGCTTCTCTTTATATCACCTAGGATAGCGCATTCTCATTTTCCATTCATTTATACGTTCGCATTTGCAACATTTTTACTCTTTCATAATATTTACAAAAAATCAACTTCTCGAGTATGCAAGGAAATGTAATCATCCAAATTTTAAAATACCTTTACTCAATGAATATTGATTCATTCAATAAGCACTTACCTTGAATCTTCTTGTGGTTGAAATGATCAACCCCTCTCTCTCATATTCATGTCTCTTGTAGTAGAGTTGCCCTTCTCACTACAACGAGTTCCCAAATGACATTTTCTCATACATAATCTGACATAGAATTTGAATTCACTCTAGAAAAGCAGCACTTCTCCAGAAGCCAAATCACACAATCATAGTGGTAGTGAAAAATTTAATCTGAAGACACCGTCTCAATTTCCTGTAAAGCATCAGTTGCATGTATTCTCCAATTTTGGATGATCACTAGCTAAAATTCAGAGGATTCGCCCCCCCCGAATTTCGAGCAGCCCCGTGGAAACCCACGAGGTTTTTCAAAAATTGAATCCACTTGTCTAGATATTCAGGGACTCGAACTGGGGATATATGGACAATGCCCATAAATACAACACGGATATATTGCTAATTTCAAAGCAACATTCGTCGCTGAAACTCTCCATTCACAGAAATCCAAAACTGCTTCACTGTTCTATCCACTATCCAATCGATTCACGAATTTCTTCTTCGTTCAACGCCTCCAATTAATACGATGTCAAACTGGTTGTATTCATATTGGAAAACAATGCATACTTCTTATTATCACGACTCCACGGGGTTGTGTTTAGTGTCCTACGCAGCCTCCATGGGTTTTTAAACTGCACCCACTTACGCCATACCACAGGGCCTGTGATATCATATGGATGCTGCTACCATATGCCACGGACCACAGAGAATTGGAATCTGTGTATGCCACCTCATCGCATATACCATCTGCTACTATGGATACTGTCTTGCTCCCACGGTCTTGCGTTAATATCTACGCAGCCTCCATGAAACTTTAAACCGTACATTCAACCGCATCTGCAAGTCACCCTTTACCATTCCGTCGAGGCTGCGACACACAAATCCACCATCTTCGACCTTCGATTGTGTCACGACAGTCTCCAAGAATTTAAAGCCACATACCCAAAATGCAGCTTGTAGACTATGCTAGCTGCACTTCACAATTTCGCCGTGACTGTGTCAATACAAGTCCGCGATCTTTCAACCTTCGACTGCACTTGTAATCGCTGCTGCACTCCACTGCTGCAAGGTGTTGCGACTATCCTTGCATGGTTGCAGTTAATATAACACTTACGCAATGCGTGAAGGATACACAATTAACAATTCGTGAGCCAATCAAGCTTCCGCTCAGAGGCTCCAGAACCGTGCGAATCCGCCGACTTTTGCTACCTCGATTTTGAAGATGAACTACCCATCTATTTGTGGTCTTTTCTCTAATGGAGGATTGATGAGCGCTAAAAATTCTCAATGATGGCTAATACCTCCCAAACTTACAGTATCTTTTCGATGTGGATCTCCATAAAGTGATGCACAAATAAATTCATTTGACATTCACAATAAACATTTACACAGTCTAAACTTTAGAGACTTATGCTGCACCACGACCATCGACTCAGTTCTAAAACTCAGTTGCATCATGCATCCACGATCCCATGTAATGGATTTTTGTATTACTCAGATTTAATGCTTAACATGACACATAAAAGTCACAACCAAGCAAAACCTCTCTTGCATCCCGCTTGCATCCGGCTCTGATATCAAATGATGCCAGGATTCTGCTATAAAAAAAACCCTAGCATATACTAGCATGCGTGCTTCCTTCTTCATCAAAATACTTAATAAAACTCTTCATTAAAACTACATTTGGTTTAGCTTAAAACGTACATAAAGAAAAGAGAGCCATACAAACAAAAATATTGATATATAATAACACAACAAATTCCTTGGCCGAATATTACAATGGATGGCCTTTCGGCTCTCGGCCCTTTTACAAAAGCTCTCAAACCATCTCTCTCTCTCTCTCTGTATTCCTCACTGTATTCCATCCTCACACACTCCTCATATTTATACATACCATAATTTCCTCCACACAAATCTCAACTAAAATCTAAATTAGATTTATCCTTTTTTTGGACTCAACTAAGTCTCATTTAAGGAATTCCTAATCCCTAAATTATCTACCTAACTCACTCCACTCATATCCTACATTAATTTAAGAGAATATTTACAATAAATATTACATTCATATTTTCTCTCAATTTATTAAAAATGAGCAAAATAATTTATAAAATAATTAAAAAACCTCACCCCCTAAATCACACAAATGAATAATGAAAATTGAGCTTGATGCTTCTGCATCAATCTTCAATGGGTAAGTTCTTCCACTTGATGAGATACTCTGAAATTGATCGATTTCATAGCTGTCGAGTTCTTATTTCTGTGACTACTTCAGGTTCTAATATGATTTTTCTTTCCTCATCAAGTTCTGGCAATATTGTTTGAACTAGAAGTTTGTCACCTATAACCTTCTTTAAGCATGAAACATGGAAAATTGGGTGCACTCAGGAAGATGCAGGAAGCTCCAATTTTTATTCCATAGTACCAATCTTTTGAAACTCGTTGTAAGGACCATAGTACTTTGGCAATAATTTAATATCCTTCTTAACTTTCTTGAGGGACAATTGTTTGTATGGTTGTAGCCGTAAAAATACCCAGTCTCCTACATCAAAAATTCTCTCGCTGCGATGTTGATCTTCATGTTGTTTCATTCGATTCAGTGCCAAATTTAGGTTATCCTTTAAGAGTTGGAGAACTTGTTGTTGATGTTTGATGTGATCTTCCATTGCTTGAAACTTAGAATTTTCTCTTAAAGATGATGTGATGGACGGTGGATGATATCCATAAAGTGCTATAAAGGGGGTCATTTTTGCTGCAGTGTGGAAGGAAGTGTTATACCACCATTCAACTAGAGGTAACCACTTGACCCATTGTGTTTTTTTATCAGATACAAAGCAACGAATATATCCTTCCAAACATTTGTTCATTATCTAATTTTTCCCATCAGATTGAGGATGATAAGATGAGATATGAGCTACTTGAGTACCCAAACAAGAAAATAATTCCATCCAAAAATTTCTAGTAAAAATGGGATCTCTATCGCTTACAATAATCTTTGGGTTTCCATGTAGCTTTTGAATTGTTTCCATAAATGCAGTAGCAATTGTACTCACTTTAAAAGGATGAGAAAATGCACAAAAGTGTGCATACATGGTAATTCTATCAACTACCACCATGATGACACTCTTTCCTTCGGACTTAGGTAAACCTATGATAGAATCCATTGAAACATTCTCCCAACGTTGAATTGGAATGGACCAAGTTTGTAGAAGACCCGAGGTCTTAATTTTCTCAACTTTATTTTGCTGGTAAACCAAACATTCTACCACAAACTTTTGAATATCAGATTTAAGGCCATCCCAAAAAAAATTATTTCTTCGCCCTGTGGTAATTTTTTAAAAATCACGAGTGCCCTCCTAAGGGAGAGGTGTGAAATTCCAAAAGAATATTTTGTTTTAGTTGAGAATTCTTACAAATATATAAGCGATCTTTGTACCATGAGGAATCATTTTTCCAACTAAATGTATCAGATGTATTGGGATCTTGCTGCAACTTTTGAATGAGTGTCTGCACTTCTTCGTCATTCTTCCATTTCTCCCTTGCTTTGGTTATCCAATATGGTTGGATAATATAAATGGCACAATGAAATGATTCCACGTCCTCATCCTTTCTTGAGAGTGCATCTGCAACAACATTTAGCTTCCCTTTTTTGTAGATGATTTCAAATTCATAACCCAACATATTTGTGACCCATTTTTGCTGCTTTTCTGAAGATAATATTTGTTACAAAAAGTATTTAAGACTATCGTGATCAATTTTTACCTTGAAGTGTCTTATCATTAGATAAGGTCGTCATTTATTTAGTGCATGTAGTATTGCCAAAATTTCCTTCTCATAAATAGCTTTCTGTAAATACTTTCCTTTGATTGGACTGCTTTCAAAAGCAATGGGTCTTCCTTCTTGCATTAAAAAAACACCAATTCCATTTCATGAGGCATCACATTCCACAATAAAGGTTTTTTTGAAGTCTCGCGTAGCTAAGAATGATGCTTGGCACATTTCCTCTTTAAGATGTTCAAAGGCCCTAGTTGCTTCAGGAGTCCATGAAAATGCATCTTACTTCAACGATGTTGTTAGAGGTACTGCTATTCTCCCATAATCCTTAAAAAACTTGCGATAATACCCTGTTAACCCGAGAAATCCTAGCAACTGCTTTATGGTTGTGGGGAATTTCTATTTCTTAATGGCTTTAATTTTGTTAGGGTCTACCTTAACACCCTCCTCAGATACAATATGACCCGAATATTCCACCTCTTGTACTCCAAAGAAACATTTGGAGGTTTTTGCATATGATTCTTTCTCCTCCAATAGTTTGAGCACCATTTCAACCTCTTGAACATGATCATTCGAAGACCTGTTGTATATTAGTATATCATCAAAAAATACTAACACAAATTTTCCAAGGAAGGGTTTGAAAATGGAAGTCATCAACCCTTGAAATGTAGAAGGTGCATTGGTAAGGCCAAAAGGCATGACCAAAAATTTGTAATGACCCTCATGAGTTTGAAATGTCTTCATTCTTCATTCTAATTTCATGATATCCTGAACGAAGATCCAACTTGGTGAAATAAATTGCTCCATGTAATTCATCCAATAATTCATCAATCACAGGAATGGGAAATTTATCTTTAATAATGAGCTTATTGAGCTCCCTGTAATACCGACACATACGCCATGACCGATCCTTCTTGTGCACCAATACTACTAGAGCAGAGAAAGAATTTTGACTAGGTTGAATTATACCAGCCTCTAGCATTTCTGCAATCATACGTTCAGTTTTACTCTTTTAGACATAAGGATATCTGTAAGGCCTGATGTTTGGAGGAACACTTCCTGGAATAAAATGAATAGCATGATCATGATCACGAATAGGTGGGAGTCCTTTGGGAGATTCAAACACCTTGGAATGATTGTCTAAGACTTTTTGGAGATATGGAGAAATAGATGATTTTGATGTTGGAACTTCTAGTGAGCATAGTTGTGCAATTACAACTTGTTGTTCTTTCTTTAGAAGCTTTGTCATGACATTATAGCTTATTATCTTTCCTGGCTTCCCTGCGATACCTCGTAATTCAACTTCCTTTCCTTCCGAAAAAAATAAAAAATCAATAAAAGTTCTTGAAAATTAAAAGCTACCGTCCCCAAAGATTGTAACCATTGTAGTCCTAGTAGAAGATCAATACCACCCATTGGAATGGAGAGCATTGGACTATTCGATACATATTCTCCCATGGTTAGCTTGATATTATGGCACTTTCTAGAGCAATTTATAATTCCTCCATTTGCAACCATCACTTGACACTCTGGTGTTGGGTATAGGAAGCAATTCAATTCCTTGTCTACCTTACAATGAATAAAATTATGGGTACTACTTGAATCAATAAGCCCTATGACATTTCTCTTCTTGATATTTCCTTCTATCTTGAGAGTTTGAGGAGTACTAATTCCTGCCAATGCATAAGAGGATATGGTCAGATTCATTTCTTCTTCCTCTAGGGTTGGTTCCTGGTGTTTATCCTCTTCTTTTTAAGTTTCTTATTCCTTTTCTTCCTCCTCTTCACAATCAATGTAAAATAATTTCTTCTCAACACACTTATGACCTTTAGTGTATTTTATATCACAACTATAACAAAGCCCTTGTGCTCTTTTTTCTTCCAATTGTTGTGGCGTCAACCTTGTAGGTTGTGGAAGTCTACAAGTAACAACACTTCTATCTTTACAGTTGTGAGTAGTAGGCTTCCTTGTTGCCATAATTTTTCTTTCAATTTTTCTTGCCAACCTGAGCGCTTTCTTCAGTGTATCAGGTTCCCAAAGGCAAACCTCATGTTGGATGTTATCCTTTATAGCCCCTATGAATACATCGATCATATGTTCCTCTGGAATATTATTTACCCTTATATTCAATTTTTGGAAGTCCTCCATGTGCTCCGCCATTGAACCATTTTGTTTGAGATTTATCAATTGGCTAAAGAAGGTGTTGCTCTTTGTATCCTCATAATGTGCTATCATTTCCTCTATAAAAATTGACCAAGTGACAATTTTTTTACAAGAGCAAAGCCATCAATACCATACAAATGTATTTTGTTCTAAATATAAAGTTTCAATACATACCTTTTGTGTGTTTTTCACATTATGGAGATCAAAATATTTCTCCATCTGTAGTATCCATGTTATGGGATCCTTGCCATCAAACTTCCTCATATCAATCTTTGGAATATGATGGGTCTTCAATCCAAAGTTATAGTTTCTGAAATCATGATTGAAGTTTATTTTGTTCTCATCATGAGTTTCCTCTACTACCTTTTCATCATTAGGAATCGTTTATTGTAGCAACTTTGTCAAGCCTTCCTTCAAACCTTACATGTATGCTTTTAGACCATTCTTCATGTATTCCATGTCTGCTTTTATGTCTTCCATGTTGCCTTTCAGTTTTACTTCTATACCATTGATATTATATTCCACGTCATTCTTCAATCCATTCATGTCTTTCTTCAAACCATCCATCTTAGCTTCCTTTTTATTTTTGGTTACTCTTTGTGAGAGCAAAATTTGTTGTACCTTGTCTCGTAATTTTGATATATCATGTTGCACTTCTTCTTCTTCATGCGTCATAATAGAGCTTTCTGAGGGCTTAATGGGTGTGGGATTATTTTTGGGAGGAATTATAGAACCAAATCTGATATATATGCTTCAATATGCCCTCAGAATTACTTTAGATTGAATTTTCAAACAAAATTTATGCAGTTTAAAAAAAAAACAATACACATTTTTTTCTTGCGTTTGAGACGCTCGATATTGAAACCAATGTATCTCTGCGATTTCGTATCCCTGAGATTTGATCTTCGGTCCTGTAGTAGCCCTATGATTCTTCTTTCCAATGCCCCATGTCAAACTTGATTTGGATTCTTCATTGCAAAGTTATGCCCAATCTCCCACAATGACCTAATTATGGACTGGTTCAGTAGAGCGAACTTGTACGGCGTGCCACGTGTCACTTTTTCGTATTTCAGCTCTGAAATTGATACAAAAGAAACTCAAGTCCGTGCACTCTTGAACACTTTTTACAGAATTCGAATCTGATGCTCAGAGAGAAAGTTATGACAATTTTCCCAAGGTCATCTCTTTGAGATGAAATTTGGGAGCCTATAAAAACCCTAACTTCCTTAGATCATATTTCCAAAAAATATAGTGAACCAAGATCTGAAATTGTTACACGATGTTCCTCAGGATTTCGACTCAAATGGGTTTTTTTAGCATCTGAAACGTCATAGCAAAAAACTTATAGCAAAAATATGACAATGATCTGTTTGCAGCAACGAAACCTTAGAATCCAAAGCTCTAATACCAAATGTTATGAAACCAGCTCACAAAATAGAAGAAAAGAGAGATCAACGACTTAAAAATAAGCCTCTTCGAAAGGTCAACCTCCTTTACATTACATAAATGAACACTTCTTGGATGATACAAATGGCGAAACCTCTTTTTTACATATAGGAGTCCATGGGGTCACAATATAATCCTAGCCGACCTAACAATAATAATGTAATGGCACAACAATAACAATAGTGGGCATTTGTGGGGCACAATAATAATAATATGGGGACTATAAGGGTACAACGATAACAATAAAGGGGCTACACTAACAACAATAAGGGACTACACTAGTAATATGGAGACCTAACACATTTGTTGTAAATATTTATGTTATTTCATTTATGCAAGTTTAGTTTAGTTTATTTTATATTATTTTGATTATATGTTTTTATGTTTATTTCATTAATGTTGTTTTGTTAAGATTGATTTAATTTACTTATGTTTGGATTGGATTGACACACTAGTAATCTCATAGACTACTAGATTAAATTACTTTTTCATTTCATAGCTTAAATTAGAATTGTTGGTTTTTGTAGAGTAGTCTTTGAGAGAGAAAGTGATTGAAAAATAACATGTGCATTTTCTTTTCATTTGCTTTCATTATTTTCTTTGTAATTAGTTTCAATTTTATTGCATTAAATTAATATATTATGAGAAATAATCACCTAGTACATATAGTACATGTATACCACATCAATTCACGAACCCCGGGTTGACAATTTAATGACAGGGATTTAACTTGCAAATAAATCACTCAACATAAAGTGCAGTAAGAGCCACTTCATTTACTAACCATTGACATGAAGATTTATGAGGAAAATGGACATTCATGAAAGAGGAAGAGCCAAAAATTAGAGGTTTGATTTTTTTCCTATGCTTTCTAAGTTTCAGATTTTAAAATGCAAAAATAATTGTTAAATTTCAAAGTATGCTCTCTTCTTGCACCTTGTTGCGACCTGGAAGATTAGAAAGTAGGAATTGATAAATGCCTTTGAAAAGTTTTCAGGAATGGTTTAAGTTGTTGAGGATGTCAAAAATGTCGAAATTAATTTTTGTCTTCAATCTTCATTTTGATTTGTTTCCATTTGCTAACAAGATTTCCATTCAATTTGATTTGTATCACTTAAATAAAAAATTGTAGTGATTTGTATCACTTAAATAAAAAATTGTAGTTATATATATATATATATATATATATATATATATATATATATATATATATATATAACAAAAACAAAATACTAAATGTAGAAATTAAACTAAAGATATCTCACAAACTAGGAACTAGGTTCTCATAATTTTTGTACATGAAGTGCATAATATTCTAATGAACAATCATTGTAAATTTCATCACAATCCGCTTCATAATTTTCGAGAAAATTAGTAACATCGCCTTAAGCCATTTCACTTATATCTCAAGATTCGTGCATTGGATCGATTTAATTTTTGGTATGTAGAAACATTAGTACCATATGAACCTTCCCACAAAATTTCAGGGCAACCTGATCTTTAGTTTGTAAGAAAATCGTTTATGAAGTAACACGAATTTTGTTGTAACACACCTTGTAGCAACGTGCAACAAAATAAATAAATAAAAAATAAATACAAATTTCTAAGTTGTAGTGTCAATGTTTTCCCAATTTTTATAGAATAAATTGGTTGTGAGAACCATTTTTTTGGGAAGAGGATGAGTTCAATTAAAAATTGAATAATTTGGTGGCATGAAATTGATTGACAAGTGCCCTTAAACACTTAATTTTCTCCTAAAAATCTTAAATTTTGTTTTGTTCGACATTTGTCAAATTGTTGTCTCGTTAGTCAAATTTGTAGAATGATTAATATTTTTAACTTTAACTAATGTTTTTATGGATTTTATTTTACAAATTTGAATTGTGGTTTATTGGTAAGTCTTTAAATTTGTAAAATTAGTTATGAGTTCAAATCTAATAAAAAACAAAATTTGTTAACTAATCTACAATTTTGACAATCCTTAACAAGGCAACAAATTCACTACCACGTGACAACATTAGACTGGTCCATGTGGCAACGTATAATTGGTCAACATTACACAGTCATTGCCCCATTGTCCACCATGTCGCCTTGAAAAGTTAGCTCGCCATGTCTGCATGCCATGTCATCTACCCACTTCGGCATCCACAAGGCACCCTATGGCGCTGCCACGTGGCACCCCTCACTATATTTTTTTCCAAAACTTCAAACAACCATAATTTTCTCATACAGTGTCCATTTTTTACGATTCAAGCATCGTTGGAAAGGTCTTCCCAAAATCTACGCCATGGAGTAATTTTCATCTGCATTTGAGACAACAAAAAATGGTCCTTTTTTTTTTTTGTAGCAAATGGACCTCGAAACTTCCTGAAAATAGAAATAAAATTATTCGATCATGTTTTTCATGCATTTACTCTAATCTGTTTTTTTAAAGCACTCAAAACAGACATTTAGAAAGCAAGATAATCTAAAATGCACCACTACCGACAGGTAAAAATGTATTTCGTTTTCCTTGAATCTATTTCATTAAGCGTTATTTGTGAATTTTTGCAGATCTTACATTTTATTGCAGATTAATGCTAAAAAAAATTCAGGATCGAGGATGATAACAAGACTACTTTATGTATGGGTGGTTTTCAAAGACCATATTTTTCAAAGAAAAGCAGGTTCCAAAAGAAATCTTGAAGATGATAACTTGATCACATCCACCATGTCAATTACTGCCAAAGAACCCTTTCAAAATGTCACTAATGTCATCATGAAATTATTCATTTTCCTCTTTCTAAGCTTACAATCCATCCATGAATAAGAATTATTCCACTGAGTGGGAATGAATGAAGACTATATGATTTCAGCAGCTTGCAATAATGTTCTAATAAATCAAGACTCAACTCCAGAGTTCAGCATAAGTAGCATGGCCCTAGCAATAAAGATTCCAATTTCAGATCAGATTCATCCTCTATTCATACAACCAATAGAAAAAAGAAGGAGATCATATTTTGTTTTTCACTTCACATTCCATGATCCAACAACAACCACGCTCTTTCATATACATAGTTTGTCCACTTTTCAAGTAGGTGAAGATATGTTGTTTTCTAATCTTGAATCATATAATTCCCTAAATGCTAAAATTGTGACTTCGGAAAATCCCTCACCACATTTATATTCCCTTTCTCATTTGCCAAAAACTGAAAATATCTTTAGTTGGGGGGAGGGGAAATATCCATTATTTTATTATTATTATTATTATTATTATTCCATATTACATATTCCTCATACATTGTTGACCAACATATCTTTCCCAACCAACTATTATTGCATTTTGATTCCAAAAGTTTATATGTTTTGCAATGATCAATTGATAAGCACATTAATGACTCGCAAGCACTATGGGGCCTTAATAAGGAATTATCAAAGTGTTAAGTATTTTGATGCAACAAAAATAAGAAAAATATTGTTACACAAGAACAAATACTCATAAATTTTTGGTTGTCACACAAAAACCAACCATAAAAAATATGTTGCAATCAAATGTCTTTCAGAGTACACTTTGCAAAGAGAATAAAATTATCAAATGATCTGATTATGCAAAGTTAAAAGAAAAACAATACAAAACCAAAGTTCATATAGAAGCAAAATATTTCAAGAAGATCAAGTTATGATTAAAGGAATCAATGCAAAGTTGCATGAGGACATACAACATCTTCAGTTGGGGGGAAATGTTGGGCTTCCAAAATGTCTTCCTCTTTCACCTTCATTTCTATCATTTTACCATATTTCATAGCTCTTTACCATATTCTGCAGCTCCATAACATACATTAATACCATTTGCATGATCATATGAGTTTATCATTATTATTTTCCAAGTCATTTATTTTAAGTATTTTAAGAGAATTTATGATTAAATATTAGGAAATTAGCATGCTTTCATATATATCTAAAAGTGGGATGAGTTTTATGATGTTGTAGGGCTGTTTGAAGATTCTAGAAGAGTCTTATTTGGCCACTCAACCAAAAATTCAAATTTCGATTTCAACTCATGAAGATTTGTGGAATATTTGTAGAAGATTTGGATCATTGATTAAGCACATTCAAATGAGAAGAATCATGGATGTTTTCATGTGTCTCCTAAAGATGTGTGAGAGGATTTGTATCTCATATTGTTAGGTAATTGGTTGTAACCACAAGAGATAATTGTGGATCTATGAGAGATTTGTGGATCTACATTTATTGATTGATTATCTTAAGTTTTTGTATAAATAGGAGTGCATCCTTCATTCAAAGGAGTTCCATCCAAGATATGACATATTATAGAATAGAGAATAATGGAGAAGAAATTATTAATGTAATTTTTAAAGTGAGGATAAAGAGGAAGATAGTTTAATTATGTAATAACTTTGGAACTTTCTCCAACTTCATTTTATGGAATACATGTTGCTGCTTTGATAATCGTTCGGTGTGCTTGCTGAGGAGTGGAGGGCCCACATCAACTGCAGCTTGCGCACCTCTTTCCTTTGTTGTAAATATTTATGTTATTTCATTTATGCAAGTTTAGTTTAGTTTTTTTTATGTTATTTTGATGATATGTTTTTATGTTTATTTCATTAATGTTGTTTTGTTAAGATTGATTTAATTTCCTGATGTTTGGATTGGATTGACACACTAGTAATCTCACATTAGTAATCTCATAGACTACTAGATTAAATTACTTTTTCATTTCATAGCTTAGATTAGAATTGTTGGTTTTCGTAGAGCTAGTCTTTGAGAGAGAAAGTGATTGAGAAAGAACATGCTTGAGAAAGAAAGTGTGCACTTGCTTTTCATTTGCTTTCACTATTTGATTTGTAATTAGTTTCAAGTTTCTTGCATTAGATCAATCTATTGTGAGAAATAATCATCTAGTACATATAGTACATGTATACCTCATCAGTTCACGAACCCTGGATTGACAATTTAATGATAGGGATTTAACTCACATTTAAATCACTCAACATAGATTAAATCCCTACCATCCACTTAATACTTAAAGATCATTAAATGAAAATTTGAACACACCTATTAACATAATAACATCATGTACAATAACATAAATAAAAAATAACCAAAATACAACTTAAAAGGTAGATCCATCTTAACTTGGAATATATGGAGGGATCAAATCTCTCAATGTGCAAACCTCTTTTTTGAGTGAAAAACTTGAGGAAAGGTTTCCACCTTGAGATATTTGATCCCTCTGAGAGCTTGATAATGCGTAATTAAGAGATACTATGGGGCTCAGGATAATTTCCATGGGGCTGATCCATTGCACATGGGTTTCGGCAGGATAGGAGGTTACAATTCCAGTTCTGTATTGGTATATGCAGTTTGCTTTTTAGCTGCATTCAATGGTTTTAGATACTTGACTCTCAATTTTTGTCTTTTTTCTTATTCCATTTAACATATTTCCTTTGACTATGTGTTGAACTTTTGATGGGAAGACTCATTTTGTATTTTGTGATGAAGGATTTGAGTTTCCACTAGTTGACAACTTTCTAAAAAATGTTTGATGTGGGGATCAAGTGTATCACAACCTTTATGTAAACTAAAAAAAATAGAGTTAAGAATGGGATCTAGACTGGTTTAAAATTGACCCTATGACCTTAGTTATACTTAAACTACCATAACAATATTTACAAGCATTAGTCTGTTATAATTTTTAAATTTAAATTTTATTTAAAAATTTTGACCTCTATTTTTTTTTTTTTGAAAAACTCAAAATGTTTACATAAATGTGAAAGACCACAATTAAAACTTGACATAATTAAAAAAAATTAAAATTTTATAGCATTTTTAAATTTATAACGATTAGACAGATATTGCAAATGGTTTAATGTATTTGTATCAATAGTAATATTTGAACTAACCGAGAGTTGTGGATGTCTCTAAGACGCAGAGCTCCAAGAAACGCAGGGTTCAAGATTGTAAAGTAAGATAACTGTTTCTAGCAGACGGTCTGCAGATTGTCACTTCAGTTTTGCGGCGAATCGTTATAGTTTTGAAGGTCTGATCATAATTTATGGCGACGGCCCCAGGAGGGGGGTCGTTACCCTCCTTCAAAGATGTTACTACGGGAGGGCCACCGGTTGGTAGTATGGGGCGTCCAAACCGGCAAACTGGCGATATGCGACCGGTTCTTGGTGCAGAATGGCAATCGAAGACTAAAGGGCAGTGCTTGCCACGGGCACACAAAAAACCAAGGTTTGTTATTCTGCGAAATACCTTAAAAGATTATCGTTGTTATATGAAGGATCATGCTTTAATTTGTAAATTCATTGATATATGGCCGACGGAGAAAGACCTGCTACGGTGGATTCAGCATAAATGGCAACCCAAAGGACAGCTTGATCTGAAATTTGGGCCTCGAGGGTTTTTCACAGTTATATTCACTAATTTGTTGGACAAAGAACGAATATTTGAAGGAGGTGCGTATTTTTTTAACAATGCAGGGCTATTTATGAGGCACTGGGAGGAATGTTATAATCCTGATGATGAACAATTTCTAGAGGCACCGGTTTGGGTTTGTTTATTTGCTTTACCTATTGATTTCTGGGCCCTTGATATTCTAGAAGGGATTGGTAATTCCTTGGGAAATTTCGTTAAAATTGCGGAGACAACATGTCGGGGTCGCTACACCTCATTTGCACGTATTTGTGTGTATATGAATATTTCCAAACCCCTTCCTGAAACCATCGAACTGGAATATGAAGGCAAGATATGGCAGCAGACTCTGGATTATGAGCACATTCCTTTTCGCTGTCGTCGGTGTCATGAATATGGTCATTTATATAAATTTTGTCCACAAAATTCTCCCGAGGTTAAAGAGCCTGCAGCAGGGGCCCAATCTAAAGAGGAAGGGGAGAAGGATGATGGCTTTGTTCCTACCATTGCAAAGAAAAAAAGTGTTAGACAGGCTGCTATCTCTCATACCAGCCATCAATATCGTGTTTCGGCTAATCCTTTTGAGGTTTTACAGGAAGATGAGACTCTGATATCCATGGATAAGAATGACATTTCAGACTTGCATGTAGAATTCCAACATCCTGCACCATCCCAGGAACAGCTTGGGAAGGAAACGCGTGTTGAGGACCCCAATCAACCCGAAATGCAGATTGATAAACCTTCCTCTGTCAAGCGTAAAGCACCCCTCGATACTGTTGAGTCTACGGTGGTGCTTAGTCTATCACAGGATCAGGAAACGATGGACATGGAGACTCCTCCAGAGGATCTTAGTACAGAGGAACAGGTTATGAAAAGGTTGCTTCATGAATGGCGGAATTTAGATGACCGGTTTATACCTGTTGATCAAAAAACTCTCTACAAGCAATCATTTGAGAATTATTTAACTGCTCAGACTAACAAATCTACCAATAATCCCGAGTCTAGTCTGCATAAAGTGGGTACTCAGCTTTCCAAACAAGGTAAGAAGAAAGGAAGAAAAACTCTCCAAGAATTGATTCATTTAGTTGGTGAAATGTTGGTTAATACAGGTAAAATCATGCCGTTAACAACGGTCTTTCAAAGATTACCTAAACCTTAATCATGAAAATCCTATCTTGGAATATCCAGGGTTTAAATAATCTGGGTAAACAACGCTATCTAAAGGAGAAATTAAAAAAAGAACGACCTCATATTATGTTTTTACAAGAAACAAAGATCATTGCATCTCGCTTTGATACAATTTTAAAGAATTTTACACCTCACTATGAAGTAATGGTCATTGATGCTCACGACATTGCAGGAGGCATTGCAATTCTTTGGAACCCCAGTACAGTTACTGCAGATGCTTGGTTTGGGTTTCACCATAGTTTATCGGGCACTTTTCGAATGGTAGGGTCTGATGTCATATTCTTAGTTACAACTGTTTATGGTCCACACTCACCAGTGGCAAAATCTCAGTTTCTTGATACCCTTCACGAATTGAGACTGACTCATCAAGAGAATAATTGGATTATTGGGGGTGATTTTAATCTCATTCTCAATCTTAATGAAAAGAAAGGTGGCACTCGGAGAGAAGACCAGGAGATGGAATTGTTTCGTGATTTATTAGCTGATCTTCATTTGGTGGATATTCATACCGTTAATGGTATTTATACTTGGAATAACCGTCGTGGGGAAGCGCACCAAGTTGCGTCGCGTCTTGACCGTTTCTTAGTTTCTAAGGATTTATACAATCTGGATTTGCACTTTGAGGCTTCCATTCTGGCCTCCTTAGGCTCTGATCATTGGCCCATTAGTTTATTTATGGATATCAAGGATATGCCTCAGCACAGGCCTTTTCATTTTGAGAAGTTCTGGTTACGAGATCCTTCTTTTGTTGAGCGAGTTAAGCAGTGGTGGCAATCGGCGCAGATACAGGGACGGAACCGTATGCATACTTTTCAACTAAAACTAAAACATATTAAGAAGGAGATTAAACACTGGAACAAAACGCATTTTGGTAATATTCATACTGCATTGAAAATCCTCCAGGATCGGATGCAACACATTCAACAGGCAATCGTTCTTCATGGTCGAACGACAGATCTTGCTCAGCAAGAAGGTTTAGTTCTTAGTGAGCTTGAAGAGAGACAAAAACAGGAGGAGATCTTATGGAAGCAGAAGTCTCGAGTGCAATGGTTGAAGGAAGGGGAGAAAAACACATCTTTTTTTCATAAATCTCTCATTCAACGACGACAACATAATCGAATATTTTCCTTGAAGGATGGGACAGGCGCAAAAGTTTTTAGGCATGATCAATTGGAAAATCTACTGGTTGGTCACTTTCGTGATATCATGACAGAACCTGTTAATGACCGAACATAGGCTATTTGTCGGATTACTGCTCACATTCCGGCAATTGTATCCCGAGATCAAAATCTTGCCTTATTGTGCAGTATTACTTTCACAGAGGTGGATGAAGTTGTTCAGAATCTTCCTAAGGGTAAAGCCCCTGGCCCTGACGGATTTACCGCCGAATTTTATCAGGCCTGCTGGCCTTTTATGGGCCATGACATTTGGGCTTTGGTTGAAGAATCTCGTAGGACACGCCAGATATGCCCGGCCCTAAATTCCACTTTTATTACTTTGATCCCCAAACAAACTCATACGGATACCCCGTCAGGCTTTCATCCAATAGCGCTGTGTAATGTCATTTACAAAACACTTTCTACTATTATGGTCAATCGGTTAAAACCAATTCTCTTGGATATTATTTCGCCAGAGCAAACAGGCTTTGTTAAAGGTAGGCAAATCTTAGATGGGTTGGTAACAGTTCAAGAGGCAATTCATTCTTTGAAACAATAGAAACGGCAAGGTATGTTGGTTAAATTAGATTTTTCTAAAGCCTATGATAGGCTAAATTGGGATTATCTAAAAGTTGTTTTATTATCTTTTGGATTTGATAACCGCTGGATTCAATGGTTATTTTCTTGTATATCGTCACCGAATTACTCAATCCTGGTAAATGGTATTCCTAGTTCTACATTTACTGTGCAACGGGGATTGCGCCAAGGGGATCCTATCTCCCCTTTCTTGTTTATTATTGCTGCTAAAGGCCTGGGTCGGCTTATTAAGGCGGAAGTCGACAATCATTCGTTCAAGGGTCTGAATCTCTGGGGACGGGCTCTGACGCTCTCCCATCAACAGTTCGTTGACGATGTTATGCTTTTTTCTCAGGTTTCATTAAGGGAAGCTAATTCTATATTGCATATTCTTAACCTTTATATGGAAGCGTCTAGTACTATGATCAACAAGGATAAATATCTTATTTACTTCTTCAATACCCTAGCACCTGTTGAGCGGTTTATTGCACGTACTCTTGGATTCCAAATTGGTCAGTTGCCGTTTAAATATCTGGGTTTTATGTTGCATACATCCCCCTTCAGTGCAGCAACTTGGGAATCTTTGATCACTAGTCTTCGTCTTCGTTTGCAAAACTGGGCCCTTCGAATGCTCAATGCACCAAGTAGATTTATTTTACTTCGCTCTGTCTTACAAGCTATACCTATTTATCAATTCTCAGGTCGCACAGCTCCTAAACATGTCTGTGCTACCTTGGTTAGTATTTTCCTGAAATTCCTTTGGCAAGGTACGCAAACTAAGCACAAATGGGCTTTATTATCTTGGGAAAGGTTAATTAAATCTAAACGATTTGGAGGACTCGGGCTTCGGGATCCTTTCATATTAAATCAAATAATGGGGGCTAAACTCTCGTGGTGATGGGTCCAGGGTGGTCAGGACCTTTGGAAGTGAATTTGGCAAAATAAGTATGCAATGCCCCAGTCAACTGTGGGTAGACTGAAAGCAACCTCTGCTCCAAAAGGTTCCACTATCTGGAATTTAGCAGTGGCAAATCGAGATCTCATTCGTGAACATAGTTTCTGGGAGGTACGGGGTGGTCATTCTACGCTCTTCTGGGAGGATTCTTGGCAGCAGCGTGAAAGATTATTTACCATATTGGATTTGGCTGAAATATTCTTATTCACAAATCTCCCCAATACCAGACATATCAATCATTACTGGATGAATAACTCCACTGGACAATGGCGCATTTGGAAAACTCGGGATCATTGGGATCAGGCACCTCATACGGCTCAATGGAACAATTTCGCTAAAGAAATGAAGACTCGCACTATTATGACAGTTGTTGGGGCGGATATTCTTCGGTGGGGCTACCAGCCTAAAGGAATGTTTACGGTCAAAGAGGCTTATTCCATTAAATCGCGTCAACTGCAAGATGTTGCAGCCCCTATTTGGACTAAAATTTGGAATGGCAATTTTTGGCCAAAGGTGGCATATTTTCTTTGGATCTTGAGCCATAAGTGCATTTTAACATGGGATCATTTGTAGCACAGTGGTTTTGAGGGCCCTTCTTTCTGTATTTTGTGTTGTACTAATGAAAAAACGATTGAACATTTATTTAATACTTGTCCCTATAGTCAAGAACTCTGGGAGAATTTGAAGGTGTTGTTTGGTCGCACTGACCGGGAGCTTACCAGTATTAACACCACTATTTGCAACTAGCGTCGTGGTGGGTTTAAGAGCGAAGTAATCAATAGGGCTTGGCAGTTGTCGTTTGGTTTCTTGATGTGGGGAGTATGGAAGGAACGAAATTCTCGCATTTTCCGCAATCTAACACGATCAGCTCCTCACCTTTGGTCAATTATACTTCAGAATATCAGGGAAACCATTTTGGTGGAACGTTGGGGGGATGATGACTGGCCTGACATGGATTTTGAAAGACGCATTCTCAGTAACTTGAATACTACCCCTCAGATGCTTGATGCTTCATTAAGAAAATCTCAGCCAATGATCACTTCTACTCCCTCTCATTACTTACCTCCACCTTTGTTTTTCATGAAATTAAATTTTGACGGGGCATCAAAAGGGAATCCTGGTCAAGCAGGCATTGGTGGTATATTTCGTGATTCTTCTAATCGAGTTTGTCGAGTGTATTCTTATCCTTTGGGATATATTACCAATAATGAAGCTGAATTGATGGCCTTGAAGCAGGGTCTCCTTATTGCACTTCAGGAAGGCTACCAAAGGTTACAGGTTGAAGGGGATTCTGCAATGGCAGTAGGTATTCTCAAAAAGCTCCAACAGGGCAATCCTTGGCAGCGAATTAGCAAGAGCTGGCGCACAACGAAGTTGGTGGAAGATATAGGTAGTCTTCTAGGCCAATTTGGTTCAGTGATTTGTTCCCATGTTCACTGAGAAGGTAATCAACCAGCGAATTACTTGGCAAATTGGGCTTGTAAGCATGTCCACAGACATCTGGATATTAACGGTTCACACCAGGCCTGGCAAGTGGAGCTCTTTTCTTTGCAAGTTATTGTTGATCAGGATCGTTCTCACTCCCCCCCGATCGGGGTGCATACAGATTGAGGTGGTTTGTTATCGACCACGTGTTGGATGCATCGCTGGCCCATTATGTATATGGTCCTATCGTCGGTGTATTGGTTCGATGAGCCTCCCTTGCCAGTACGTTGCATGCTTGAACCAGCTGGTATGATTAATGCACTGTCAGGTGCATTCATCCCTAGTTTTATGCGGAACATTGCACCTTTCCAGGTTTGTTTTTACTTGGCATGCTCCATTCTCGTCTGCTTCTATCTTGGAGTATTATTGCAGGTCTGGGCATCTGTCTTCCAGGCGCGTTTCCTATGGAGGTGTTTCTGGTATGTAATGGGACTTTTCTTTCTGCATACTTCTGTCGCACAGTATGAGTCTCTGTTCGATTTTCTTCAATTGCCTTGTATGCATACGGTTATGCTGTTTCAGAGTCTCTGTTCCAAGTGGGTAGTCTTTAGAATTGGGCATATGGGGGAGGTCGAACCTCATTTCCGTAGCCCCCTAGTTTTTCCTCTAGATTTTTGGGGGCAGGATAGCCATCAATTTACTTTGAATTCTATCTTTCTATGGCCCTGTTTTCCTTTCACATCGGGGGTAGGCTCCTCTGTTGGCTATCATCCTTTATTCTCGAAGAACGTGGTCTTTTGTTCCATGGGGATTAATTCTTTTACCACTTGCCGCTGTTTAGACTTGTTTATGGCTTCGTGGGCTGAGGTTAATGTAACTGTTACTTTCCTATACACGCATGACGTATCACAGATTTTGCTCGAAAGCATTTCTTGGTCCCTACTGCGGCTTCATATTCCTTTCTGCATGGGCTGGTTGATGCTGGGTTCTCAATGAATACACATTTTTTTCCACATGGCATTGATATTGGTGGGTTGCAATTTCTGGTGGATTATGCGGATTTCTGTTTTTTTATATATGGGATTTCTGCTGCGTCTGGTCTCAGGGGTCTTGCTTCAGCAGTTTTCCAGCGTTTACTCTGCCACTGTGCATGCTTTCTATGTTGATTTCTCTGGTCGCGCTCTACGATGGTTTGCTGTTACCTATTGGTTCACAGTCTCAGATATAATTTTTGCGGTGCAGTTTGTTACACATTATCCAGCCTGTGCGTTTGTGGAAAGATGGTCCACTGTTCCCTTTACTATTGTTTTTCAGTGGTGGCTGGTTCATTGTATTGGATATGTTCTTTTGCAATTTGATTTGATTTGATTTGATTTATTTTTTATTTTTTATTTTTATTTTATTTTACCTGGTCCTCTGGCCACAGGCCTCTCGGTACGATATTCTACTGCAAGTATGGTGAAACATAATTTGAGGAGGCCCACACGCGCTTGGCAATCCAAGTCTGTGGCAGGAACTAGTCGACGGGGCCGCAAAACAAATACAGAGGTGGTCCAGGAGCTGGCGCAGGTTTATGAAGCTGGAAATCAGGAAAAGATTAAATCTACAATCCAAGGATGGGAGGTTGAAACTGACAGTGAAGAGGTGAGTATGGATGAACAACTCTCCCACATGGACTTTTTACTCGATCTAGGTAGTACTCGAGGACGGGTTTCTCTCTTCCAACAATCCGTCAAGATATACTGGAAGATGAAGTTTATCCTTGCAAAGGCTATGACAGCAAATGAAAAGCAGAGTCTTACCTCTTCCATACTGTTTGAGTTGCAACAGCTGAAGATGGACATGCATGCCATCTCCAAGGTACAGATCCAGTTAAATGATAAGGTGGACAAGCTGGAACAACAGGTGCAACTCCTTCATCGTAGGCCACATGTGTTTGGGCAAGCTGATACTTCTTTGGCTGCTGCTTTAGTTGGTTAACTTATTTCCTGTTCATGTAATTTTGGCTCCTGTTAACTCTTTTTTTGGTATTTGCTGTAATTATTTTAGACATACTACAGCCCTTAAAGCTGTTACATCTAGGCTTAGACAATTTCGTTTTTGGTCTGCTTATAACTCGTTGCGGTGGCCAACAGACCTGGTTTCCTTCAGGCAGGTTGAGGTCACTGCATTGGTTTTATCCTGTATGACTCTCTGCCCTTTATATTATCGTAAATGAAAGGTCCTATGAAGCTTACAAAATTTTTTTTTATAACGATTAACATTTATTTTTGTCATCGTTACAAAAATTATAAAACTTCACTAATTATAAATAAATAAATAAATATAAGAATGCATATATATCCATACCTTTTAGCAAAAATACAATAATAAGTTACACCTATTTAATTCTTACACCAAGAGGATAGACACGTACTCTCATTTGATAAGTGATTTTTTTTACAACTTCATTATATCACAATGAAATAAGTATAAGCTAATATTCAAACATTAACAATTCATTACATTGCGGCATTTATTATATTAAAGTTGTCTAAAACTTGCATTTCACCCTAACCACAACTTGCTTACTAAATAAAAACCAACCACAAGAACTACTAAAAGGGATCCGCCTAGAAAAATATTGCATCTTTCCTTTAACCTTGGAAGTAGGGTAACAATTCTATAAGATTTAAATTCTTTTAATAAAATTTAATAATTTATTTTAAAATTTTGTATATATAAATTGTTATTAAAAATTTAATAAAATAACAAAAATAAATTAGTATAATTTTTATTTAAATGGATTATTTAATTAAAAAAAATAAATTAAACAATAATAATAATATATATTTTTATAATATTAAATCTAAATTTATTAATAAATGGAATAATGATGATATTTCTTTATAATATTAAATTTAAATTTATTATTTTTTAAAAATTGCAAAATATTATTTTTTTGATTTTTTTAATTGTAATAAAAATTTGGTATCAAAATAAATTTTACATTACATTTGGAGTGCAATTAAAAGTTAAGAGTATGTATTTCTTCTTAAAAAATCACAAGTTCAAATTCACTTGAATAGTGTATATACACTTAAATAGATATAAATTAAAATAAAGCAAAAACTCAGTGATAAACTAAAACTAAAATAAAATAAAATATTCCTACTTGCCATTACTCTTAAAAACCATACCATCTAAAGTATACTTATTATATTTAAAAACATACACTTTACACCCAAAAAAAAGAAAAAAGAAGAAAAGAATTTTACAAAATCCAATATACTCATTTAAGAGGCATTGAAAGATTAAGTGGTTAGAACATAGTTGGCCGATTTATGGTTTCTTATTTTGTGAAAAAGCATGAAACAACTTACATGATTAGAAATTGGAAAGACAACTTTGCATTTGTTTTGAAAGATATTTTTCAATTTAACTACTAAATAATTAAAAATAATTTTAGAATAGTTAATAATTATTAAAATATTTAAATTATAAATATAAATTAAAGAAATTTATTTGTTAATCAAAATCTTAATCTCCAAACCTAAAAATAAGTTTGGAGAAATTTAATTATTATTTAAAATCTTAATCTTCAAATCTAAAAATAAATTTGGAAAAATTTAATTATTATTCAAATTCTTAATCTCCAAACCTAAAAGATAAATTTAAAAAAATTAATTGTTAATCAAAATCTTAATCTCCAAACCTAAGCTATTTCCATAAATATCTAGACACACAAACAACCTCACCCTTATAATCCTCAAATATTGTTAACAAAATTTGGGGTTAATTTTCTTATTGTTATCTTACTTTAAAAAAAATGTATTTTATAACATTATGTGAATATGTTTTTGTCAAAATAAAGATTCTTAATTACCGACGTGAATATATAAAACATATTTCTCATTTAAATAAAATTCACACCGTGAGGGAAAAAGTGCCAACCAACTAGATTTGGTTAATAGAAAAAATATAAAAGAAAAGTTCCATCCAGACCTCAAACAATTATTTATTAAATTTTATGATAATATTAATGTTTACATTAAAAGTGACATGGACAAATTTCATCAACAGCTCAATTGATTATTTATTATTATCTATGAAAATAACATAGGAAAATATCAATGCTTGCATTTAAAAATAATTTTAATATATATATTTTTTCTAGCTTTTATATTTTAATATGCATTTTTTTTCTTTCTAAAATATGATTCTATATTTTATATAATAAATTGTTATAGTTTAATTTGTTTAAGTGTTAATAATGGTTTATTATAATTGTTGATTAATTTTGTTTAAATTTTAATAATTTTTTTTAGAATACTGAATTTATTTATGCATTTAAAAATATATTTTAAATAAATCACAATTTTATTCAAATTTGTATAGCTGAATTCTGGCTCAAAAATCTGAAATGTAAAAGAGTTAAACAATACTTAATACATATACATGTTTTAATGCTTTAAGAACTCTTAAAAAGATAAGCCTCAAAACCATTACAAAGATATACTCATTATAAATTTAACATGATGCATGCTTAAATTAAACTCGAGTTGAAAAGATAATATAATTTCCTATAAAAAATATATATATATATATATATAAATAAGAAAGTTACATTATTATATGATGAAGAAAGTAAGTAGTCCCTTTAATATTTTATTTCTATAATCCAGAAGAAAAGAGAGAAGCGTTCTCTCTATATAAGAAAGTTAAGAAAGTAAGTAAGTAAGACTCTTTAATATTTTATTTCTATAATTGAAAGAGAAAAAAGAGAAAAACTTTTCAATATATATAATTAAAAATTATTTCTATATATATAATTAAAATTATTAAAATTAGAAATAAAATTCCATTTAAATGTAAAACAAACATTAAACCATTATCTTAAAATGACCATAATTTCAAATTAACTATTATTATTATTATATTTTTTAAAATGAAAAACACTCATTTTCCACTATTAAATTAAACCCCTTTAAACTTAACATACACTTTATATTAAAAAAATAAATATTCTGTATATCTAGACCACCACGTACATGCTAACATTAGAGGACAACTCAAAGTATAGTCACACATGAACATCCGACAAGCAGTATGGATAAAAGAAAGAACGGCCCACATGGCCGGCTATTTGACCTTTACTTTATATTATTATTATTTAGCTTTGTATTATTATTCTTATTATCCAATATTTTAGTGGGGAGCAATATTGACGATTAGGTTGGACTGGCCGGTTGTATTGCCGCTCAAAGTGGGTTATTGGCGGTGATCCTGGTGGTGGTGGGGAATTAGCTGTTATGGCGGGACCCACCAGCCCCTCCATCGTTGGGACAATTCAGCTGACACGGACATGTTCTTGACAGTGCCCTTGGGGTCCTAAATTGGGTCAATGAAAATGGAACACGTGTCAAAATACTATTTGTAGATGCCCTAGTAGCGGGAATTAGAATGAGGTAGATTCAATCTACCGGTGATTTATTTTTCCGTGCCATCTTTACCTGACTACCTGTAAAGGGTTGGCGATACTCAACTCGGGACTTCGAGAATGGCTTTTCTTCTCTGTTAATTGATTACTTGTTCAACGTACCCTTGCGAACGTTGCAGCGTCCAGACCTCCACGGAACCGTCTATTTTTCGTAGCCGCCGCCATAGAGGACCTCCTCGAGCTTCAATCCATCGAGATAGGTGAGTCCGGAGCTTTCGAATGAGTTATTTTTTGCAGATTCTTTGCACTGTATCGTTAATTGCTCAAAGCCGAAGAAAATTCTGGATCTGCAACGATCGAAGAATATTAGCTTCTTTACATCGTGCTATGGTTCTGTATCGGTTTTCGGTGGTCAAATTTATTACAGTGCATCGTTTATAGGCCACAACAGCCATTGCTTTGAACACTTCGTCTGAAATGCTCTTATCTATGATCAGATCAATGGATCACTGTTCGATTTTTTAAAATTTAGCCCCTCTTTGTTTGCAGAACAAGAAGCTGAAGCATTTGCAGCTGTTCTCGTTGTCGTTTTTAAAGAGAATCCGTTAGATATCGGCGAATTTGAAGGTTCTACGGCGGAGTGCCTAGGAAGGAAGGTTATGATGTACTGATAATCTGTCAGTCGCAGCAAAACGCTTCATTTCGGGAAAATTATGGCTTGCCGTTGGTTTGCTGAATGCCTTCTGAAGATTTTAAATTTCCTGCTGACATTGGCCGGCTTGGGGATGGTCGGCTATGGCATATACATGATGGTTAAGTGGGAACAGGATTCTGTTAGCATTAATTCCGTGATTCCCGCTACTGCGAATGAAGGCGAGGTGTTGAGACTCGGACGGCCGCTGCTATTTTTAGCCCCTTTGTCTACTAGTATCCTGGATAAGCTTCGCAGCGCTTGGTATGCCTCTTGCCCTCTTCATGCACATAATTCACTCAATGGTGTGGAGAAACTAAGGAATAAAACAAACGAGAATATTTTGCTTATTTTCTTCAAGTGTCTAAGTGGGGGCTTCGTGGTGCATTCTTTTGGTCGGGCTTATGTTCAAACTGAGACCAAGAGATTTTTTAAACAAATCTCAACAAATCCATATTTTGGAAGGAAAACCTCAGTACTCATTTAACTCTCAGGGAGGGTACATCGGGATTGTAAGGGCACGCCAATTATGTTTGGGCATAGTTGTTAAAACATATGTGTCTTAAGGTTAGGCTGAGTGTAATATGTATGTTGTAGGTTTCTGTTTGAACTCAGGGGTTGTTTTGGGTAGTCAGAAAGATAGCATCTATAACTGGTTTTGTCTGTTACTTGAATCAATGTGATTGTGGCGTCGAAGATTTATAACGTGCTAGTTATTTGCAGGTTCAAACTTTTTCTTTACAAGATGTTAACTTTATCACTGTGCAGTAAGTGCCCCTTCTTCTAATATGTGATTACCACACTGCAGTGTAGTCGGTGACTCGGTTGAACTTTTTAACTTTGGGAATATTACAATAAGTTGCAGTCGGTTTATAACATTTGAGGAAGATCTTCAGTCAAGAAGTCTTTAGGGGAATGTGTATTCTCCATGGTATCTGTTATGCCAAAGGTTTCCCTGATTTGCATTATTCTTCAACGCTTTAAACAACTCATTTCTACGGAAAGGCAGGCTACTAAAAACTAAACATGCCGCGAGATATTTGATCTTTGGTACCCTGCCTTGCTATCTAACCATGTCTAACCATCCCCGTTGATGCAGCTTTACACTTTACACTTGGCTATGGGCCACGCTTAGGTTTGAAATTTGGTAGTCAGCCTTCCACGTCATGGTATTAAAGCCAGCTTTAGTACCATTGTTGCTCTTCAGTTTTAGGTCGAACGAAAGTATAGCAGTCTCTGTGCAGGCGACTTCTTATTCAAATCTTTCCATGCAAAGCGTTCTCTATCGAAACAGGTTTTTTTAGAAAACACTTGAGACTGGTGACTTTATTCAAAATTTCAAGACCCTATTTAACAGCCAACGTCGACTTGCATTCCGTTTGTCAAGTATGGTGGGGGATATTTTAAAGTTTATTTGATTGCCACAAATGACTTGGATTTTCTCTTGAAATAGCTCTTGAGGTATTTTGATAGAAATTACAGAAAATTATTTTAATGGATTATGAATAAAGTGGATTTCCTGGGAGGTTAATGTGTTTAAAAAGCTTGTCAGGTTCTGCCTGATAAATTAAGGTAAATTTCGGTATATATTGTAACCAAGAATAAAGTGGACCTTCCGGGAGGTTAATGTGAGAAAATAACTTGTCAGGTTCTGTGTGATAATTCAGGGTAAATTTCAGCAAGCATTTGTTTTTCTCTAAGCGTACCCTAGCCAATCTTATTTGAAGTTTATGACCTGAAGCTCAATCTGTCTGTATGATACACTATGTCAGTTACAGAGAGTTCACAGAAAACTGCCGTCTACCAGAAGAGAGAAACTGATCAGATTTATCATTTTAGTGCAAATCTATTTCAGTACTCGATAGTGACAAGTCAGAAGGAGAAAGCTTACTCAATTCAATCCATGATATGTATTGACTCTGCAATCCGGTGTATTATGCTTTGTGGTTTTCCTGTAAAATAGCAGTGTCATAGTTCAGTCAAATTTGGCTGGCTTAGCATTAACACAACTCTTGTGAGAATCCAAACCAAAACTAATTCAATCCACTGGATTTTCCTTACTTCATCTGCTGTAGGAAATGACCTCTAGATATCTGTACAGTGTATAGAATGCTCTGGAAATGTGACATCTATCAAGTCATTTTAAGCATTTCTGTTAGAGAAATGGCATTTATGTATTTGAAGTTCAACAGGTCACTTCTGATATATGAGGTCGCACAAAACCAGTGTTTTTAATTGCTGCTATGGTTGGTTTCTTTTCTTTCATGTTTTGCAGAGTCAAGTTTAATACGGGACTTCTGTTCGGACGCATTAAGCTAATAGTAGCTGCGATAGTCCACTTTTTTCTTTGCTCATTGGTTTGTTTTATACTGGACTGAAAATGAATACGGTCTGATAAAAATTGTTTGTCTAATTTGTAAATACAAATAATGGTGCAAGAAGCAGCCTTGCAATCTGAGTATAAAAGTGGATAATAAAACAGGATTGGATATTAGAATTATACGGTCTGAACATTGAGGTGTTAATACCTTTCTTTTGGTCAAGATTGCTTTATGGATACAAATAGAATCAGTGTGCATTGAACACGTTAAAGCTATCTAGAAAACATTTTATAGAAACTTCGAGATTGTGTATGCCAAAGTTGAAGAACGTGCATAGCAAAGCAAATAGATTGTAATGACATTCATTCAAAATTCCATCTCAACATTGCACAAATGGCAAACAAACTTTGTTACTTGCAATATACGAGTTTAAGCTTAAAATGAAATAGGAGAATAGGCTGATAGCTATGCCAACACATAAAAGGATTGGAAAGAATGACAAAGAAGCGCATATACAATTGCAGCAGGGAAGTGGAATGAAGCATGGAGGGAAAAAGGGAAGAAAAATTCCAAAGGCCTAGGTTTCTAGAAGTGCGTGGCATCTTTACACTAAGAGTAGTGTTATGCAGGAAAATCCTCTCTGCGGACAGAGATGATCTCTCTAGCCCTAAGATGGGTCTAGTAACAAGAGGGAACAATCAGAAGCCTACTTTCCTAGATTGTAAATGCATGCAGATCGTGAATAGATCACCTACCTCAATCTGATGCTAATCCTCGTTCGAATCCTTTGATCCTTCATGCTCCGTAGTCAGATCTTCGCCGCCACCGGCGCTGGATTACCTGCACAAGGGATCAAACGACAACAAACATGAAAGCATAACTTATATCCTGCATATACAATCTATTTAGTTGATCAAGGAAAACTAAGAATCCAATCACACATTAAAGACGAGAAAGGAAAGCACGAATCATTGTACAACTTGCGCCTTGATGTCGCAACTCTCCTTTGACGAGTCCTGATCCAGGCACGTCTCCAAAGCGCTTGCAACTTGATGTGGAGGGCAAAAGGTCTCAACTCTCGCTCGATACCTATAGCAATAAATATCTCTCTGCTGTTCTTCTATCTCTGTTCTAACTAGTAGAGCTATTGGAGATTGTCCATTTTATAGCAAAGGAGGAGGGAGCATGGATCCACTTAAGGTGGGGAAATGGGTTATCCCTTTGGGTGGTTCCACTTTTATAGGAACAGAGAGCCCAAAGGGAGAAGCTCGGCTCTATCCTCTGGAACAAACAACTAGATCTCCACCACGAAGCTTCTAGATCTCGAAGCTTCACTACCATTTTTAAAAAACTTTCCAGAAGACGATCGACGCGGGTATGATCCTCATTCCAGCGCCGATCGACATTGCCCTAGACCAAAAAAGAGTCATCGGCGCGGGTATGATCCTCATTCCAGCGCCGATCGACATTGCCCTAGACCAAAAAAGAGTCATCGGCGCGAGCAAGACACGACGAGGGCGCGCCGCTCTAGATAATCAGGTTTTCAAGGAGCTGCTTCAGGAATGGTCAACAAAGAGTTTACTCATTGTGCTAGAAGGGATATGATGGCACATTTTCACGATGGAAAATAGACACAAGGGTCATTGTTAAGGGTCTCCAGGATCAGGAACGGGGAGTACAGGGACAGTGACAAATTGCTGTGTAACAGATGCCCCCTAAAGCATGAAGGCCGAACGAGAGTGAGGGGTGAAATGCTTTATGAATACGTGCCAGGACCAAGATGTCGTTGTCGGAAAACCTGCGCAAACAAGCACATATGTACATAAATTGATGTCTCTGAAATAATCACATGACATGAGGTATGGACGCAGCCATCCATAGAAGTGATCATGAAACAGGATTTGAGGTATGATCGCAGCCATCCAAATAAAGAGGATCACAAATATAGACTTAAGGTATGGTTGCAGCGATCCAAATAAAGAGGATCACAAATATCGACTCAAAGTATGGTCGTAGCCATCCAAATGAAAGAGTCATGTGTACAATCATGAATAATACATATCGCCTTGCAACCTAGGCTTTATCAGACAAAACCTAGGGTCTTGCACTCCGTCACGACCCGATCAAGTACAGATTCAAGCATGTGAATAAATGAGTTGAAGTCGAACATGCAAGAAAATCATCTGATTACCAGTCAATGATGTAAAACCATTAACAGATGCGAGAGAAACCACCAATGATGACAATGGCTCTCAAGGTATCCGCAGTACAATCAACGAGATGCGAGTAAGGAGCTGACGTCGAACACTCGCGGAATCACCCGATTGAAGGCCAATGATGTAAGCCTGTCGTCGGATGCAAACAACCTGCCATTAAGGCATGCAGGCTCTAAGGTATTGAAAAAGGGATCTCTAGATCAACTTCCCAGATAATGTGCTGAAGTCGACAAGAAGTGATCCGTCGAAGGAGGGCCATAATGTATCCCACATCATCGACATGAGATGAAGGCAATAAGATAATAATGAAAGTGATCAGAGAACCAGGCAATGAATGAGACGCAAAAGGAACTTCTCTTGAACATATCAGAGACACGACTCCAGAGTTTGGCAGTATTTGACTCAAATGGAATCAGAGGTCATGGTTGACTAGAATGGTAATGGCATGAGAGGCAAAATAGATTTCCGAAACCCATGGAGGCAAAGTGACGAATGAAGGATATCCCCAACTCGACACGAAACAAAGGATGTGTCATGTTCAAGAGTGACCTACTGCCAACACAATCGATTAATGCTTTCCATTTTACCTCACCATTTATGGCGAGTAGTCCAATTATTTTTGTATACAAGCTTGAAGGGGATAGCATATGCTTGTGATATAAGTTTGTCCTTCGGACAAATCCATCTTAGTACTTTTTACGAGCCCTAGGAAGGAGGAACTCGGTGTCGTCATGATGACGGATCCAATGCCGTTAAATTTTAACGAGTCCGACAAAGGTGAAACTCGGCGTCTTTTCATGTTTAGAGATTTTGAAAAGAGGCGAAAAGAAAACTCTAGATGGTCCTTTTCGTAAATAGTCCCTCATACCCGAAAAGGTAGAAAACGAAGTGTGAGAGAAACTCTTAGTCGTGATTGACTAGGGTATTCCTTTTTCGTAAATAATTCATCCCATCCCAAAAAAGGGGTAAACGTATACTGGGAAAATGATGTTTCGTGCACTTTAACGAGCTCAAAACGACAAGAACTCGACAACCTTTTCATGTTTAGAGAGGAGAAACAAGCTGAAAGATGACTCCAGGGGGGGGGGCTACTTTTTCATTTATTTTTAATCGAGTCTGGAAAAGTAATAAACTAGAACTCGTAAATATGCCATCCGTGAAGAAATTGGAGCTGTCTCTGCACAAGAACAAACCCATAAACTGTTTTCAAGGTAAAAGTATTAAAATATTGTTAAAATATGGTAAAAAACCCTAAAATGACATTGAGCATTTTTAAAAAATAGAGAAAGTAAAAACAATTCACTTTTCACTTTCACATTGTTCAGAAGGAGTTTTTACCCTCTTTTACCTCAATTCTTCAGGAGCAGAGTGCGGGAGATCCGGGAGGCCAATCGGCAAACCGTCAGTGCCAGGTAAGAGGCGCTTTCTTTTCCTGCATTTCAATACTCATTGCATGGTGTTTTAAGGCAGATTTCAAATTTTGGGAGAGGATTTTAAATTTGTGAATGCGGCGGATCGGCGCGGGTATCCCATGTCGGGATCGTGCCGACTTGCCGTTTTTAAAACGGGCAGGTCGCCGATTGGCGCTGCTGTTTTTAAAACAGCCGCGTCGCCCGTGGAGCGGAAAAATGCATAAAAATTCCTCAATAAAAGTTATTTTAAGTCAAAATTTGAGCCTAAACACTGACAAGGGACTTGTTGAATGCTGTGTAACAAGTAGCGAGGTGCTTTACAGTCCAATATGACATAGATGTTGTCACGTACATACGTAGCAACATATAAAAAAAATAAGCCAGTGTAGATCCATCTTAAACTTGGAATTATCAAGCACCAAGAAGAATCAAATTTCCTATGTGTAAAAATTTGATCCCTCTCGGTGTTTGATAGATTGAGGTTTAAGGTGGATCTACACTAGTCTATCTCAATCTCATTCATTGAAGTGCCCTTTGAACTACATGGTATAGACTCTATTGGGAGTTGTGCAAATCTATATTGCCTTGGTACACTAGTCTATCTCAATCTCACCCATTGAAGTGCCCTTTGAACTACATGGTATAGACTCTATTGGGAGTTGTGCAAATCTATATTGCCTTGGTACAAATACCCACACTATTAGGACAAATACTTTGCTGTATGCTTGTGAGTGTTGAAGTCGATGAAGTCTTTCCTAATACCATCATATGTAGCAATTATTGAATATTCACTATGATCAACTATGTGTCTCATCACAAAATAAATCCAACTTTGGCTCTATTATAGCAAGATCTAGCACGGTAGTGCAAACCCTCACTAGGTGACCTAGACAAAGTGCAACAATGGTATCACCACAATTAGCTGAGTAACTGCTACCCCTGTTTTAGTGATGGACACAATCCAACACAAGGGAGACTTCCTTAATAGATCCTAGGGATCAAATAACCCAATCAACTTAAGCTAAGTGACTCCTAACAGTTCTCCAATGATTTTCCACGAAAGCAAAAAGATAGGAATTTAGAGTTTAAGGTGGATTTAAGAGTAATTTCCAGATTTAAGTTCAAAGTTTCCTATGGCTCTCCTAGAGGTTTAGGTCAACCAATTGAGGTTCAAGATAGGTCCCCAACACATACAATCAAGGAAATACTCTTGGATATCATAAACTAGCTTGAAAAATTAGAAATTGCAGCAATATAATAGTTTATGACAACAACAAATTTAGCCCTGGAAACTATGATAATAAAGTGTAAAATCAGGGCTAAAATTATGAATAAACAAGAGAACAAACTGCATTTTTCTATGGTTAAAAAGGCATACAACAATTAAACCCTAGATCTCAGCCTTAATTAGTGGCTGAAAATATACTTTTGCTTTTTGAATGTATTCCAAATAAACTCTAATCCTAGAACAATAAATATCTAAGACAATAGATGCTGAAAATATATGATTTTGCTGTAATTAAACCCTAATTTACCGTGGAACAAGTCAAATATGATTTTAAAGATTTAAGAAATGATAGAAGAGATCAAGACTAGTGCTTTCTCAATCTAGGGCTAATGGAGTTTAGGAGTAATAAATTCTTGGAAGAAAAGAGATGGATGTGGGTCCAAAGGAAACATGGGAGACTAATTTGTGACCATTAATCCTCCAACCCTAACGTCCTTCTATTTCCTTGGACAAATAAGGGAGAGAGCTAAACCCCGGTCACCTCAAAATAACTTGATGAAAACCCTATTTAAGGAGAATTAAGAGATAAAAATAACAACATAACCATGGTGCATATTTTTTTTTAACAGTAATAGGTAAATTTTTATTAGCATATTCTATGATAAGACACAACAATATTACATTCAAACTAGGCTACTTGGGAGTAGGAGCGAGGAGCGACATTTTCAAAAGCTTCTAGGTCGGGAGCGATTTTTCTATAATATACGTTTTTATATATTTTGGTGCATATATTTTAAGAAAAACATGTAGAATGACGAATTAGTGATAAAAAACATGAAAACATGGATTAAACCATATAACATCATTCATCTAGTAGTTACACCTCATCAACCACAGGCCCACAAATTGCAACATCTTGATTCTCGTTAACCTTAAGGTTTCAAAGTTTCAAACACGAAATGAAATGTTTCGTGAAGCATCATATTCATAATTCATTACCAATGAGTTATAAATGGCAACTTCAAACTTCAACTTAAATCGTCATATATTGTTTACAAAAAATAGCATAATAAATGTGAAAGAGTCAATAGTTATAAAAAGTATTACAAAGTACAAACTAGAAAAGACATGTAAATCTATACTCTAAAATTCTTCTTTCCAGATCCACAAGAAACTTCTAATTTCTTTTCTCATGATCTATGAGCAATGGGAGTCTCCTCTCGTATAGTGGGACGACCACATCTAGAACTAGAAGGCACATGACCTACACACAATGCTGCAAATGGAGGTGGCGACAAAGGCAAAGCTGGTACAACTTCAACATTGCTAGTGGATGATGGGTGGCATGGCTGGTGCTACTATTGCTACTTCATCATCATCTTTCAAAAGCTCTGCTACCAATTCTTCTAAATGTATAGCTCCAACCTCCAAATTATCCTCCTTTAGGTTGTTGTCCCAAATGGTATATGATTTATTAGCACGACCCCACTCACAATAATGTGTCAACAACCTCAAGTTGTAGTGGACAAAAACTAAGAGTTCTGCCCGATTTTCATTGAGGTAGTTTCTTCTCACATTATGGAAGAAGCTATAGGTGCTCCAACACCTCTCTGTAGAAGAAGTATTAACAACCTGTGAAAGCACTTTTACTGCCAATTTTGCCAAAGGTCACCCAAAGCCATACATGTTCCAGCATTCAACTTGATTCATTCTGTCCTTATCTTCTATTACATGCAAAGAACCAAACACTCCAGTTTGAATAAAATATTTTCCTAATTCTCCACATAATCTAGCACACTCCTCCGTATCAGGGACTGACTTGTTTAATGATGCCATATGCCCAACTTGTACCGCTGGATCTATATGGGGTTTGATCCTAACCCCACCCTTAGGTGCAAGTTTGCCCAACCAAGATGGACATACGCCAGGCCATGTAGTGGAACATTAAGTTTATCCCACTGTGCACATACATATTTGTGAATATGATCATACAAGATGAGATCTTTGGGCTGAATAATATATTTTATTTGCGCCAACATATTATCCATTTGCTCATACACCTCTCAAATCATCGGTGCATTTGTATCTACAAAACAAATCATGTTATAAATGGGATTGGTGTATTACAAAACATCCCTCACACTTGCCCAAAATTGACCATCAAGAGCGGTGTGCTCCACCTCTTCAAAATCTTCCTTGTCAGTTGCGGTTGCAGCTATGCCCTTTAATACCTACCAATGTGGGCTTGATACCATGCTAGCCAATGGCTCTCTTACCCTCAAAAGGTGCCTGAAGGTGAGGTAATAACTAGCAAATCTAGTCTTCACAATATTCAATAGCTCCAACCTTGATTGATTGCGGAAAAGGCTATGGGTATTGCTATGATTGGTAATAAATTTTATCATTTTCTTGCCTCTCTTGTACAATTCACCAATCCATCTGTATTGAGGTTCCTTCATCTTAATAATGTCATGCATCAAAAGGTTCACTGTGTGAACCAAATGTTGAAAAGTGTAACTAGGTTTGGTCTTCATAATGACATGTGTAAATATGATTTTATGTAATTGATGTAAATAAGGAAAATAAAATTATTATTGTAACACTTGTCTCATGGGTTTCATGAGCAAGGAATTTTATTTTTAGTGATGGCTCCCATTGTGAGCCTTTAGGTTTTGTCATTAAGTCATAAAAGTCTATTAAGTCAATGTCATGCCTTCTTGGGCATGTTACATTTTTTATGAGTCATTAAATGAGTAAGAAAGCCCTCCAAGACCAAGCAAAAGTATCTCCTTCAAGTTGGTTACAAGATGGAATAAAAGATCTTCACTAAAGGACATGTCGGCTCGTCCTCACTCAAGTCGGCTTATTATGGAGGCTCCAACGACTATAAATAGGGTAGCTCGACCTCATTTGAGAGCAAGCAATTCGATCAAGATAAACTCTGTAACAAGAAGTGCAAAGATCATTTGGGAAGGAGCCTAATCATCAGTGAAAATAGAAAGAAGAAGAGCGAGGTATTTAGCATCATTTTCAGATCTGTTTTTAGTCACTTATCACACGTGTGAAGAAGAGGAGGATCATTTGCAGCAGAAGAAGCCAAGAAGAATTGCAGTCCTCTTGGGTAACCGAACTTGGAGAAGGGAAAGTCTAAAGATAAGCAAAGGAATCAAGGGCATTCTTCTAGAAGGTGACACTTTCCAAGAAGTTGCAATTAGGGTTTTTGAATTAGGGTCGAAGATTGCAGGCCTAAATCAAGGGGCCGAAATTTTGAAGGGTAGTCGAGAAGAAGGAAGAAGCAAGAGTATCGTTGACTCAAGGAAGAAGGATCTCATCAAGGAAGCTTTGTGTCTTTGTCTTGGAGTGGAAAATAGGTCAAGGGTCTTGGTATTCGTCAGTTGAAGTCTCTATAAGAAGAAGAATTTGTTCGGGTTTTCCTCTCAAGTGGGAGAGGTTTTGGCTCTAGCTGATAGCCTACATTCTGTGTCTCTTGCCTCTTTATTGTTCATGCATTGGTATCTGTTTGATGAATAAGAACACTATAATAATCTAAGAAGAGAAGATCCTAATTTCAAGAATTAAAAAGCATTCACAATCAGTTATCATTAATAGAGAAATCACCTAATCTTGATGCCCTAGATTTCTCAACACCAAACACCCAGACCAAAATATGTTGGGGTATTTATTCTTAATGATTGCTTTTGTTGCCTTATAATTAGAAGCATTATCATTGATAACTTGGATGACATTGTATAGCCCAATACTTTCAATTGTTTGAATTAATGGTTGTGCAATGTTGATGGCAGTCTTGAACTTTTCTGAGTAATCATGTGATGAAAGGAAGACTGCACTAGTAGCAGACACACCAAGAAAATTTATTAATGGATTACTTTTTACATTTGTCCAACCATCAGATACAATGGATACCCCATATTCATTCCAAGCATTTGTGAATTTACTCAAAACATTTGTTATTTTGGTTTTTTCACAATCAAGTCCCATGGTTCTAGCTTTGTGATACCCAGGGCTCTTGTATCCTTTAGGGGCATGATGGTGGCAAACATTTCATGTCAATAAGGTGAGCGAAGAACATTGAATGGTATGCCACATGCAAAGAGATTGGATTTTTTTTGCATCCTTGTCATCCCTACACCATTGATCAAGGAATTCTGATATTGTTCCAGGCCTTAAAGAGATGTCTGTGCCCGTGGCTCTGTATCCACTACCATGGGTGGATGTTGATGGAGTTCTTACTCTATGTGGGCTAGTGGTGTAATTTTCAATTTCACCCTTTAATTTTTAAAATTGTATTGGGCTTCCTCCTTATCCCTTATGTATTTGGCTCTTTGTTGTGTTGACACACATAGACAAGTTTTGATTCCTATTTGCTTAGTTTCATCCCATGCCATTTTCCCATGAAGATGCTTTCTGGCACGTGTTTATGAACCTGTGTAAGTGATTTTGCAATGGGGGTATGTGAATTTAGTGGTTCCACCCCCTTTCCCTTCTGCAAGCCTAGTAACATATTTCCACAAGGGGGTTTGGTCTACCTTGGTTTTCTTTCCATCATCATCTTCACCCTCATTATCCTCCTCCTCTTCCTCTTGGTACTCCTCTTCTCAGGGTTTCCTAATCCACCACTACCCACTTCATCATCTTCATCTCTTCTTATTCTTCTGTACCCCACCACCACCATCATAACAAAAAAAGGAACCAACAAGAGAATGCTAAGCCATATACCCATCATGTTTGGTGAAGTTTGAGTTTCTTGCCTATAATAAAATGGAGGAGGAATGGGAATTGGGAAAGAGTAGGAGAAGAAAACATCTTTCATTCAACATATAAAAAACACAAATGCTACATGGAAGAAAAAAGGATGGGATTAGACCCTACCGCTTTGGCTCTCCAATGGGTGGTGTCTTCAATATCCCAAGCTCTCTCAAATGGCAACCTTCAATCTCCCTCGCAAGCTCCTCAAGCTCAAACCCTCTCAATCTCTCTCAAGTTCATGAAAATGATACAATGCGGGAGGGGAGGAGGCCTTTTATTTTTTTGGCCCCTCTTCCCTCTTAAAAATTTCCCCTCCAAGTAGGCCACATGTGTCTCTTAGTAGGGCGGGAGTGATCGGGAACGTATCGCTCCCCGCACTTAAAATTTGGCTCGAGAGGGAAGGGGAGCGATACGAGAGCGATCACTCCCTCTATTGCTCTCGAATTGGCAGGGAGCACAAATTTTTTAGGGAATGCGCTTTTGGGCTCGCTCTCGATGCGCTCCTGCTCGAAGCGCGCTTTAGGAGCGGATTCCGGGGGGGGGGGGGACACCCCCACAACCTTGGGTTGAACGTATATGATATGATCCCAAATGGGGGCATATATAGGGTTTAATGTGCATGTAATGTGTAAATATATATGTAATAGGGTTAGCCTATTAATGAAGGGACCACATGTGCAATGTGTGAATATATAGGGATCATGTAGTCATTATTAAGGACATGTGATTTGGATGTATGAATCTATTTGGATAATTTGAAGGAAGTTCTCTTATTATTTAAGGAATTATTGTTTAACTTGTCTATCTTGGATTTGTGCTCCACTCTCACATTGATGTACATGGTGTGTACTTATGGTTTTTTATGTATCTGGATCATAACATTCATTGGGTTGGGTTGACCAAGTGGAACACTACTTTTCTCTCCATGCCATATTAGATGACCCAATGAAACTCCAAATTGATGGCCTATATTTGGATAGGTGTTATGTAACAAATACCCCAAACAACATAAGAATAGAAAGAATAAGTAAGTCCATGCCTTGAGAATGATAGAATCAAGAAACAATAAAACTGAAGGGGGAACCTGTTAAAATTGGAAACTAGGGCCAAACTCCACTTTGGATTGCTCATATGATGGAGATGTTATTTTTGTTGGATTCCTCTTTCTAAGAGGTGCAAGATTGATCTAAAGATCATCTTGTTTGGATGAGCAGAAAGTTGGATTTTGAATTTATTCTCACACATGTACATTTGTAATGGTCGACCAGAAATGTAATGTAGGCTCATAAGCCTCAATAGATGTGTCTCCACCCATCATTGAAGGATATAAATTAGAGAGACTCATTCCTCATTTGGACATCATCATCTCATCACATCATCTCCTCTCTCATTGGTTCGTACAACCTCAAGGAGTCTCTCTCTCTCTCCTCGCACGTGTGAAAGGAAGGACATAAATTTTGGATTGTTCTAGGGCAGCAGATCAGGGCGTTAACTAGCATTGACTAAGGGTCAAACTTCATCTTTTGACTTTGATTTTTGGGCAGAATTTTGATCTCTTGAGGCTGCAGTTATTGCCACGAAATTCGAGGAATTCTGGGCAGTTTGACCGCTGACTTTGATCGCAACATTGACTTTTCAGGTTGATCGAGTTTGATTGTGATTTTCTGATCTGTTTTGGGTTGATTTGGTTCACCGTTGGAGGACACATTGGCTAAGGTTGACTGGGCACATTTTGGTGAAGTCAACTTGCTGATTTGACCAACGTTGACTTTCTGGTTAGGGCATCTTGTTGACTGCTGTTTGACTAAAGTTTTGGGCAAGTAAATTTTGTATATTTTTCTCTCTCTCTGCTGAGCTTTTGAAGAATAATAAAAAGATTTGATCAAAGGGTTTTCCCCACATTGGGGTTTTTCCTTGGCATCCGCCAAAATATTGTGTCCTCTTGTCTTGGCTTGTCTTCTGGTTATTTGTTTATGTTCTATCAACATTTACTGTCAATGTTAATGTGATTGCTAATATGGAACTAAAATTGGGCTAATAAGAAAAGATTCAAGTAAATTGCTCTAAGCATAGAATACCATTGTTATCTAAAATTAACATGGTATCAGAGCTTAGGTGAAGACAAAGCCCAAGCAAGAGTGAGAAGAACAATCAATGAAATCTGTTGGACAAGGTAAGGGTCAATGGCTTCCTCATCATACTTCAAATCTGATGACAAGCTTAATGATAAGTCCGATTATCATGCTTGGAAAATGTCCTTGGACTTGAATTTGGAGGAACAAGATGTTATGGACTATGTGTAGGGAAAGATTACTGAGCCTCCTTCAAATGCACCGGCTGCCACTAAGACAAAGTACAAGAAAGGGGAAAACAAAGCGAAGAAGATCATCAGGGACTCAATTCACAAGCATATCTAAGGAGATGTATGACAAGTTGGTTGGCATGTTCAGGGATAGCAACATAAATCACATACTCTTTTTGAAGAACACGCTAAAGGACAATAAGATGGACAAAGGAGAGTCTATCCAATCCTACTTTATGAAGATTACTGAAATAAAAAATGATCTCTTATCTATTGAAGAGGTCATAGCTGACCGAGAGCTCACTCTTATTGCTCTTGGAGGTCTTCCCCGGGCATTGTATGTATTCAATATACCACTATTCTCAATAATAACATAATTCCCGATTTTGATGAATTGTTGACGAGATGCACTCAAGAGGAGAGACAAACCTTCCAATGCAAATGAACCTATTGCTTTCTCCGCTCATACAAAGAAGAAGAATAATGCTGGTCCAAGAAATCAAGGTCAAGGAAGAGCAGGACCCAAAGGAAGGAAGGGTAGATGTTACAATTGTAACAGGTTTGGCCACTATGCTAGAGAGTGTCCCAATAAAAGGGACTCACCCCAAAATGATGACTACAACAATAACAACAACTTCAGGGCAAATGGAAATCAAAGGAAAAACAGGTTCAACAACAAAGGAAAGAGAAAGGCTCCCTCTACTTGAAATGGAAATGGAAATGGTCAACCGTTCAAGAAGCCAAGGAACTCCAGGTATGATGAATCTAATGTTGTAGATAACAGGCAAAAATAATTTATTCTTATATCTGCCCTCTTTGCCGCATCTTCTCTCGACACCCTGGATAATTGGTTGATTGGTAGTGGTGCCTCAAGGCACTTCACTAGATATAAAAAGGCCCTCTCACATTTGATTGAAAAGGAAACTAATTTGGAGATCGTGCTTGGAGACAATGCCACCTATCCCGTGAAAGGGATAGGGACTGTGACTCTTCATCTAAATCAAGGTCAAATCCTTCATCTACAAGATGTGTTATATGTACCTGACTTGAAGAAGAATTTGGTGTCTATTTCGACGATGGAAGATAAAGGATTCAAGGTGGCATTCATTGATGGAAATGTACGCATTTGGAAGAGGAATTTCAAAGAAGCATTCACTCTTGGTTTCAGGGTTGATACACTTTATCAGGTTGGAGGAAGTCTGTTGGGAGCCATGACATGCAACACAACTCTTCAATCTGAATTATGGCATCGGAGGTTTTCTCACCTTCATTATAAGGCTCTTCCCGAAGCAAGGAAGGTGGTCACAGGTATGCCCAATTTCAAAGTTGATCATGAAGGTGTATGTCAGGGTTGTGCCAAAGGGAAACATACAAGGGGACCATTCCCCCCAAGTGATACCAAGACTACCGAGATTCTACAATTGATTCATTCTGATCTATCTGGTATGTTGGTCGTAACATCCTTGGGAGGATGCTTATATTATGTCACTTTCATAGATGACTTTTCTCGCAAAACTTGGATATACTTCTTGAAGAAAAAGGACGAAGTATTCAAATGGTTCCGCACCTATAAGGCCTTGGTTGAAAATCAATCAGGGAAGAAGATCAAAATTTTGAGGATTGATAATGGAACTGAATATGAATCAAATGAGTTTAATGACTATTGTAGGGAAGCTGGCATTAAGAGGGAGACCACTATTGCATATACTCCCGAACAAAATGGAGTTGCTGAAAGAAAGAATAGAACCATCATTGAAGCTACTCATGCCATGCTACAGGACCAAGGTCTTCCAAAGTTCCTATGGGGAGAAGCTGCCAACATTGCGTGTATGTTCAAAATAGATGCCCACATCAAGCATTGGACTCCAAAACTCCCGAAGAAATCTTCACTGGTAAGAAACCTGATGTTTCTCATTTTAGAATTTTTGGAAGTCCCGTATATTTTCATGTGCCGAAAGAAAAGAGGAGCAAGTTGGATACTTCTGGAAAGAAGGGAACATTTTTGGGCTACAGTGAAACCTCGAAGGTATATAGAATTTATGTGCTCGGTCAAAGGGAAGTGGAGATATGTCATGATGTCACCTTCGACGAAGATGCTGCCCTTGGGAAGGTTAGAGATATTCCCATCTCAAAGGAAGACAAAGAGGATGATGCAGAAAAACAAGAAGAATAGAAGGATGAACAGATGCTTGATGTTGAAGGTCCGATGGTTTCTTTTGATTCACCTCCTAGAGAGTCCACTTCTACAAAGAGAAGACCCTCATGGCTTAGAGATACTCTCGAAGATGTCGAGAGACATATTGCACCAAGGGGAACATTCCGTGAAAGTAAGAAGTTGAACAGGTACCAAGGGTACTTAGTAGCCTCGAGCATCATCGTCTAATCTGAGCCTGGAATGTTTGAAGAATTTATGAAGCACCAAGTTTGGAAGGATACAATGAACGAAGAATATGAGTCGATCATGAAGAATGACGTCTAGGATGTGGTCCCTAGACGAAAAGACAAGTCTATTGTCACTTCGAAATGGCTCTACAAGATCAAACATGGAGCCGATGGAAGTGCTGAAAAGTTCAAGGCCAGATTTGTTGTCCGAGGCTTTTCGCAGAAAGAAGGTATAGACTATGATGAAATATTTGCACCTGTTGCCCGATATACCACCATCCGTTCAATTATTGCCCTTACTGCCTCGTAAGGATGGAGTCTACATCAGATGGATGTCAAGACTGCCTTCTTACATGGTTTGCTTAAGGAAGAGGGCTACGTGTAACAACCTTTGGGGTTCGAAGTTCGAAATCGAGGGAAAATTTTAAGGATGGAAAGTTATCTTGAAATTTAAAAACATTGGCGAATCTCACTAGTCCGCAAATTATAAAATGTTTATTGATATATTTATAATTTTTTTCAAATTTATAATGATTTTATATATAGTTTCTATATAATGTTGGCGACTTTTAAGGTAAAATATTTTTATATTGTAAAATTTGGGCGAATCACTTTTATAAAAATGGAAATTGGCGAATATTTTTTTTGGAAAAATAATGGAAAATTAGCCCACCTACGAATATTAGCCCCTAAAATTTTCCATCGTCGTGTATGCAAGTTGAAGAAAACCCTCTATGGGTTGAAGCAAGTCCCTAGGGGTTGGTATGAAAGGATCGATAACTATCTGATGAAGCTGGGATTTACACGAAGTGACGCTGATCCAAACCTTTACTTCAAGGTTGATAATGACAAGCCTCTCATCTTGGTACTCTACGTGGACGATCTCTTCCTGACAGGTGCATACCCTCTCATTCATTAATGTAAGAGGGAGTTGGCTTTTGAATTCGAGATGAAGGACCTAGGACTGATGCACTACTTCCTAGGCTTAAGATTTGGGATGGTGGATTGCAAGCCCATGACTACTCCGATGGAACTCAACTTTAAGAAGTTATGTGGAAGTGATGCTGGGCTTGATTTGGGAAATCCTACTGAGTATCGTCAACTCGTGGGGGCCCTGATGTTCTTAGTGAACTCCTGTCCGAACATATGTTTTGCAGTGAACACGTTGAGTCTATATATGGTCGAGCCTCATCACATACACTGGATTGCTGCCAAGAATCTCTCAAGATACCTCTAGGGCACAATCAATCATGGACTAAAATACATTGTCGGGAATGTGAGGCTCCATGGATATACTGATGCTGACTGGGCTAGCAGTGTGTGTAGAAATTTCTGAATCTTAATTCTTATGCAGAAATTATTTTTGTTAATCCGGTTAAACTTCTCCTACTTATACAAGTTATCAACTGAATAAATTCAAGTTAACATCAAAGCAAAACACATAACAGATCTCTACCAATTCAGATCTAGAATAAGCACATGCACACATAGAAAAAGTGACATAGTTATTTCTAGTTATTTGTCCCCAAAAAAATTGATAATGGAAAACCGAATCTCCTTTGTTGGAGATACTATTAAGAATATTTCTAAATACACAACTCTGGGTTCCAGATCTGGAAAACCCTATAGAGAAAACTCTAGATCTGCAGCACCTGGCTGATCTAAGATCAACAATACTGACTGATCCACACCCTCAAACGGGATTTACAGAACTTAGCCAGATCTAGGCCTAAAAACCCCAGATCTGCGCTGAAAAGACGATGACCAGCCCTCGAAGGCCTCAAATGCTGTTGTCATTGCAGGAGGATTGTTACCCCGGTGGGTGGCCTTGCGAGTCCTCGCTACACGAGGGTTCTGCGTAACCCACAGAAGGGTTTCTGGCTCTGTGTCCTTCTTTACATTCTAGCATTCTTTTATCGCACCAACTGTATCACTACTTCCTTCCTGGGTGTCTTTCTTTGATCTCTTCTATGCTTCTTGTGTATTCTAGACCACAGGATGGATGTCCCCTTGGTCTAGTCCCCCTCTCTGCATTGAAACACTTGAAAATTCTTAGCAACCCGGCCTAGAATCTCAGCTTAGCTTCAGTGCTCTGCCTTTGTGTCTTACAAATGACCCCAAGCCTTTCCTTTATACTTTTCTCGTTGACAAATCAACGACCAAGATTAAATCTTTAATCAATGGCTAAGATTAAAAGAAAGCTTGATCTGTGTGACTTAAGACAATTTCATCACATGTTTAATTAAATTCATTTTAATTATTTTATTTTCCTAAGTTTTAACTTAGGAAATACATTAAAATAATTAATTAATTTAATATCTCCTAAACCAGATGAAATTTCCCAAATCCATTTCTGGGTCTTATAGATCAGGTGAACTCTAGTTCTTCCTCAAAATTTGGGACCTAGAGCACCACTGATGCTACCCCAAATACTCAAAATCTCAACACTCCCTCTTAGCATCAAGGGTGTGCTCTAGCAATACATCACACTTATGCATTACATGATTTTGGGCACTGGTTCTGTGCTGCTGAAGCTTGGCCTCCTGCCACTTAACAACACCTTCTTCTTTTCATTACATAATCTTCTTGACCCTTGACTGCCAACACCAGCACAGAAACTTCATTGTCTTTAAGCTCCCTCTCAATATCTTTGCATTGTCTTTGCTCATAGCTACGCCTTGCGCCTGTCTGTTGCCATGCAGCTTAGGTTGTTGGGAAAGCTCATGAATCTCACCAATCTGTGCACAAGTCAGATGGGCTGCATCCTCATCACTGAAGCTCCATAGGCTACAGATCTGTGCTGGCATCTAATGAACGATGCACAACTATAGCTCTGCCTGCGTAATCAGACTCCTTCTGCTCTACTGAAGTCACATCAGCTCCTTGTGCTGAAATCTATCACCCTGTTGCTGCACTGCGCTGTCCCTCTGAAGTTCTCTGAGTTGCTGCAGCTCTGCACTGCGTAAGCAACACTGCTCTGCGTTGCTGAAGTCACATTAGCCTCTGCGCTGCTATTTCTTTTACGCTGCTGCTGCCTTGCTCTGCGCTGCTTCTTTCAGCCTCCAGATCTGCCTCTACCTCTGCCTCATCTGTGATCTATGCACCCACTGCTCCACTTGTCCCGCTACTGTCTTAAGGCTGTCGTAGCTCGCTTGTGATCCAAGAGTTGAGCTGCTCAAGGATCCCGCCTTACATCCATGTAGCTCCTCTACATGTCCATGTCACCCCACCTCCGTGGTTCATGAGCACTCATGGTTACATCATTTCCTGACCCATCATCTGCCACCACTGCTTTGGAAGAAGATGCTTCCTTGTCCTTCTTCTTTTCTGGACAATGGCTGGCAAAATGGACATTTTGCCACACTGGAAGCACTTGATCTTAGAAAGATCCTTCTTCTCTTCGGCTGCTTCTTCGATGCCAAGGCTGCATATTGCTCCTCTTCCTTCTAAACCTTGCTCAACGCAGGGTTGTGCTGCTTCTTGGTGAACTTTCGTAGTTCTTCTTGCTGTAGGATCGACCACAAGCTGTCCCAATCTGGGAGGTCCGCTCTACCCAAGATACTTTGGACAAAGGTTTCCCACTCATCCGTGACTACAATCTGAAGAGGAAATACTCGATGTCTTCTCCCTTGGTCATCATGAATGACCTCATTTGGGCCTCCAACAACATCTTTCTTTGGACTGATTTTCCCTCACATAGGGAAGTCGAGGCCCTTCCACATCTACGTGTTGTCCTCTCTCGACTATGTGTGGCCTGATATGATCCTTAGTGCGCATCCATTATCAGTGGCTTCGCATGCCCGGCGGCTCCACATGCTTCCTTAGGAGATCCGCAGTTGTCGGCGTGGCCAGGGTCTGCTCTGCATGATCTCTTAGACCATATGCCTCTAGGACAATCAGGATCCTAGCTTTCCATACCGAAAAGTTTGAGAGGCCCTCTAGCCTATCTTGATCACGCAGTCCACGAGGAGCCATCTGCTCAGAATGTGTCGGAGCTCCTCGTCTCTATGCTAGAGATCTTGGATCTAGGGTCCTTTTCAAATTGGGAACTCTCTGCTCCCTCTGACACTTGATTTCCCTCCTTGGAAATCTACCAAATCAACTATGATTCAACTTCTTCTTTGATCCTTTGACCAAACTGCAAGTTTCCTTTGGCAAGAAACTCTCCTAGAAGCTGATCTCTTCCCAAAATTTGTCAATTGTGCTAAGGTTAAAAATCGGAAAACTTCAGAAGTTTAACCCCACCAGCTTTTCTGAATTTTCTGCAAACTTTTCTGGATATGACAGATTCAGATCTGAATCACACTGGTCGGCTTCAGACCTAACCAGCGCTGTTTCTGAGCTACCTCTGCACAATAATTGCATGGGCTTGCTAGGACACAACGCTGAACAACGTCACCCTTCCCTTTGCGTGAATCTCCTCCTGAAAACTGCGCTGTCCCTTCAGATCTGCTTTTCTGTTGCCTTTGTAGCTAGATCCTTCAGATTCTTCAGCTGGTGACCCTTCTAGATCTGCAATTGCTTTGATACTATGTAGAAATTTTTGAATCTTAATTCTTATGCATGAATGATTTCTGTTAATTCGGTTAAGATTCTCCTACTTGTACAAGTTATCAACTGAATAAATTCAAGTTAACATCAAAGCAAAACACATAACAGATCTATACCAATTCAGATCTAGAATAAGCACATGCACACATAGACAAAGTGACACAGCTATTTCTAGACAAACTGTCCTCGGAAAAACCCAATGTGGGAAAACTGGTCTTTGGCTGCTGGAGGGCTCTAATATTAAGAATATTTCTGAATACACAACTCTGGGTTCCAGATCTGGAAAACCCTACAGGGAAAACTCTAGATCTGCAGCACTTGGCTGATCTAAGACCAACAATATTGACTGATCCACACCCTCAAATGGGATTTACAGAAATAAGCCAGATCTAGGCCTAGAAACCCCAGATCTGCCCTTGAAAGACATTGCGTCAGCCTCTGAAGGCCTCCAAATTCTCAGCGCTGTCACTGGAAGGGACTGCGTTACCCCAGACTGGGTGACGCAGTCACTACGCTGCCCCTAAGGGTCTCTACGTAACCCCTGAAGGGTTTCCTGAAAATCACGCTGTCTTTGCTGCTGCTGTCGTCTGTTGTTGTTGCCGCCGTCTGCTGTTGCTGCTGCTGCCTTCCTCTGCGCTGTCTTTCCTGATCTCTTCTCTGCTTCTTGTGTATTCTAGACCCCGCGATCAGATCATCCCCTTGGTCTAAATTCCCCTCTCTGCAACTGAAACACTTGAGAATTTTTAGCAACCCCGCCCGAGAATCTCAGCTTAGCTTTAGTGCTTTGCCTCTGTGTGTCTTACAAATGACCCCAAGCCTTTCCTTTATACTTTTCTCGTTGACAAATCAACGACCAAGATTAAATCTTTTATCAATGGCTAAGATTAAAAGAAAGCTTGATCCGTGTGACTTCAGACAATTTCATCACATGTTTAATTAAATTCACTTTAATTATTTTATATTCCTAAGTTATAACTTAGGAAATACATTAAAATAATTAATTAATTTAATATCTCCTAAAGCAGATGAAATTTCCCAAATCCATTTCTGGGTCTTGTAGATCAAGTGAACTCTAGTCCTTCCTCAAAATTTGGGACCTAGAGCACAATTGATGCTACCCAAAATACACAAAATCTCAACAGTGTGATGGATCGTAAGAGCACATCTGGATGTTGCTTCACTCTAGGTTCTGCTTCGATCTCCTGGATGAGTAGGAAGCAAAAATCTGTTGCTTTGAGCACCGCCAAGGCCGAATACATTGCAACAGGTATGGTCTGTTGTGAAGTTGTTTGGTTGAGGAAGCTCTTAAGTGAGCTGTTTGGGCATGTGCTGGATACCACCGTGATCCATTGCGACAACCAAAGTGGGATTCGACTTTTAGAGAATCCCGTGTTCCACGATCGCTCCAAGCATATTGATATCAGTTACCACTTTTCATCTAGGATATGGTACAACGAGGTGCCGTAAGGCTCCATCACATTGGGACTGATGAGCAGGTTGCAGATATTCTCATGGAGCCCCTGGGGGAGGTCATATTCTTAACCTTCCATGCGAAGCTTGGAATCGTAGACAGACCCTCTTATGAGGGTCCTGCTTGAGTTGGACTTTGAGCTTTGAGAGTTCCAAGGGACTTGGGGATAACTTCTTGGAGCTATAAGCAACCATAGGGCGAGGTCCACCTTTCCTTATTGGTGTGCTATTCCCCACCGTTATGATATTGAGCTGGTTCACCCTCTCTTGATTTATGCCCCACATACATTCTACCCATGTAGTCCGTGACTCATGGGAAGTACCTCTCATCTGGCCAATGAGTTGGGAAATGAGGATAGAGACCATAGCATTACCGATGGACGCATCATGTATTGCCGTACTCTCTATGTCTAGGATGGGTTGTGTCCAACAACTTGATCTGGGATCAAGTTTGATTGAGGTTTTTACCTCTAAACTGACTTCGGGTTAGTGGAGAGTGGCAAGGTCTTGTGACTCACTCTCGATCAAATCTTCTTCATTATTTCTTTGTGGTTCAACAGAGCAGAGTATAGGGATGATAGGATGACACAGGACGACAATGTTGATTTTTGGTAGTATTAGAAGTGCTCTAAGTCTCAAATTTTGTGAGGAGGATTAGACACACGTATTCCAAAGAACCCATAAATCGTTTGTGGAAATTCCACTCAGAACATGTTTTATTAAAATAATTAATTATTTTAATGGTGACCCTAAGTTATGGCATTAATAAAACAGTGTGAATCTTCTAAAAAACACGGATCAAGTCAAGTTATGATCTTAGCCGTTGATTAGAGATCTAATCTTGGCCGTTGATATCTCAACGAGAAGATTATAAAAGAAGACTTGAGGGTCATTTGGAAAATACACCAGTGCAGATACTCAGTTGCCCAAGTAAAATTGATTTTCTCAGTGGCTGAAGTTTGGCAAGAGAAAATCGATCCAGAGGGAGAGTTGCAGGTGGAGGAAAGACAAAGAGGGTTCAACATCAATTCGGGGTGCAGGAGCAGGTAACGCAGTAGCAGGAAGGGACATCGTAGTGGTTGGAAGTGATAACGTAGAAGACAACGCAGAGGTGACATAGATCTGCGCAGTCCTCACGTAGAGCCAGCGCAAGGGTGACGCAGGAGGCCCAGGTGAGCCATTCCGGGGTCATTTCTCATCATAAAATTTGTGAGGAATTTCTCCAGTGTTATCAGTAGAGAATTTTCTCTTCATTGCTGTTGATTGTAAATTGTACAAGAAGATTTTGCTGAAGAATAATAGAAACCCTCATCTGCTGCACTGGTTTTCCCACATTGGGTTTTTCCGGGGACAATTTTCCAAAATATCTGTGTCACTCTTGTGCTAGTATTTTCTTATTGACTTGCTCAGTAATTGTGAAGTCTGTATTTGAATTTATTTCGATATTTACTGAAGAGAATTCTGCAAATAACTTATTTCTGAATAATAAGTAGAAGAAATAATATCAAATAATGCAGTAAAATTTCAAGTTGAAATTTTCACATGGAATTAGAGCAAGGTTAGGCAAGCAAGCAGGAGGGTTTACGCCAAATGGAACTCGTGGAGCTGTCTTAGCAGCAAAACACATTCCTAAAGGGATTACGCATTCCTTCTACTAAATTTGCCGGAAAAGGGAAAAGCAAGGAGAAGATGGAAGATCGAGTTTTGTCAGAGTTGGCCTCTAGGCTGGAAAAAGAATGTGCTTGTTTATCGAGCACTGCATCATCAGATGATTGGTACATTGATAGCGGAGCTTCAGCTCATATGACTGGAGAAAGAGATCATTTCTCTAGCTATCAAGAAGAACGGATGGATTTTCAAATTACTATGGGAAACAAGACAAAATGTACTCCTGCTGGAAAAGGGACCGTAGCATTTAAGACATAAGTAGGTGAGAGTCTGCGAGCCACTAATGTGCTGCATGTGCTAGGTATGGGAATGAATTTACTTTCAGTGTCTCAATTGCAGGACAAGGGATACAACATATACTTCATCGAAAGAAAGGTTTATGTCAAACATCCAAGCTGGAAGAAGGCTCAAATTGGGACTCGAAGCAACATACTATACAAGTTACAGCTCAAATCAATGGCGATGAAACGGCAATCTAAGCGTGAGTCGGCTATGAGTGAGCTATGGCACAGACGAATGGAGCATCTACCATCGAGGCTACGAGAATGCTCGAACGACGATTCTGAGGAGTTCCAGTTCTTGGTACCAGACATGATGATGTATGCAGAGGATGCGTTCTAGGAAAATACGCTAAGGTAGCGTATTTTAGGAGCAACAATAGGGCAAAAAGTGTATTAGGACTAATACACTCAGATATCTGCGGACCGATGTCCACTAGAGCTCTTGGTGGAAGTGAATATTTTGTCACTTTCATAGATTACCATTATAGGAAAACTTGGATTTACTTCCTAAAGAGCAAGGATGAGGTCTTTGACAAGTTTAGAGAATTTAAAGCTCTGGTAGAAAATTTGACGGGGAAGAAAATCGAAGTATTGCGCTCAAATAACGGTGGTGAATATATTGATAAGGAATTCACAGATTTATGCGCAAGGGAGGGTATCAAAAGAGAATGGACCACTCCTTACAATCCAGAGAAGAATGGAGTTGCAGAACGGAAGAATGGGACTATTGTTGGGGCAGCAAAGGCAATGTTGTATGACCAGCATCTTCCTAGATTTCTGTGGGCAGAAGCATGCAACACAGTTGTATATATTCAAAACAGGAGCCCTCACAGAGCATTGGGCAAGACAACACTGTCTTCACAGGGATAAAGCCAGAGGTAAGCCACCTCAGGACGGGAGTGTGATGTATTACCACGTTCCATACGAGAAATGGAGCAAACTAGATCAGAGTGCTGAGAAAGGGTATCTCGTAGGATATAGCAAGACATCCAAGGCATACAGGATCTACATTCCGGGTAATCAGAAAGTTGTAGTAAGGAGGGATGTGAAATTCATGGAGGACCGAGCCTTCAAAAGATCTCGTGAAATACCTATCGAAGAATAGTTTGAAGATGAACCTCTTGTCCAGCAGCAGCTAGGAGAAGATCCAGCAGATGCACAACCATCAAGATCTAGCACTGTGACCAGTACTAGTATTTCTTCAAGAGAAGAAAATCTAGATAGCTCGCAGCATAAGGGAGAACAGGAAATGATTGAGCCACCTGCTACTAGTGGAAAAATCAACAAAGAAGTACGAAAGACGCTAAGGGACGCAAAGGAGTTTGTTGGGGCTCCTAGAACCGAGAAAAGGCAGCGTAAACAGCCTGACAAATACCAAGCTCTAGTAGCATAAGATGTCGAGCCCTCTAGCATTTAGGAAGCCATTCATCATCAAGTATAGGTAGATGCTACAGTAGAGGAGTACAGGTCTATCATGACCAATGATGTCTGGGAAGTCGTACCAAGACCTCGGGACAGATCACTTGTAGGTTCCAAGTGGATCTACAAGATTAAGTATGTTGCAGACGGTAGCGTTGAGAAGTACAAGGCTAGGTTCGTGGCCAAGGGATATGCTCAAAAAGAAGGGATAGACTATGAAGAAACCTTCGCCCCTGTAGCCAAATATACCTCTATCAAATCCATTATATCCCTTGCAGCACAGATGGGATGGGAGTTTCACCAGATGGACGTCAAGACTGCAATGGGGTGATATAAGAAGAGGTCTACATCGAACAGTTGGAAGGCTTCGAAACACATGAGAAGAAGACTCATGTATGTCGGCTGAAGAAAGCCATGTATGGACTCAAACAAGCACCTAGAGCATGGTATGGTCGAATTAATGGATATTTGCAGCAAATGGGATTTGTCAAGAGTGACGTTGATCCCAATCTCTACTATCTCACAGTAGAGAATGAGCCTCTGATTTTGGTATTGTATGTAGATGATCTATTTCTGACAGGATCATCTAGGCTCATCAAAGACTGCAAGAGGAACCTGGCAGAGGAATTCGACATGAAGGATTTGGGGTTGATGCACTATTTTTTGGGATTGGAAGTTTGGCAGCAGAAGGGAGAAATCTTGGCTACTCCAATGATCACCATTTGGAAGAAAATTGATGCATATGAAGATAAAGAAGTGGACCCCACCTTAAACAAACAATGCAAAGGATCTCTCATGTATTTGGTCAACACTAGGCCTGACATTTGCTATCTTGTTAATTCCCTCAGTCAGTGGATGGTAGAACCAAAGAGGGCACATTGGGCAGCAGTTAAGCACATTCTCCGATATATCCAAGGAACAGTAAAATATGGATTAAAATACACCCGAGGCGATGACGTCGCTCTGCGTGGATTCACAAATGCAGATTGGGCAAGAAGTTCGGTGGATCAAAAAAGTACCACAGGGTACTGCTTCAACATTGGATCAAGTATGACTTCCTAGTGCAGTAAGAAGCAGAAGTCCGTAGTACTGAGCACAACATCATGTGAGGCTATATGGCTTCGAAAACTGCTAGTGAATATATTTAGAAAGAAGATGGAGGTGACCAGTATTCTATGTGATAATCAGAGTTGCATCAAGCTCTCTAAGAATCTAGTTTTTCATGATCAGTCAAAACACATCGACATCACGTGTCATTTTATCAGAGACTGTGCTCAGCAGGGAACAGTACAGTTGCAGTACATTCCCACAGGAGAACAAGTAGCAGACATGCCCACCAAGGCCCTAGGAAGAACAAAGTTTGTTTATTTCAGGGAAAAGATGGAGATGATTGAGAATCTGTTTCAGTGACAGATGAAAAAGCACTTAAGAGGGAGTTGTAGTACAAATGCAGCAGTGGCAGTGGCAATGTCATGGGCAGCAGTACAGTAGCAGCAACATCGCAGTGATTGATGGACAAGTTGTCAGATATCAGCAGCGTAGAGGATGCTTCAGGATCATAACAGTGTGCAACAAGCATATTGTTAGAGCACTTTCCTCGCTAAGAGGGACTGTTGATTTTTGGTAGCATTGGAAGTGCTCTAAGTCTCAAATTTTGTGAGGAGGCTTAGACACACGTATTCCAAAGAATCCAGAAATCGTTTGTGGAAATTCTACTCGTAACATGTTTTATTAAAATAATTAATGGTTAGCCTAAGTCTAAACTTAAGGAAATTAAATAATTAAAAGGCATCAATAAAACAGAGTGTGAATCTTCTAGAAAACACAGATCAAGTCAAGTTATGATCTTAGCCGTTAATTAGAGATCTAATCTTGGTCTTTGATATCTCAACGAGAAGATTATAAAAGAAGACTCGAGGGTCATTTGGAAAACACACCAGTGCAGATACTCAGTTGCTCAAGTAAAATCGATTTTCTCAGTGGCTGAAGTTCGACAAGAGAAAATCGATCTAGAGGGAGAGTTGCATGTGGAGAAGAGAGAGAGAGGAGTCAGCATTAATCTGGGGTGCAGGAGCAGGTGACGCAGTGGCAAGAAGGAACAATGTAGTGGCTGGAAGGGACAGCGCAGAAGACAGTGCACAGATGACGCAGATCTGCGCAGTCTTCACGCAAAGGTGACGCAGGAGACCCAGGAGAGTCATTTTGGGGTCATTTCTCATCAGAAAATTTGTGAGGAATTTCTCCAGTGTTATCATAGAGAATTTCTCTTCGTTACTGCTGATTGTAAATTGTACAAAAATATTTTGTTGAATAATAATAGAAACCCTCATCTGCTACACCGGTTTTCCCACATTGGGTTTTTCCGGGGACAATTGTCCAAAATAACTATGTCACTCTTGTGCTAGTATTATCTTGTTGATTTTCTTAGTAATTGTGAAGTCTGCATTTGAATTTATTTCGATATTTATTGAAGAGATTTCTGCAAATAACTTGTTTCTGAATAATAAGTAGAAGAAATAATATCAGATAATGCAGTACAATTTCAAGTTGAAATTTTCACAATACCTCTACATATGACATCAACTCTACCCTATACAACTCGGCCTATGCACTAAACTTATGAGGTCACGACCCTCTGGTTACGGCATCTTGTAATGCAACAAATCTGCTCTGAATGCAACCTCAAACTCCTCCAATCACTGTGTTGATCCTCTTCCTTTGAGCCCTTATTCCTGCGCTTTTCAACAAGGCATCTCAATCCCTATTCACAAGTTTGCTCCAACATAATACGACCTCAGATCTGCACTAAATTAGGGCTTGACCCTCCCTGAACCACACAAAAATATTGCAGCCATGTCAAAGAGAATTTGCACTCAAAAACCATGCACAGAATCTGCCAAAATCACTCCTCTAGTGCTCAGCCAACTCTTTCCCTAACTCAGCCCGAACCAATCACAAGAAAAGACGCAAACACTCCTCTTCACTTCGGTTAGGCTCATATAGGTCTGCGGCCATATCAGTTCTTCTTTGATGTTCTTTCAATTGTGATGTGTCTTTTGTGTTGAATGAGCACTTATTTATATTGGACATTGGAGGAGTCATCGGTTTCCTTGTGTGGTGAGGCGGATTTGATGAAGACCCAATTATTATTTATTCTTTTGCTTAGAAAAGAGGTCAACTTGACAATTGCTTGCCCAACATTAATTTGTCATTTATTTAATGAAATAAATACTATGTTGATTTGAACACATCAATAATAATAATTTTCCTTTAACCAAATTGAATTCCCTCTTGGAGAAAGACGGTTTCTCCTTATCTCCTTTAGGGTAATTGGGTTTCCTTTTAGGGTAATTCATCCCGAAACTGCTCAAATTTCAACAGATCTTTGATGGATTCAACAAGAACCCTCTTAGCTTTGATTTCAGACTTCTTGTACCTAGATTTTCCTTCATTATCCTGTGGTTCAATAACCTTTCCTTTCACATAATCTATAACACCATTTTCTTCAAGGATGAGATCAATCCTTGTCTTCCATGCCCTAAAATTTGTAGCACTTTCCAACTTATTCACTACCTTAGTAGATGAACCAATGGTCAAAGATGTGGTCACAGATTAGTTGCAAAAGTAGGCATCTTCAAAAATGATCTCAATTGCCTTCTCGATCACCAAAGCTCTAATACCATGTGTTGAGATTTTGGGGTAGCATTGGATGTGCTCTAGTTACGAAACTTTGTGGAGGGGCTGGAACACATAAAATCTCCAAGGGCCAAAAAGTGTTTGGAGAAATTCTATCTGGGGTAAAAGTTATTCAAATAATTAAATTTTTGAATGGGGACCCTAAGTCTAACTTAGGGAAATTGAAAAATTAAAGTGAATTAATTTACACATGTGATGAGAACATTCTAGGTGACGTGGATCAAGCTACTTCTAATCTTAGCTGTTGATTAAAAATTAGATCACGGTCATTGATTTTTCAACGAAAAAAGTATAAAGGAAGGGCTTGGGGTTAGTTGGAGGACACACACACTGAATCTAAGAGACCGAATTCTTCTGACGGAGCAGTGCTCAAACGAATATCAGATTTGAGTGATTCATAGAAGCAGTGAGGGGCGAATGCAATGATTGGTCAGGACGACCAAGAGTACAACGCAGAGAAAGGGCAGCAGAAACGCAGTGGAGGCAGCGCAGCCATTAAAGGGTGTGACGTAGTCCCTAGAGAGGGTGATGCAAGCCCACGCAGGGGCAGTGCAAAGCCTCCAAGGAAAGTCCGAAATTCAGCTAGAGACTGGAATTTCTGAGCAAGCAGGGCTGAAACCAAACTCCGGGAAAAGATGATCAACGCAAAGCAAGGGTGACGTTGTCCCTGAATCAGGGCCACGCAACCTTACACAGTGGCAGTGTAGAGACCGTGCAGAGCCAGCTGGGGTTTCACTAGTGGCTCATCCGGATCAACCGAGACTTGCGGGAGGGAGGTATAACTCACATTTTTCTCTGTAACCGAGATTTTCTCTATTGGGTGAGCTAGTTTATGCTGTTGATATTTATGGATTGTTGGGGTAGCCTCGAATGTGCCTCCATAGAGCCCACGTACTTACGTACGAGGCGACACAGAGGCAACGATGGGACTCTGCTCCCGCATGAGGCCGGCCCAGGGTGACACGGTCTTGAAGACTATGGCTGATTCGGAAGTACCGCTTCGGTCTTGCGAGCTTCGATTGTTATTGGTGGGGTTAAATTTCTAAGGTCGAAATTAACTTTGAGCACTAGTTGACAAAGAGCAGGAGGGGAACAGCTTCTCAGAGGATTTCCAATCAAAGAAATCTGCAGATCGATCAGAGGATCAAAGAGAGTTGATTCGTTGTGTTTGGCAGATTTCCGAGGAAATCAGTTGTCAGAGGGAGCAGAGGGTGCCTTTTCGCCAAGGACCCTAGATCTGAGCTTCAGTTGAGAAGTAGGGAGAGGAAGATCTGTTTCAACAGAGTAGATCTGAGCAGATGGCACCTCACAAACTACCTGATCAAGATAGGCTGGAGGGTCTTTCCAACTTTGCAGTCTGGAAGGCCAGAATCCTAGTGGTCATGGAGGCATACGGTCTAAGGGAGCATGCAGAAAAAGTCATGGCCACGCAGACCGATACTCTTCTCCTAGCGAAGCATAATGAAACAACGGCGCATGCCAAGCACTTCATAATGGACGGGATTAAGGATCATGTTGTACCACATATAGCCGATAAGAAGACGGCTAATGAGATGTAGGAAGCCTTAACTGCCCTATATGAGGGAAGATCCATCCAAAGGAGAATGCTTCTGGAGAATCAAATGCAGTTATTCATGATGGCAAAGGGAGAAGGGATCGAGCCCTTCCTTTTCAGATTACAAGCGATCAGAGATCAGTTGACTACCATGGGAGTGAAAGTGGAGAATGATGTGATGGTGAGGACTGCACTCAATGCGGCCATAGAGGACTGGGAAACTTTTGTCCAAAGTATCTTGGGCAGAGCAGACCTTCCCAACTGGGAGAGTATGTGGGCGATCCTCCATCAAGAAGAACTCTGTCGGTTCACCAGGAGACAACACAGCACCGGATCAAGTAAGGTGAAGAAGGAAGAGGAAGAAGATGCAGCCTTGGCATCAAAGAGGCAACAAGGGAGGAAGAAGTGTGATCTATCAAAGATCAAGTGTTTCCAGCACGACGAACTAGGACATTTCGCCAGCAATTGTCCTCAGAAGAAGAAGGACAGGGAAGCTTCTACCTCCAAGGTGGTTGTGGCAGACGATGGCTTTGAAGATGACGTAGCCATCAGCGCTCATGAACCACGAAAGTGGGGTGACATGGATCTATAGAGCAGCTATAGAGTGGTGGCAGGATCCTTGAGTAGCTCAGCTCTTGGATCACATCCGTGCTATAGGAGCTTTATGACAGTAGCGGGAAAAGTGGAGCTATTGGTGCAGAGAATCACAGATGGAGCAGAGGCGGAGCTGGATGCTGAGAGGGAGCAACGCAATGCAAATGCAGCAGCAGGGTAGCAGCACAGTGCAGAGGGGTTGATGTGACTTCAGCAGCGCACTGCAGGCTGGCTTACGCAAAGCAGAGTTGCAACAGCGCAATGGCTTCAAGAGGACATCACAGAGCAGCAGCCTATGGAGCTTTAGTGATGAGGATGCAGCCCAACTGACTTGTTTGTCAAAGATTGGGCAGGAGTTTTCAGTTGTTATTCTCAGCAACTGAGTTGCAGTGCAGCAGTTAGCAGCACGATGCAGCAAATTGAGAGGGAGCTGCAGGTCAGATGTGGCAGTGACGGTGGCAGTGTCATGGGCAGCACTACAGAATGGCAGCAACGGCACAATGATGAAGGGCAGGAGGTCCAGCATCAACGCAGAGACCCACACCAGAGATCAGTGCAAAGCTTCGGGGTGAAGCAGCATTGTGCTAGAGCACTTTCCTCGCTAAGAGGGATTGTTGATATTTATGGATTGTTCGGGTAGCTTTGGATGTGCTCTAGCTCCAAAAATTTGTGGAGGGACTAGAGTACATGAGATCCCCAAGACCCAAAAAGGGATTTGAGAAATTCCATCTAGATTGGGAAAATTAATTAATTAATATTTTTAATTAAGGATCCTAAGTCTAACTTAGGAAAATTAAAATATTAAAGGTAATTAATTTAAACATGTGATGGAATGACTTAAGTCGCACGGATCAAGCTTTCTTTTAATCTTAGTCATTGAATCAAGATTAGATCATGGTCGTTGGTTTCCCAACGAGAAAAGTATAAAGGAAAGGCTTGGGGTCAGTTGGAGAACACACACACGGAGGCAGAGCACTAAGACTAAGATGGAATTCTAAGGCGTGGTTTGCTAAGAATTTCCAAAAGTCTTTCAGCTGCAACAAGGGGTAGTATTGGCTAAGGGGATGATCTGATCCCAGAGCCAAGAGCCAGCAAGAGGCAGAGAAGCAGCAACCAGGAGCAACGCAGAGAAGCAGAGGTTAAGCAGCAGCTGCGCAACGCAGAGAAGCAGAGGCTAAGTAGCAGTTGCGCAACGCAGAGGGTTTCAGCCACTACGCAGGTGCTACGTAGGCCCAAAAAGGGCAGCTTAGAGGCAGCAAGGGGCCATCAGGGGTTACATTGGTCCAGCTAGGGTAACATAAGGACTGCGTCACACAGTCTGGGGTTACGCAGCCCTCTCCTGAGCAGTGCAGGGGCATCAGCAGGCTAGCAAGGCTGACGCAAAGGCCTTCAGAGCAGTGTTGGGGTTTCTAGAGGCAGAAAGGGGTTGAGTTTTGTAAATCCTGTTTGAGGGTGTGAATCAGTCCAGTTTTCTGTCTCCGAACCAGTAGGTATTGCTGCAGATCTTATATTTCTCTATCAGGTTAACCAGTAAGGTGCCCAGATTTGTTGTACTTAGAATCTACTTAATAATATAAACCATCCAACAGCGAGAAGACTAGTTTTCCCGCATTGGGTTTTTCCGGGGACAGTTGTCCAGAATATCTTGTGTGTCACTGTCTGTGTGCATGTATTCAATTTTAGATTTGTATCAATGATTGTTAATGTGTTTACTTTGATGTTAATACTGAAATTTCAAATTAATAACTTGATTAAGAAGGAGAAGTATAACCAGATTTAATAGTACGGTTTCTACAGAAGTAATATTCAAAATTTTTCACATATGGCACCCTAGATGTACTTAGAATATTGTTGCTTAATAATAATAATAAACCCTCAGATCTACTGCACCAGTTTTCCCACATTGGGTTTTTCCAGGGACATTTGTCCAAAAAATCTGTGTCTTTTGTCATATCTACGTGATGTTCAGTAAATGATCTGTATTTATGTAGGCTGCTAGTTGTGTTTACTTCGGAGTTTTTCTAAATATTTTCAATTAAATAACTTGTTCATAATAAAAAAAGTAGGAGAAGTAAATCAATATTTAGCAGTAGGATTTCTGTTCTCAAAAAATTTCACATGGTATCAAAGCATTGCAGATCAAGTTGAAGCCATCAGCAAGGGGCTGAACATTTTTGTTGTAGGAAGGGAAACTTAAGCAGCACAGATCTGGGAGAAGGCAGCGCAGCACCAGGAGGGATAATGACCCAACAGAAGGGACGCAGAGCTGACACAGATGCTGACGCAGGCCCTAGTGGGTGGCGCAAAGCTTGGCAAGCTCATGCTTGGCTGACGCAGGCCCGAAAGGGTAACGTAGTCCGAGTTAGAGAGACGTTGAGCTGATTGTCGGGGCTGGAAGTGCAGCTTATGATCTTCAAAAGTTGTTGGTGAGGCATCAGTTATGTCGGTGCAGATCAATGCCTAGCAAAGGTGACAAAGTGAGGGGAAACAGTTCCTCAGCAGACTTTTGCCAAGAAGTTTGAGATTCGATCAGGAGGGTGGTCATAGAGGGTTGATTTAGTAGAATTGGTGAAGGATTTCTGGGAGGGAAATCATTTGTCAGAGGGATCAGTTTCTCTTAAGAAAATCTATTGCCAAGAAACACAGAACCTATCTTCTGTTGAGTGCAGCAGCAGTAGAAGGGAGAAGAGTACTTGTTTCCACCGTTTGAACAGAGATGGGCCCATACGGACTGAGAGATTAGGATAGGTTGGACAGTGTGTCCAACTTCGCGATCTGGAAGGCCAGAATCCTAACAATCCTGGAGGAGTACAGTATCAGAGACCACGCGGAAAAATTCCTAACTGTGCCAACCGATGCGGATGCTCTGAAGAAGTTCAACGAAAATCAGGCGTGGACAAAGCGCTTGATCATGGATGGAGTGAAGGATCACGTGGTCCCACACATTGCCAAGAAGAGGGCGACACATGAGATGTGGACAGCTTTGACCATGTTGTATCAAGGAAGCTTCGTCCAACGGAAGATGCTTCTAGAGAACCAAATGAGGATGTTCTAGATGCATAAGGAAGAGGAGATCGATCCCTTCCTCTTCAGATTGTAGACTATCCGAGATCGGCTGATTGCCATGGGGGCAACTCCGAATGAAGGGCTCTTAGTAAGGACTGCCCTGAATGCAGTCACCGATGAGTGGGAGACCTTTGTCCAAAGCATCTTGGGCAGAGCACAACTCCAACATTGGGGTGACATGTGGGCGATCCTTCGACAGGAGGAGATCCGGAGGGTGACCAAGAAGTAATTCAACAGCGCAGGTGTCAAGGTGAAGTAGGAGGAGGAGGATGCGGCCCTAGCATCAAAGGGACAACAGCAACAAGGGAAGAAGAAGA